>CM060352.1:193253201-193651902 GCA_030545235.1 Helianthus tuberosus | reverse complement strand
AGAGACTCCAATTCAGCCTGAATTGGAGTATTATTATCGCTCTTACACAGAAGACCGGGCCATGTCTTACCACCGCCCTCCGTGGTCTGTGATGCAAGGGGATGACATTTCTGCTGATCCCTCTGCGTGTAGGGAGATTTTGAGTGGCTTGGGTACTCCTTTTGAGGTAAAACCGGGCCCGTTCTTTACCGACTGAGGTCCAGATGAACCAACTCTCCTCCATGCTTGTGGGGAGCTCCATAATGGCGAATGCCATTATGGAAAAGTGCAAGGTGCTGGGGCGCAAGGAGGAGGAGAATGCGCGTTACGGGCCGAGGCCGAGGAGTTGGTGAAGGCTGCACGTGAGGGTGCAGCGCAGCTTGAGAGGGATAGAGAGCAGCTTGAGAGGGATAGAGCTGCGTTTGAGAAACATAAGCAGACTGAAGAGTGGGCTGCAACTGCTGAGCTTAAACAGGTTCGTACTCTTGCAAAACTGCTGTCTGATGAGCGTAAGCGTTTTAAAGAAACCCTTTCCGATGAGCGCAAGACTTGGAAAGAATCTTGGGGTAAACAGAATGAAACTCTCTTTCATGTTCGTCAGGAGCTTATAAATGCCAAGGCAGCAATTTCTGCGTTGGCTAAAGAGAAAGCTGAGGCTGTTGCGGCTGCCCAAGGGGCCAAGGAAGCAGAGGTTCGTCTTGCCAAGGCTCTGGAAGAGGCCAAGGAGGCGGAGGCTCGTGCTGCAAAAGCTCTTGAAGGGGCAAATGTTGACCGCACCAATTTAAGCAAAACTATCTTGGACCTTCAGGTATAAGTTTTTCCTGACTTTGAAATTGTGTCTCATAAGTTTGTTGATTCTTTTTGTGTATTTCTGATTTCTTGTTAAAAAGGCTGAAGTGCGGACCCGGGGGATCACTATTGAGGAAATCTCTGCCCGTGCTGCTGAAGCTGAAGTGCGGGCAAGAGAGGCTGAAGAGGCTAGGGATAGCCACGCTGCTTCACTTGAGTTGCTCAAGGCTGATCATCAATGGATGCGTATGCGCGGGATCGGGCATGTAAGTATCCGTTGCCTTGTTATTTTTGTTGTAAGTTTGCCTTTGATAACCATTGTATTCGTGTTTCGCAGATTGTTACCGCCATTCTTGACGCACCCGAGACCGTAGCAGGTATTAACGAGATCAGGGAGCGTGCCCGGGATGCTGGTTTCAAAGCTGGCTACAACCACTGTATTAGTCATTTGAACGTTGCAGCGCGTGGCGGGCTTACTGATGAGCGGTCTGGGTTTCATGGCGTGGATACTGAAGCGCTTCTTGCTGCTGCGATTAAGGAGTTTAATGATACAACCCTCACAGATCTTGAAGAACTTGAAAAGTGTCTAGAAGCGGAAGATTATGTGGACCGCTTGCGAGTCTTATACGCTGCTGAAGACGAAGATGAGGAAAAGCCAGATGTTGAGGGCACGGATGGTGCGGGCCCCAGTGGCACAAAGGAAGATTAGATTGGCCTGCGTGCCTCTTTTGTTTCCTTATGTAACCGTTATAAAACTTTATGTAAATTCCTTGTGCAGGAATTTTTTGAATATAAAGAATTGTTGGTTGAATTTTTACGTGTTTTTAGTACTTGCATGTTTGAATTTGTACGCGTTTAGTGTTACTGTGAGTAATACTAAATCTGTAATTGCCTTTTGCATATCTAGGTGATATGCAAGTATGAAGATTTGTCTCTGGTAGACAAACAGTATTGCCAGTGCTGGCCTATTACAATAGTTGCGTGTGGTTACCATTCTATGTGGGTATCACGAATGAAGATTTTGCTAATCTGTTTTTGTGTATACCTCAGAGTGGCATACGCATTTGTAATAGAAATAAATAAACAATATTGCATTGCATGGTCTATTTATTTACAAATGGCCTACGGCCCAATAGATTACATGCAGAAAACATGGCTTACATATAACATCGTCGAAGTTGCTGTGCGTTCCATGTGCGTGCGATAGTTTCGCCTTCTAATGTTTGTAGTTTATACGCGCCTTTGCCCAGGACCTCTTGGATGAGGTATGGTCCTTCCCACTTGGGGGCAAGTTTCCCTGGGCGTTCTGCGTTGGATGCTTCGTTGTCACGAAGGACGTAGTCTCCAGGGTTGAAAGTACAAATGCGAACGCGTGCATTGTAGTACTTTTCCAACTTGGTTTTGCACTTGGCCTCGTTGATGGCAGCGTTTTCGCGCCTTTCTTACAAGAGGTCTAAGTCAACCCTGCGTTCCTCATTGTTGTCCATCTTGTTGATGGCCAACATTCTAGGTGAGGGGAGGCCTACTTCCGCGGGGATCACCGCTTCAGTGCCGTAGACCAGGCTGAAGGGGGTCTCGCCGTTGCTTGTTTTTGGGCTTGTCCTGTGAGCCCATAAAATGCTTGGGAGTTCATCAACCCAGCCGCGTCTGGCTGTTCCCAACCGTGCTTTGATGCCTTCGACTAAGCTTTTATTGATACTCTCGACTTGGCCGTTCCCTTGTGGATGCGCTACTGAGGAGAATATGTGTTCAATGTTTAGCTCTTTTAGCCATTTTTGAAAGTCGTCGGCAGCGAAGTTGGTACCGTTGTCGGTGACGATGCACATTGGTAGACCGAAACGGCAGATGATATGTTCCCACACGAATTTCCTTGTTATCATAGCGGTGGTTGATGCAAGTGGCTTTGCTTCTACCCATTTTGTAAAGTAATCAACAGCTACTATGATAAATTTCACTGCTCCTGGTGCGTCTGGAAATGGTCCCACCACATCGATTGCCCATTTTTGGAATGGCCATGCGGTGGTGACGGGGATCAAGTTGTTCTTGGGACGCAAGGTCTTGGGAGCATGTCGCTGACAATTGAAACACTTGCGTAAGACTTTGACTGCATCCAGGTGCATGCCCGGCCAATAGTACCCGGCGTTCATGATTTTGGCCACCACCATGCGTGGTCCTGCGTGTATGCCACATATCCCCTCATGAATTTCTTTGATAAGGTATGTGGCATCTTGGGGGTTGACGCATCGTAGGAGTGGCCCCAGGTATGATTTACGGTATAAGATACCGTCTACCATTTGGTAATGACACGCTTTGTATTGCAACTTGCGTGCCTCTGCTTTGCTTTCGGGAGTAACCCCTGATTGTAAGTATGCAATGAGCGGTGTCATCCAGGATGTTGTACCGTATTGGATGACATTGACTTGGCGCAGGGGTATCGAAGGATTTTGCAGGACTTCGATGCGTACCTCTTTCGCCAGGTGTTGGAAGCTGGTGGACGCAAGTTTTGACAGTGCGTCCGCGGGTTTATTTTCACTCCTGTTGATGTGGCGAATATTAAAGGAGGTAAATTTTGACTTCAGTTGCAGGGCTTGTTCGAGATAGAGGATCATGGTATCCCCCTTTGCGGCATAGTCACCGCGTATCTGCCCTGCAACTAGTAGTGAATCGACGTGTGCTTCCAAATGTTTGACGTCGAGTTTGATTGCTAAACGCAACCCTGCCAGTAGAGCCTCATACTCCGCTTCGTTATTCGTACTTTCGAAATCGAGGCGTATTGCGTAGGTTAGCTCTTGGCCATCGGGGCTGACAAGTCGCAAACCTGCGCCAGAACCATCTTCGTTGGATGCACCATCTGTAAATAGTGCCCAGGTTTCTGTGGAGGATGGTTGTGATACAGGGTTTTGTTCTTCTTCGCATTCTTGGATGCGGTTTGCTGGTATTTCAGCGACGAAGTCAGCCAAGACCTGGCCTTTGATTGCGGGGCGCGGCTTATAGTTCAGTGAAAGCGCGCCCAGCTCGATTGCCCATTTTGCTAACCTCCCAGAGATGTCGGGTTTTGATAGGATCGGTCCGATCCTATAGTTGGTTAACACTGTGATGACGTGGTTTGCAAAGTAACGTCGTAAACGTCTTGATGCGTGCACTAGTGCCAGTACCAATTTTTCCATGATGGAGTACCTTGTCTCTGGGTCGTTGAGCATTTTGCTGATGTAGTAGATGGGTGTTTGGACTCCTTCCCGCTCCATTATAAGTACCGCGCCTACCGCGTTGTCCGCGGCAGACAGGTATAAGATAAGTGGCTCATCTTTTCGTGGTGCGGTTAAAGTTGGGAGTTGGATCAAACACTCTTTCATTTCCCGGAAAGCTTTTTCGGCCTCTGCGGTCCATTGGAATTGTTCCTTTTTTAGACAGCTCCGCAGGGTCTTGATGAAAGGGTAAGACTTAGCTGCGTGGTTGGCTAAGAATCTATTGAGTGCGGCTAGCCTACCGGCTAGTCGTTGCATTTCCTTCATCGTAGAAGGCGATGGCATGCGCTCGATCGCCTGAACTTTTTCCGGGTTTACCTTGAATCCATCTTTGGTTACGATGAATCCAAGGAATTTGCCTTCTTCCATTCCAAACGAGCATTTCCCTGGGTTGAGCTTCATGTTAACGCTTCGCAGAGTTTGGAATGTTCTTTCGATGTCGTCGAGCATGGTGTTTTCCTCCATGCTCATGACGACCAGGTCGTCCATATAGATTTCGACACTTTTGCTGATTTGACCGCGAAAGGTGTCGTTCATCAACTTTTGATAGGTTGCGCCCGCGTTGCGCAACCCGAACGGCATTTTGGTGTAGCAGTAATTCCCGATGGGAGTGCGGAATGCCGTTTTATCTTCATCGTCGATTGCCATTTGTACTTGGTGATAGCCTTTGTAACAATCGAGGAAGCACTTCCATCGAAATGGTGCGAGGTTATCGACCTTCTCGTCGATCTCTGGAAGCGCGTAACAATCCTTGGGGCAGGCCTTATTGAGGTCTTTGTAATCGGCACACATGCGCCAGCCCCCGCTTGGTTTTTCTACCATGACTGGGTTGGACAGCCAAGTCTGGTATTTCACTTCCCGCAGGATGCCTGCGGAGAGCAGTTCCTGTACCTGCTCTTCCATCGCCGCGTTTTTTGCTGATCCGAGGTGGCGTTGGCCTTGGATCACGGGTTTGATACCTGGCATGGTATTCAAGAAGTGTTGCGCAATTTCGCGTGGTACCCCTGTCATATCTGCGGGTGTCCACGCGAAAATATCTTGGTTTCTGAAGAGGAGTTGCTTCAGGCGCGCTCTGATGGTAGGTGTCAAGGCATGGCCCAACGTGACTGTTTGTTCTGGGTGTCTTGCATTAAGAACCCATTTTTCTGGTTGAGTGTTGGGGGTAGGCCTTGCTACCTTTGTCGGACGCAGTTCGTCCGTAGACATGACTTCTCTTTGGGCGTATATTATCGCGATCCCCGTTTCGGTTGGAAAACCGATGGCAGAGTGGGGGACGGATGTTATCATGTTGAAGTCGCCTTGGGACTCCCTCCCGAGAATTACGTCATACTTTGAGGTGTGAGGTAAAACCATGAAGTTCACCTCCTCCGTCCTTGTGTGCCTTCCGTTGGTGAGGCGCACAGGGAAGGTAATTTGTCCCAGGGGGAACACGGTTTCCCCTGAAAATCCAGCCAACGGGTAGTCCGCTGGCTGCAGTCGATCTTTGTCTTCTTGATCGAACTGGTTGAAGCACTGCTCGTATATAATATCAGACGTACTGCCCGGGTCGATGAACAGTCGCTCGGTGCAGTAGTGAGCTAGGTGCCCAGTGATAACCACGGCGCGCCTATCGCGCGGTCTTCCTCGGACTTTTGGAAAGACGACTTGCTCGTCCTTCCAGTCATTGTCCGGTCTTCTCGCCGCCTTACGCGGTCTTCCTTTTCCTCCATTGATCATGTGGGTAGAGGCCACGTACATGGCCCTTTTACCCGTGGAGGTGCCCTCGTTGTGGGGAGTGATGCGCTTGGTAGCTTTTTGTGCGCCTGTCAACAGGTGTTGCAGTTTCCCCTCCTTTAAGGCTCGCTCAATCTCCAGTCGGAGACTGATGCAGTTGTTCGTGGTGTGGCCCGAGTCCTTGTGATACTCGCACCAGAGTGCGGGATCTTGATTCTTTTTGGACTTCATTGGTTGGGCCGGTCTCAGGAATTGTGCATCCGTGAGGAGAACGTCGCTTGGCGACTGGTTGATCTCGGTCCAGTTGCGGTCCCGAGACTCTTTCTTTGACGCCCGGTTTTCTCGTTGGGCGTTGATTGTAGCCCTTGCGTCGGGCTGGTTGTTCCGGGGGACATATGGCTTGGGATCGCTGCCGCGATTCCATGTGTCCCTGTTGCGCTTATTGCCGCGCTTGGGTTCTTGGCGGGAAGATTGGCCTTCCGCTAGGGGTTGTGCCTTTGTCATGTGCGGTCTGAGAGACCACTGAGTTTGGGCATATGTTTTGACCTTAGCCATGACATCTTCCCACTTCTTAGGCAAGCCGTTACCGCCGGAAATATTCATAACCATTTGTTCGTCTTTGACTGCAACAATGAAATGGTTACGTGCCATCTGGTTGTCAACGTCGCCTATCTCTAGGATCTCTTTATTGTAACGGACAACGAATGCATCAAGCGATTCGTTGTCTCTGCGCCAGATGTTCATGACGTCCATTGAATCACGTTCATGGCGTCGTTGCTGGCTGAAGTGCGCGAGGAACTTTTCTTGTAAGTCCTCGAATGAGGTCAGTGACCCTGGTGGCAGAGAATCGAACCATGCCCTGGCCAGACCTATTAGGGTCTGTGGGAAAAAATGGCACCAGGTAGGTTCGTCCCACTTACCGTTGCACCCAGCGCCGACGAAGATGTTGTTGTGATCATCTGGATCGGTCGAGCCGTTGTATTTCCCAATGTTCAATGGGAATTTTGTGGTGGTGACATCGGCGTTGGCGATCTTTGGGACAAACTTAGAGTTTTCGGCCGCAGATTTCGGCCTGTAAGGTTTGCCCTGGTTGCGCTTTGCAGCGCGTAGGTATGTGTTGCGGGGTTGACTGGGAGGAACATAGTTGCGTCCGCCCGGTCTACTGTTGGTGGAATGGGACTCCCCGCGGTACGTACTGTCATCTGGATCAGTATGGCCGTACCCTTCCTGGTGGGACTGTGGTCCCAAACGACTCTGAATGTTTGTGTTGCGGCGCATTGTAGACTGCCGCCTTCTTTCATCTTGAGAGCCTAAACGGCTATGTACGGAGTCCCTGCGGCGGGACCCGTATGAGGAATCGTCCTCATTGATTGTGCGGACATCACAATAGGAGGAGCCGCGGTCCTCTTGCCTGCTTCTGGAGGCTGGATGTGTGGGTGCCCTGTCGTCGTATCGTAAAATACGACCGGCAGGTGTACGCGGTATCGGGGTAGGTCCGATACCTCCTTGTTCGTCGGCGCAAGCTCTGTTGTACGTTGCGGCCAGAAGGGCTGCTTGTTGGTCATACCAGGTATGAGGGCTCATGCCTGGAGGTATGACGGCAGCGTATTGTGACAGATCGTGTCCGAACGTAAGGGATGCGCCCCCTTGCGTTGACGTGCCAATGTGTTGGGCATTTGGGGCTAGGGGAATAGTTCCCGCAGGCCCTTGGTTTGCGGGGTTTAGGTTATCCCCGGTAGTGTTGTTTTGACGATCAGACATCTTTGGAAAGAAAAGGATGATTGGAAAAAAGTGCTAGGAGTAGCGGTGAGCGCCAATGATGAAACAATGGTTAACCAGGCGGGGTTAACTCACTGATCTCGTCAAGAGGGTTAATCCCTTCTTTCCGAGGATCGTTGGCTGGATCGTCTGGTGGTGGGTTTCCTGCACAAGGAAACAAACCGTGACTCGTAACAAGGAGGATGGGGTGGGGGGTGCTCCTTGTTACCACTCTCCGGCGTGAGAATCAGTAATTTGCTTGGGAAGCAAAGTATGATAGTAGTAGTATTGAGAGAGTTGGGAAGTGATACCTCAAACCTGGTTTGGGGTGAGTATTTATAGCCGAGGAGTGAAGGAGGGTAGTTGAGTAGCTAGTCTGACATCGCACAGCTATTTGCAGGTGTGTCAGACCTGTCGGATGCTGTGGTGATGCCACGTCCGGCTGTGGTGTCAGACTGTTGTTCATACGTGGGCTAGTAGGCGACTGTTCCCAGTGCCACTTGCACTGTGGTGTCAGACCCACTTGCCTTGTAGGCAGGATGCGGTGCCAAGCCGCATCGCTGCTTGCGGTCATTGATGTTGTTCCCGCATTGGTTGTTCCATCCATGATTTGCGCGGGATGCGGTGTTGTGCCGCATCGCCTGTTGAGTGACTGTTACTGTTGTCCAGATCCCTTGTCGTGACGAAAATGTTCATAGGATGCGGTGCGAGGCCGCATCGCTATGCGTAACATTAGTTTCCGTCCTTAAGGTAAGTCTTCTCATCAATGGACAGATTGGACCGCAGTGTTCGCGTGTGTCTACGCGGACACTGGAGAGTTAATTGCTGTTGGGGGTTTTTAATGAGGGTAATGGTCATTCGCGGTCGTGCTGACGCGATATTTGGGACCATACCCCTTCAAGTCCCCCCAGTCTAGTGTTCCTTCCGTATGCGAGTCGCATGTGGGAGGGATACTGGACTATGTTGTCTAGAAGGTTAAGATTGTGCCATGCAGATGGCACCTTCTTTAAGTATTAGGCCCTTTCTAGTGGATTGTTTCTTCCTTTGAGAAGGGTGCATGGTGAGCAGGTTCTGTCTGATGCGGAATTCTCAGCCAAAGACTTGACTCTGTCTACCCTTTTCTGATGTCATCAGCCACCTGTTGGTGTTTCGGACCAACCTTTGAGACGGTGACTGAAGGTATTAGCAGAATTCGAACCAACCTTTGAGATCGTGACTGAAGATGTCTTCTTCAGTGTAGTTGGAATCTCTGCGTCAGTTGGTGCAAAGTTGTAAGTACTTTGCTCAAGCTCTATGTTCAGCAACTGGACATGTAACGATGATCCCTGTTTTGTGGGGTGTTCGTGTTCTTCAGTTAAGCTTTCTAGTAACCGCGCGTCTTCTGCGGTTTATCTCTCAAGTAACCGCACGTCCTCAGAGGTGTAGCTCTCTAGTAACCGTACATTCTTTGCGGTTACCTCGTTGTTGAACCTCGTTTGCCATGTTTCTTTGAGGATCGTGGGGTATTTGCGTCATTGTTGGCCGTGTTTGGTCGAACAATGTGAATCTGTACTATGGGTAAATAAACATGATCATGGGCAGGGTTGTGCCCACCATTGTTTATTCTATGCGGTCCATAGGAGGGTAACTAGTCATAGGCAGACTTGTTACCGCTGTTCTGGAGCCACTTTCCTTCACGCCTTGGTGGAAAGTAGTTTCCCTGTAAGTAGCGTTGCCGGAAGAGACCGTTTTAGATACTTGAGAAGTTGGTTGAAACTCTTCCGCATTCGTTTTGTAGCCACTTTCCTTCACGCTTAGTTGGAAAGCAGTTTTTCTTGAAATAGCTTTGCTCTTCCGCGTGGTGGCTTAGTTGTGGCTCTTCCGTAGCTACCGTTCGCATAGTTGCGGTTTGCAGTAACTACGTAAGAATGGTTGCGGTTTGCAGCAAAGAACTCGCTTCTAGAAGTCTTGTAGCCTGGATGTGGCTCTTGAAGGTTCAGGGGACAGGGTTGCTGATGTGCGGTTGCTCAGCATACTTGTCATGTTCCTTAAGGAGAAGCTGTTTGCGTTCCCTCTGTGGTTGTGAACCGGAAACGAGGGTTTTGAAGCTTGAAGAAGCTTTCATGGGGTGCGGTTTACCGCATCCTGAGAAGCGGTTTTCGCAGTCCAAAGAACCGTGCTGGTTCTGAGTATCTGACACACCTGTGCGGGTTGGTGTGCGTCATCTCCGCATATTCCACGTGTGCTCGTGGATATGTGCGGTTTATGACTTATACCCCTTTATATAATTTAAAGATGTTTATTTTTGCCTTTTTGAGGGGTATGTAAAAAAAGACCTGTCGGATGCTGTGGTGATGCCACGTCCGGCTGTGGTGTCAGACTGTTGTTCATACGTGGGCTAGTAGGCGACTGTTCCCAGTGCCACTTGCACTGTGGTGTCAGACCCACTTGCCTTGTAGGCAGGATGCGGTGCCAAGCCGCATCGCTGCTTGCGGTCATTGATGTTGTTCCCGCATTGGTTGTTTCATCCATGATTTGCGCGGGATGCGGTGTTGTGCCGCATCGCCTGTTGAGTGACTGTTACTGTTGTCCAGATCCCTTGTCGTGATGAAAATGTTCATAGGATGCGGTGCGAGGCCGCATCGCTATGCGTAACATTAGTTTCCGTCCTTAAGGTAAGTCTTCTCATCAATGGACAGATTGGACCATAGTGTTCGCGTGTGTCTACGCGGACACTGGAGAGTTAATTGCTGTTGGGGGTTTTTAATGAGGGTAATGGTCATTCGCGGTCGTGCTGACGCGATATTTGGGACCATACCCCTTCAGTGACGAAAAGGGGGATAGAGGCAAGCCCGGAGCAGATTAAAGCTATCCTGGATATAAAATCACCCACGAATATGAAGGACGTACAAAGATTAACAGGCCGAGTAGCAGCTCTAAACAGATTTATCTCAAGATCCTCAGAGAAATGCAAAGACTTCTATGATATCCTAAAGAAGAACAAAAGATTCGAATGGGGGGAAAAGCATGAAGCAGCCCTGCAGGATTTGAAACGGTATCTCTCAACCGCACCTCTATTGATGAAGCCGGAAAATGGTGAACCACTATCCCTGTACCTTGCTGTATCAAGGAATGCTGTAAGTGCCGTTCTTATAAAAGACCATGAAGGTCAGCAGTATCCTGTTTATTATGTTAGTAAAAGTTTGTTAGATGCTGAAACTAGGTATTCTCATTTAGAAAAATTGATACTAGCATTAATTATGGCATCAACGAAACTTAGGCATTATTTCGAGACACATAGGATACATGTTAAAACAAATTATCCTATCAAAAATGTGCTTAGGAAACCAGAAATGTCAGGCAGGATGGCCAAGTGGTCAGTAAAATTGAGTGCTTATGATTTAGTATACGAACCTAGGAATGCCATAAAGTCTCAGGCTTTAGCTGATTTTGTGGCTGATTTTAGTAGTGACATTCAGGACGAGGTAGATCTAGAAGTTCAACAGCTAGGAGAATCCTCAGGATCCTGGACATTATATACTGATGGTGCATCTAATGTAAGAGGAGTAGGATTAGGAATACTACTAAAATCGCCACAGGGGGACATATTACCCCAGGCTATTAGGTGTGAATTTCCTGCTACTAATAATGAAGCAGAGTATGAGGCTTTAATTGCAGGATTAGAGTTGGCTAAGAGCATGAGTATAAAAAATTTGCAAGTATATGTTGACTCTTTGTTAATTACTAACCATTTTAATGGATCCTATGCAGTTAAGGGAGAGAAATTAATCGAATATCTCGATATTCTCAAAAAATTAGCAGGATATTTCGATGTTTTTGTACTTAAACAGGTACCAAGGGAGGATAATGCTGAAGTGGATGCCTTAGCAAATTTGGGATCATCGATCAAGATACCTGAAGGGACGCAAATACCAATACTACATGTCCTATATCCTGCAACGAATCCTCAGGATAAAGAGGTAGCTGGTATTCAGGATCCTGGAGTAGAACATCTTGAAGAGGATCCTAAATCCTGGACGGCTCCAATCATGAAATATCTCAAAGAAGGACACATCCCTGGAAATGAAAATCCTAAGGCATTTAGGATGAAGGTATCACGATTCGCTATTATAGATAATATTTTATACAAAAAATCTCTTGCAGGACCGTATTTGAGGTGCTTGGAGGATCATGAAGCCAAGGAAGTACTTCAGGATATACATGAAGGGGATTGTGGTAACCATGCTGGGGGCAGGTCGTTATTCTCAAAAGTATTAAGAACAGGATATTATTGGCCAACAATGAGAAAAGATGCCGCATAATATGCTCGAAGATGTGACTCATGTCAAAGACATAGTAACATACTGCATCAACCTGCTGAACCATTGTATCCTATTGTTTCCCCTTGGCCATTTATGAAGTGGGGTATGGATATAGTGGGAAAGCTACCGAAAGCTCCGGGAGGAAAAGTCTTCATGCTAGAAATGACGGATTATTTCTCTAAGTGGGTTGAAGCTGAAGCATTTGTTCAAGTTAGAGACCAAGAAGTAGTATCCTTCATAAAGAGGAATATCCTGACCAGATTCGGAGTACCAGCTGAGATAATATGTGACAATGGTTCTCAGTTCATAAGTAAGAGGACTACTAACTTTTGCAAGAGTTGGGGAATCAAAATGATCACATCTAACCCACATAATGTGGAGGGTGAAAACCCTGAAGCATCTTCTCCGGTGGCCGGAGAAGAAGAAGATGATGGTGGCAGTGTTCCTGGTGGTGGCCTACCACCATTGAAGTGGCCGAGAGCTTCATTCGACCAACTGATGGCCAAGATTGAGATGCCTCATGAGTATGGGGCTGTTTATCCCCAAACTGGTGATACTGGTGCCTGTGCTCCGGCCGGTCACATTACCATGTGGGCCGAGTGTTTTACTGATGGTAACCTTCGTTTACCATTAACAGTTTTTGTTGCTCAGGTCTTGGAACATTACAAGATCCATATCTCCCAGATGAGTCCTTTTGGGATGATCCGTATTAGACATTTTGAATCAACTTTTCGTGCTCTTGGTCTGCCGGTTACCGTTGAAAACTTCCGGGGGTTTTACCAGTTGACGGTGAACACCGGTTTCTTTTCTTTTAGAGAAAGGTATGGAAGCCTCAAGTTGATGACCCCTCCGAAGGTTATTACAAAGTGGAAGTGTAAGTTCTTCTACGTTAAAGCTGCCGCAGTTGTTGTGGAGATGAATATGCGGAACGTTAATGAGCCTATCCCTGCGGAGGATATTGGTATGCCTACCGCGGAGACTGCGGAGTGGTTCTCAAGGTTGAAACCCATTGAGCATAGGCAGCTGACCAACAATGAGTTGTGGGTGCTGCGGATGATGTTGACCCGGCCTAAGAGGAATTTCACGCCTGTGGTGCGGGAGAAAACTGGTGGTAAGTGTTACCATTCTTTTGCGGTTTCTTTATTCCCGTGTTTGTTATTAATTTGGATGTATTATCAGAAATTGTGGAAGTGTGGAAGATATTTGATCCAACTTTTACTGGCAAAGTTGATCTTATTCCGACTGCGGAAGGTAAAGGGTTTAACTTGACGATTGTCCCTCTCTTCCGCGTTGCTTCACGTGAGGTGATGACTGCACCCCTGCCGCAGGGCAAAGGTATTATTCATAACCTTTATTGCTTTACAAGGTTTGTTGCTGATCTCCTATACGCAGGTACACTTGGGGACCTTGGTAAATTTGAGCCAAAGGGCGCCCCCAAAAAACATGCGGAGAAAAAGCCTGTGGATAAACCTGGGCGGGGTCGCGGTGTGAAGAAACCTGTTTCTGTTGTTCCGCCTTTGGTGAAGCAAACAGCAGGTATCTCTCGTTCTCATTTCCGCAGATATACCGATTACGTGGTAGTATCTGACACCCTAGAGGGCTTGGGTGTTCCAGGTGTTGGTGCGGTCACCGGTGGAACCACTGCGGGGTCGAAACCTAGTGATGGGAATAAGAGGAAAGCGGAGGATGCTGGTGATGCTGGTAGGGGAAAGAAGCCGAAGATTCAGACCAGGCGCAAGCCTTTTGTCATACCAAGGAAGCCTGCGGTTGTTTCTGGTATGTGATGCATGACTAACAAATATTTTGTGCTGATACTTGTACTTTAAAGTATTTCTGTGTTGATTTCAGAACCGCAAGATGAAGGGTTCTTCGACTTTGATGCTCCTCCTCCCCCTCCGCCGCACGACACTGCTGCGGGTGCGGGGGTTCATAAGGCAGTTACTCCTGAAGTCTCTGTGCGGGGGGTGGACACTGGAAAGGGTCTCGCGGCTCAAATCCATGACACGGTTGATTCGAGTGATAATGTTATCACCCCAGAGGATACTGTTGATATGGATTTGAATTTTGGTTATACCGGAAAGCCAAAGTCTCCTGTTGCCGAGAAGGCTTCCGGTTCCGCGGGTGGTGCGGGTTTTGTAGAGACTCCAATTCAGCCTGAATTGGAGTATTATTATCGCTCTTACACAGAAGACCGGGCCATGTCTTACCACCGCCCTCCGTGGTCTGTGATGCAAGGGGATGACATTTCTGCTGATCCCTCTGCGTGTAGGGAGATTTTGAGTGGCTTGGGTACTCCTTTTGAGGTAAACCGGGCCCGTTCTTTACCGACTGAGGTCCAGATGAACCAACTCTCCTCCATGCTTGTGGGGAGCTCCATAATGGCGAATGCCATTATGGAAAAGTGCAAGGTGCTGGGGCGCAAGGAGGAGGAGAATGCGCGTTTACGGGCCGAGGCCGAGGAGTTGGTGAAGGCTGCACGTGAGGGTGCAGCGCAGCTTGAGAGGGATAGAGAGCAGCTTGAGAGGGATAGAGCTGCGTTTGAGAAACATAAGCAGACTGAAGAGTGGGCTGCAACTGCTGAGCTTAAACAGGTTCGTACTCTTGCAAAACTGCTGTCTGATGAGCGTAAGCGTTTTAAAGAAACCCTTTCCGATGAGCGCAAGACTTGGAAAGAATCTTGGGGTAAACAGAATGAAACTCTCTTTCATGTTCGTCAGGAGCTTATAAATGCCAAGGCAGCAATTTCTGCGTTGGCTAAAGAGAAAGCTGAGGCTGTTGCGGCTGCCCAAGGGGCCAAGGAAGCAGAGGTTCGTCTTGCCAAGGCTCTGGAAGAGGCCAAGGAGGCGGAGGCTCGTGCTGCAAAAGCTCTTGAAGGGGCAAATGTTGACCGCACCAATTTAAGCAAAACTATCTTGGACCTTCAGGTATAAGTTTTTCCTGACTTTGAAATTGTGTCTCATAAGTTTGTTGATTCTTTTTGTGTATTTCTGATTTCTTGTTAAAAAGGCTGAAGTGCGGACCCGGGGGATCACTATTGAGGAAATCTCTGCCCGTGCTGCTGAAGCTGAAGTGCGGGCAAGAGAGGCTGAAGAGGCTAGGGATAGCCACGCTGCTTCACTTGAGTTGCTCAAGGCTGATCATCAATGGATGCGTATGCGCGGGATCGGGCATGTAAGTATCCGTTGCCTTGTTATTTTTGTTGTAAGTTTGCCTTTGATAACCATTGTATTCGTGTTTCGCAGATTGTTACCGCCATTCTTGACGCACCCGAGACCGTAGCAGGTATTAACGAGATCAGGGAGCGTGCCCGGGATGCTGGTTTCAAAGCTGGCTACAACCACTGTATTAGTCATTTGAACGTTGCAGCGCGTGGCGGGCTTACTGATGAGCGGTCTGGGTTTCATGGCGTGGATACTGAAGCGCTTCTTGCTGCTGCGATTAAGGAGTTTAATGATACAACCCTCACAGATCTTGAAGAACTTGAAAAGTGTCTAGAAGCGGAAGATTATGTGGACCGCTTGCGAGTCTTATACGCTGCTGAAGACGAAGATGAGGAAAAGCCAGATGTTGAGGGCACGGATGGTGCGGGCCCCAGTGGCACAAAGGAAGATTAGATTGGCCTGCGTGCCTCTTTTGTTTCCTTATGTAACCGTTATAAAACTTTATGTAAATTCCTTGTGCAGGAATTTTTTGAATATAAAGAATTGTTGGTTGAATTTTTACGTGTTTTTAGTACTTGCATGTTTGAATTTGTACGCGTTTAGTGTTACTGTGAGTAATACTAAATCTGTAATTGCCTTTTGCATATCTAGGTGATATGCAAGTATGAAGATTTGTCTCTGGTAGACAAACAGTATTGCCAGTGCTGGCCTATTACAATAGTTGCGTGTGGTTACCATTCTATGTGGGTATCACGAATGAAGATTTTGCTAATCTGTTTTTGTGTATACCTCAGAGTGGCATACGCATTTGTAATAGAAATAAATAAACAATATTGCATTGCATGGTCTATTTATTTACAAATGGCCTACGGCCCAATAGATTACATGCAGAAAACATGGCTTACATATAACATCGTCGAAGTTGCTGTGCGTTCCATGTGCGTGCGATAGTTTCGCCTTCTAATGTTTGTAGTTTATACGCGCCTTTGCCCAGGACCTCTTGGATGAGGTATGGTCCTTCCCACTTGGGGGCAAGTTTCCCTGGGCGTTCTGCGTTGGATGCTTCGTTGTCACGAAGGACGTAGTCTCCAGGGTTGAAAGTACAAATGCGAACGCGTGCATTGTAGTACTTTTCCAACTTGGTTTTGCACTTGGCCTCGTTGATGGCAGCGTTTTCGCGCCTTTCTTCCAAGAGGTCTAAGTCAACCCTGCGTTCCTCATTGTTGTCCATCTTGTTGATGGCCAACATTCTAGGTGAGGGGAGGCCTACTTCCGCGGGGATCACCGCTTCAGTGCCGTAGACCAGGCTGAAGGGGGTCTCGCCGTTGCTTGTTTTTGGGCTTGTCCTGTGAGCCCATAAAATGCTTGGGAGTTCATCAACCCAGCCGCGTCTGGCTGTTCCCAACCGTGCTTTGATGCCTTCGACTAAGCTTTTATTGATACTCTCGACTTGGCCGTTCCCTTGTGGATGCGCTACTGAGGAGAATATGTGTTCAATGTTTAGCTCTTTTAGCCATTTTTGAAAGTCGTCGGCAGCGAAGTTGGTACCGTTGTCGGTGACGATGCACATTGGTAGACCGAAACGGCAGATGATATGTTCCCACACGAATTTCCTTGTTATCATAGCGGTGGTTGATGCAAGTGGCTTTGCTTCTACCCATTTTGTAAAGTAATCAACAGCTACTATGATAAATTTCACTGCTCCTGGTGCGTCTGGAAATGGTCCCACCACATCGATTGCCCATTTTTGGAATGGCCATGCGGTGGTGACGGGGATCAAGTTGTTCTTGGGACGCAAGGTCTTGGGAGCATGTCGCTGACAATTGAAACACTTGCGTAAGACTTTGACTGCATCCAGGTGCATGCCCGGCCAATAGTACCCGGCGTTCATGATTTTGGCCACCACCATGCGTGGTCCTGCGTGTATGCCACATATCCCCTCATGAATTTCTTTGATAAGGTATGTGGCATCTTGGGGGTTGACGCATCGTAGGAGTGGCCCCAGGTATGATTTACGGTATAAGATACCGTCTACCATTTGGTAATGACACGCTTTGTATTGCAACTTGCGTGCCTCTGCTTTGCTTTCGGGAGTAACCCCTGATTGTAAGTATGCAATGAGCGGTGTCATCCAGGATGTTGTACCGTATTGGATGACATTGACTTGGCGCAGGGGTATCGAAGGATTTTGCAGGACTTCGATGCGTACCTCTTTCGCCAGGTGTTGGAAGCTGGTGGACGCAAGTTTTGACAGTGCGTCCGCGGGTTTATTTTCACTCCTGTTGATGTGGCGAATATTAAAGGAGGTAAATTTTGACTTCAGTTGCAGGGCTTGTTCGAGATAGAGGATCATGGTATCCCCCTTTGCGGCATAGTCACCGCGTATCTGCCCTGCAACTAGTAGTGAATCGACGTGTGCTTCCAAATGTTTGACGTCGAGTTTGATTGCTAAACGCAACCCTGCCAGTAGAGCCTCATACTCCGCTTCGTTATTCGTACTTTCGAAATCGAGGCGTATTGCGTAGGTTAGCTCTTGGCCATCGGGGCTGACAAGTCGCAAACCTGCGCCAGAACCATCTTCGTTGGATGCACCATCTGTAAATAGTGCCCAGGTTTCTGTGGAGGATGGTTGTGATACAGGGTTTTGTTCTTCTTCGCATTCTTGGATGCGGTTTGCTGGTATTTCAGCGACGAAGTCAGCCAAGACCTGGCCTTTGATTGCGGGGCGCGGCTTATAGTTCAGTGAAAGCGCGCCCAGCTCGATTGCCCATTTTGCTAACCTCCCAGAGATGTCGGGTTTTGATAGGATCGGTCCGATCCTATAGTTGGTTAACACTGTGATGACGTGGTTTGCAAAGTAACGTCGTAAACGTCTTGATGCGTGCACTAGTGCCAGTACCAATTTTTCCATGATGGAGTACCTTGTCTCTGGGTCGTTGAGCATTTTGCTGATGTAGTAGATGGGTGTTTGGACTCCTTCCCGCTCCATTATAAGTACCGCGCCTACCGCGTTGTCCGCGGCAGACAGGTATAAGATAAGTGGCTCATCTTTTCGTGGTGCGGTTAAAGTTGGGAGTTGGATCAAACACTCTTTCATTTCCCGGAAAGCTTTTTCGGCCTCTGCGGTCCATTGGAATTGTTCCTTTTTTAGACAGCTCCGCAGGGTCTTGATGAAAGGGTAAGACTTAGCTGCGTGGTTGGCTAAGAATCTATTGAGTGCGGCTAGCCTACCGGCTAGTCGTTGCATTTCCTTCATCGTAGAAGGCGATGGCATGCGCTCGATCGCCTGAACTTTTTCCGGGTTTACCTTGAATCCATCTTTGGTTACGATGAATCCAAGGAATTTGCCTTCTTCCATTCCAAACGAGCATTTCCCTGGGTTGAGCTTCATGTTAACGCTTCGCAGAGTTTGGAATGTTCTTTCGATGTCGTCGAGCATGGTGTTTTCCTCCATGCTCATGACGACCAGGTCGTCCATATAGATTTCGACACTTTTGCTGATTTGACCGCGAAAGGTGTCGTTCATCAACTTTTGATAGGTTGCGCCCGCGTTGCGCAACCCGAACGGCATTTTGGTGTAGCAGTAATTCCCGATGGGAGTGCGGAATGCCGTTTTATCTTCATCGTCGATTGCCATTTGTACTTGGTGATAGCCTTTGTAACAATCGAGGAAGCACTTCCATCGAAATGGTGCGAGGTTATCGACCTTCTCGTCGATCTCTGGAAGCGCGTAACAATCCTTGGGGCAGGCCTTATTGAGGTCTTTGTAATCGGCACACATGCGCCAGCCCCCGCTTGGTTTTTCTACCATGACTGGGTTGGACAGCCAAGTCTGGTATTTCACTTCCCGCAGGATGCCTGCGGAGAGCAGTTCCTGTACCTGCTCTTCCATCGCCGCGTTTTTTGCTGATCCGAGGTGGCGTTGGCCTTGGATCACGGGTTTGATACCTGGCATGGTATTCAAGAAGTGTTGCGCAATTTCGCGTGGTACCCCTGTCATATCTGCGGGTGTCCACGCGAAAATATCTTGGTTTCTGAAGAGGAGTTGCTTCAGGCGCGCTCTGATGGTAGGTGTCAAGGCATGGCCCAACGTGACTGTTTGTTCTGGGTGTCTTGCATTAAGAACCCATTTTTCTGGTTGAGTGTTGGGGGTAGGCCTTGCTACCTTTGTCGGACGCAGTTCGTCCGTAGACATGACTTCTCTTTGGGCGTATATTATCGCGATCCCCGTTTCGGTTGGAAAACCGATGGCAGAGTGGGGGACGGATGTTATCATGTTGAAGTCGCCTTGGGACTCCCTCCCGAGAATTACGTCATACTTTGAGGTGTGAGGTAAAACCATGAAGTTCACCTCCTCCGTCCTTGTGTGCCTTCCGTTGGTGAGGCGCACAGGGAAGGTAATTTGTCCCAGGGGGAACACGGTTTCCCCTGAAAATCCAGCCAACGGGTAGTCCGCTGGCTGCAGTCGATCTTTGTCTTCTTGATCGAACTGGTTGAAGCACTGCTCGTATATAATATCAGACGTACTGCCCGGGTCGATGAACAGTCGCTCGGTGCAGTAGTGAGCTAGGTGCCCAGTGATAACCACGGCGCGCCTATCGCGCGGTCTTCCTCGGACTTTTGGAAAGACGACTTGCTCGTCCTTCCAGTCATTGTCCGGTCTTCTCGCCGCCTTACGCGGTCTTCCTTTTCCTCCATTGATCATGTGGGTAGAGGCCACGTACATGGCCCTTTTACCCGTGGAGGTGCCCTCGTTGTGGGGAGTGATGCGCTTGGTAGCTTTTTGTGCGCCTGTCAACAGGTGTTGCAGTTTCCCCTCCTTTAAGGCTCGCTCAATCTCCAGTCGGAGACTGATGCAGTTGTTCGTGGTGTGGCCCGAGTCCTTGTGATACTCGCACCAGAGTGCGGGATCTTGATTCTTTTTGGACTTCATTGGTTGGGCCGGTCTCAGGAATTGTGCATCCGTGAGGAGAACGTCGCTTGGCGACTGGTTGATCTCGGTCCAGTTGCGGTCCCGAGACTCTTTCTTTGACGCCCGGTTTTCTCGTTGGGCGTTGATTGTAGCCCTTGCGTCGGGCTGGTTGTTCCGGGGGACATATGGCTTGGGATCGCTGCCGCGATTCCATGTGTCCCTGTTGCGCTTATTGCCGCGCTTGGGTTCTTGGCGGGAAGATTGGCCTTCCGCTAGGGGTTGTGCCTTTGTCATGTGCGGTCTGAGAGACCGCTGAGTTTGGGCATATGTTTTGACCTTAGCCATGACATCTTCCCACTTCTTAGGCAAGCCGTTACCGCCGGAAATATTCATAACCATTTGTTCGTCTTTGACTGCAACAATGAAATGGTTACGTGCCATCTGGTTGTCAACGTCGCCTATCTCTAGGATCTCTTTATTGTAACGGACAACGAATGCATCAAGCGATTCGTTGTCTCTGCGCCAGATGTTCATGACGTCCATTGAATCACGTTCATGGCGTCGTTGCTGGCTGAAGTGCGCGAGGAACTTTTCTTGTAAGTCCTCGAATGAGGTCAGTGACCCTGGTGGCAGAGAATCGAACCATGCCCTGGCCAGACCTATTAGGGTCTGTGGGAAAAAATGGCACCAGGTAGGTTCGTCCCACTTACCGTTGCACCCAGCGCCGACGAAGATGTTGTTGTGATCATCTGGATCGGTCGAGCCGTTGTATTTCCCAATGTTCAATGGGAATTTTGTGGTGGTGACATCGGCGTTGGCGATCTTTGGGACAAACTTAGAGTTTTCGGCCGCAGATTTCGGCCTGTAAGGTTTGCCCTGGTTGCGCTTTGCAGCGCGTAGGTATGTGTTGCGGGGTTGACTGGGAGGAACATAGTTGCGTCCGCCCGGTCTACTGTTGGTGGAATGGGACTCCCCGCGGTACGTACTGTCATCTGGATCAGTATGGCCGTACCCTTCCTGGTGGGACTGTGGTCCCAAACGACTCTGAATGTTTGTGTTGCGGCGCATTGTAGACTGCCGCCTTCTTTCATCTTGAGAGCCTAAACGGCTATGTACGGAGTCCCTGCGGCGGGACCCGTATGAGGAATCGTCCTCATTGATTGTGCGGACATCACAATAGGAGGAGCCGCGGTCCTCTTGCCTGCTTCTGGAGGCTGGATGTGTGGGTGCCCTGTCGTCGTATCGTAAAATACGACCGGCAGGTGTACGCGGTATCGGGGTAGGTCCGATACCTCCTTGTTCGTCGGTGCAAGCTCTGTTGTACGTTGCGGCCAGAAGGGCTGCTTGTTGGTCATACCAGGTATGAGGGCTCATGCCTGGAGGTATGACGGCAGCGTATTGTGACAGATCGTGTCCGAACGTAAGGGATGCGCCCCCTTGCGTTGACGTGCCAATGTGTTGGGCATTTGGGGCTAGGGGAATAGTTCCCGCAGGCCCTTGGTTTGCGGGGTTTAGGTTATCCCCGGTAGTGTTGTTTTGACGATCAGACATCTTTGGAAAGAAAAGGATGATTGGAAAAAAGTGCTAGGAGTAGCGGTGGGCGCCAATGATGAAACAATGGTTAACCAGGCGGGGTTAACTCACTGATCTCGTCAAGAGGGTTAATCCCTTCTTTCCGAGGATCGTTGGCTGGATCGTCTGGTGGTGGGTTTCCTGCACAAGGAAACAAACCGTGACTCGTAACAAGGAGGATGGGGTGGGGGGTGCTCCTTGTTACCACTCTCCGGCGTGAGAATCAGTAATTTGCTTGGGAAGCAAAGTATGATAGTAGTAGTATTGAGAGAGTTGGGAAGTGATACCTCAAACCTGGTTTGGGGTGAGTATTTATAGCCGAGGAGTGAAGGAGGGTAGTTGAGTAGCTAGTCTGACATCGCACAGCTATTTGCAGGTGTGTCAGACCTGTCGGATGCTGTGGTGATGCCACGTCCGGCTGTGGTGTCAGACTGTTGTTCATACGTGGGCTAGTAGGCGACTGTTCCCAGTGCCACTTGCACTGTGGTGTCAGACCCACTTGCCTTGTAGGCAGGATGCGGTGCCAAGCCGCATCGCTGCTTGCGGTCATTGATGTTGTTCCCGCATTGGTTGTTCCATCCATGATTTGCGCGGGATGCGGTGTTGTGCCGCATCGCCTGTTGAGTGACTGTTACTGTTGTCCAGATCCCTTGTCGTGACGAAAATGTTCATAGGATGCGGTGCGAGGCCGCATCGCTATGCGTAACATTAGTTTCCGTCCTTAAGGTAAGTCTTCTCATCAATGGACAGATTGGACCGCAGTGTTCGCGTGTGTCTACGCGGACACTGGAGAGTTAATTGCTGTTGGGGGTTTTTAATGAGGGTAATGGTCATTCGCGGTCGTGCTGACGCGATATTTGGGACCATACCCCTTCAAGTCCCCCCAGTCTAGTGTTCCTTCCGTATGCGAGTCGCATGTGGGAGGGATACTGGACTATGTTGTCTAGAAGGTTAAGATTGTGCCATGCAGATGGCACCTTCTTTAAGTATTAGGCCCTTTCTAGTGGATTGTTTCTTCCTTTGAGAAGGGTGCATGGTGAGCAGGTTCTGTCTGATGCGGAATTCTCAGCCAAAGACTTGACTCTGTCTACCCTTTTCTGATGTCATCAGCCACCTGTTGGTGTTTCGGACCAACCTTTGAGACGGTGACTGAAGGTATTAGCAGAATTCGAACCAACCTTTGAGATCGTGACTGAAGATGTCTTCTTCAGTGTAGTTGGAATCTCTGCGTCAGTTGGTGCAAAGTTGTAAGTACTTTGCTCAAGCTCTATGTTCAGCAACTGGACATGTAACGATGATCCCTGTTTTGTGGGGTGTTCGTGTTCTTCAGTTAAGCTTTCTAGTAACCGCGCGTCTTCTGCGGTTTATCTCTCAAGTAACCGCACGTCCTCAGAGGTGTAGCTCTCTAGTAACCGTACATTCTTTGCGGTTACCTCGTTGTTGAACCTCGTTTGCCATGTTTCTTTGAGGATCGTGGGGTATTTGCGTCATTGTTGGCCGTGTTTGGTCGAACAATGTGAATCTGTACTATGGGTAAATAAACATGATCATGGGCAGGGTTGTGCCCACCATTGTTTATTCTATGCGGTCCATAGGAGGGTAACTAGTCATAGGCAGACTTGTTACCGCTGTTCTGGAGCCACTTTCCTTCACGCCTTGGTGGAAAGTAGTTTCCCTGTAAGTAGCGTTGCCGGAAGAGACCGTTTTAGATACTTGAGAAGTTGGTTGAAACTCTTCCGCATTCGTTTTGTAGCCACTTTCCTTCACGCTTAGTTGGAAAGCAGTTTTTCTTGAAATAGCTTTGCTCTTCCGCGTGGTGGCTTAGTTGTGGCTCTTCCGTAGCTACCGTTCGCATAGTTGCGGTTTGCAGTAACTACGTAAGAATGGTTGCGGTTTGCAGCAAAGAACTCGCTTCTAGAAGTCTTGTAGCCTGGATGTGGCTCTTGAAGGTTCAGGGGACAGGGTTGCTGATGTGCGGTTGCTCAGCATACTTGTCATGTTCCTTAAGGAGAAGCTGTTTGCGTTCCCTCTGTGGTTGTGAACCGGAAACGAGGGTTTTGAAGCTTGAAGAAGCTTTCATGGGGTGCGGTTTACCGCATCCTGAGAAGCGGTTTTCGCAGTCCAAAGAACCGTGCTGGTTCTGAGTATCTGACACACCTGTGCGGGTTGGTGTGCGTCATCTCCGCATATTCCACGTGTGCTCGTGGATATGTGCGGTTTATGACTTATACCCCTTTATATAATTTAAAGATGTTTATTTTTGCCTTTTTGAGGGGTATGTAAAAAAAGACCTGTCGGATGCTGTGGTGATGCCACGTCCGGCTGTGGTGTCAGACTGTTGTTCATACGTGGGCTAGTAGGCGACTGTTCCCAGTGCCACTTGCACTGTGGTGTCAGACCCACTTGCCTTGTAGGCAGGATGCGGTGCCAAGCCGCATCGCTGCTTGCGGTCATTGATGTTGTTCCCGCATTGGTTGTTTCATCCATGATTTGCGCGGGATGCGGTGTTGTGCCGCATCGCCTGTTGAGTGACTGTTACTGTTGTCCAGATCCCTTGTCGTGATGAAAATGTTCATAGGATGCGGTGCGAGGCCGCATCGCTATGCGTAACATTAGTTTCCGTCCTTAAGGTAAGTCTTCTCATCAATGGACAGATTGGACCATAGTGTTCGCGTGTGTCTACGCGGACACTGGAGAGTTAATTGCTGTTGGGGGTTTTTAATGAGGGTAATGGTCATTCGCGGTCGTGCTGACGCGATATTTGGGACCATACCCCTTCAGTGACGAAAAGGGGGATAGAGGCAAGCCCGGAGCAGATTAAAGCTATCCTGGATATAAAATCACCCACGAATATGAAGGACGTACAAAGATTAACAGGCCGAGTAGCAGCTCTAAACAGATTTATCTCAAGATCCTCAGAGAAATGCAAAGACTTCTATGATATCCTAAAGAAGAACAAAAGATTCGAATGGGGGGAAAAGCATGAAGCAGCCCTGCAGGATTTGAAACGGTATCTCTCAACCGCACCTCTATTGATGAAGCCGGAAAATGGTGAACCACTATCCCTGTACCTTGCTGTATCAAGGAATGCTGTAAGTGCCGTTCTTATAAAAGACCATGAAGGTCAGCAGTATCCTGTTTATTATGTTAGTAAAAGTTTGTTAGATGCTGAAACTAGGTATTCTCATTTAGAAAAATTGATACTAGCATTAATTATGGCATCAACGAAACTTAGGCATTATTTCGAGACACATAGGATACATGTTAAAACAAATTATCCTATCAAAAATGTGCTTAGGAAACCAGAAATGTCAGGCAGGATGGCCAAGTGGTCAGTAAAATTGAGTGCTTATGATTTAGTATACGAACCTAGGAATGCCATAAAGTCTCAGGCTTTAGCTGATTTTGTGGCTGATTTTAGTAGTGACATTCAGGACGAGGTAGATCTAGAAGTTCAACAGCTAGGAGAATCCTCAGGATCCTGGACATTATATACTGATGGTGCATCTAATGTAAGAGGAGTAGGATTAGGAATACTACTAAAATCGCCACAGGGGGACATATTACCCCAGGCTATTAGGTGTGAATTTCCTGCTACTAATAATGAAGCAGAGTATGAGGCTTTAATTGCAGGATTAGAGTTGGCTAAGAGCATGAGTATAAAAAATTTGCAAGTATATGTTGACTCTTTGTTAATTACTAACCATTTTAATGGATCCTATGCAGTTAAGGGAGAGAAATTAATCGAATATCTCGATATTCTCAAAAAATTAGCAGGATATTTCGATGTTTTTGTACTTAAACAGGTACCAAGGGAGGATAATGCTGAAGCGGATGCCTTAGCAAATTTGGGATCATCGATCAAGATACCTGAAGGGACGCAAATACCAATACTACATGTCCTATATCCTGCAACGAATCCTCAGGATAAAGAGGTAGCTGGTATTCAGGATCCTGGAGTAGAACATCTTGAAGAGGATCCTAAATCCTGGACGGCTCCAATCATGAAATATCTCAAAGAAGGACACATCCCTGGAAATGAAAATCCTAAGGCATTTAGGATGAAGGTATCACGATTCGCTATTATAGATAATATTTTATACAAAAAATCTCTTGCAGGACCGTATTTGAGGTGCTTGGAGGATCATGAAGCCAAGGAAGTACTTCAGGATATACATGAAGGGGATTGTGGTAACCATGCTGGGGGCAGGTCGTTATTCTCAAAAGTATTAAGAACAGGATATTATTGGCCAACAATGAGAAAAGATGCCGCATAATATGCTCGAAGATGTGACTCATGTCAAAGACATAGTAACATACTGCATCAACCTGCTGAACCATTGTATCCTATTGTTTCCCCTTGGCCATTTATGAAGTGGGGTATGGATATAGTGGGAAAGCTACCGAAAGCTCCGGGAGGAAAAGTCTTCATGCTAGAAATGACGGATTATTTCTCTAAGTGGGTTGAAGCTGAAGCATTTGTTCAAGTTAGAGACCAAGAAGTAGTATCCTTCATAAAGAGGAATATCCTGACCAGATTCGGAGTACCAGCTGAGATAATATGTGACAATGGTTCTCAGTTCATAAGTAAGAGGACTACTAACTTTTGCAAGAGTTGGGGAATCAAAATGATCACATCTACTCCGGTACATCCTCAAGCAAATGGACAAGCAGAATCCTCAAACAAGATAATTGTCAATAACTTAAAGAAAAGGCTTGGAGCCAAAAAAAGGAAGATGGGCAGAAGAATTACCCTTTGTTTTATGGGCTGATAGGACAACGGTAAAGAATGCAACAGGCCAAACCCCATTTTCCTTGGTGTTTGGAGCAGAAGCAATGATTCCAACGGAAATGACGATACCTACTGCAAGATCTGTCTTAAGTGATCCTGAGAAGAATCCTGAAGCCTTGAGTCAGGATTTAGACACTATAGATGAAAAGAGAGATGCGGCAAGGCTAAGGATGGCAGCATATCAACAGAGAATATCCAGGGCATATAACAAGAATATTAGAACCAGAAGATTTAAGGTTGGAGATTGGGTGTTAAGAAAGGCTTTTCAAAATACTACTAATCCTGCCGATGGCAAGTTAGCTCCAAAATGGGAAGGACCATATGAAGTTGAATCAGAAGCAGGGAAAGGAGCATACAGACTCAAGAATATGGAGGGGGATATGCTACCGAGATCTTGGAATGCTATACAGCTTAAGCTCTATTTCAAGTGAGTTTAGAATTCAATTTCTAACTCAGAATGGTATGAATTCTATCTTTTTTAAATACGTTTTGGTTTAATTTATTTTTTGAAACTCAATACTGACTTAAGCATCGGAGGGGTGTTAGCCAAGCTAACACCCACCTTAGTTTACAGTTGTTTTGCAAGATATGTTCCAGGATATAGCTCCAGGATATGCACTCAGGATAACTCAGAAGATTAGAGGATTGGCCCCCTCTCTTACGTTTAAGGGATACTGATTCCTTCACAGGTTTAAAGGTATTCACCTTTCTTCGGAATTGGGTTTAAACACCCCGCCTGGAGCGCAAGTTATTCAGGGATAGTTCAAGGTGGCGGGACCAGTCCATGTAAAAGTGGCTGACAATTTCGTTACTGTTGGCTATATCCTGAATCCTAAAGGTATATGAGGATTGATCACCCTCTCTCACGAAAGGGTATTTTCATACTCTCTAAGGTTTAAAGGTTTTCACCTTTCTAAGTCTTGGAGTTTATACACTCCCGCCTGTAGCGCATGAAAAATTGGGATTTTCCCCAGGATACAAGGGATTTATCTCCAGTACATCCTTGGGTTTTACCCTTGGGACGTAAAAAATCTCTTATGCAATGGAAACTGACATTAAGTAGATTTCTAAGATACTTAAAGGCATTGTATACAGGGGACATTCCCTCCAAGGTGGTGGTGTAAAGCTAAAAGGATGAAGTTTGCGATTAATGCACTAAGTACCTTGCACAGGGGACATCTTCACTGGAAGAGTTGCAAAGGAATTGAAGTTTGGTAATAGGTTTATGTCCTATTTCTGGTATGATCTTCCCTTTATAACCATCGTTTAGGTTTTTGGTGACATTATGTTAAGTATCCTGATATATATCCTCAAAGTCCTTTTAAGGATATTTGATTAGGATGTTTGAAACTAGTATTGGTTTGGAACTTTGATCATTTAAATATTATCAAAACTTGGTTTTGAAAAGATAAACTATTTTTTACTTTCTAAAAGAATTTTTTACAAAGTTGAAGGAACGTTTGGAAGATCTATCTAATAAAAGGCTTTTGCAGTATGTTGCTGAGCATACTGATCAGGATATTTTATACAAAATCTTTACAAAAATAAGACTAAATAATGCAAAGAAATGCAAGGTAACAGAAAATAAGTTAAAAGATAGTTATATTATTAACAAGTCAAAAGTTGTGCTTTTGGTTTCACCTAAAACCAAGGCCCATCCGCCAAAAGCACAGTTAGTTTTTACCATACTTGTGTAACGGTTGCAGGATCTATCTCAAAACAGGACCCGTCCACCTACAACCGTTACTACGTTCAAAACAAGTTATACTAATTGATGACCAAGGGCTTCGTCCTAAAACCTAGGACCCATCCACCTTTGGTCATCACATTGTTCTAGTGCAGGAAAAGTAAATTGTTCAAAGACAGGAAAAGTAAATTGTTTATGCAACCACAACCATGAATTTAAAAAATGGGCTCCGGCCTTGGCACATATATCCATCATCGCCCATTTCGCCGCCTAAGATGCGGCACCTTCTTGATCAGCAACCTCCTTGCCAGCATTCGCCCCAGCATCAACCTCGGGATTCTTCTCAGCATCATCACCAGCATTGGCCACCTCCTCTGCCGCCTTAGAAGGCTCTTCACCAGTATGTTTTGCAGGATGAGCAACGGGATGACCTCCGAGGCCCTGTAGTTTCTCCTCCCAAGCCTTTACATTCCAGGAGGGGCATTCAAAACCCAGATCCATGGCCTCATAAGCCATCCTTATCCTGGCTTGGAGAAGAGAGACGACCACCGAAGCTTTTAGGCTATCCCGGTATGAGCTCATATTCTGCTGATATTGGAGAAGAGCGGCATCTAGCTTGGCTTGAGCATCCTCATTAGCTTTGTGGAGGGCGGCTTGATGTTCCTGAGTCATTGCCTTGTATTTGTCTTCATAGTGCTGGGATTTGGCAGCCGCGATGGTTCCTTGGTCAGCTATGGTGGCTTGAGCTTTCTCCAGCTGGATCTTTAACATCTTGTTAAGCCCGCAAGCGTCTTCATGCAAGTGCATAAGACGATCCAAACCCTATTGATAAAGACACGGGTATTAATGTGAAAAATAAGCAGGATAAAAACTAACATACTTGTACAGGATATCGAAAAGGAAATTCTACCTGTTTGAGGAATGAGGTGGCTTCATTGAACCCATGATTTTTAAGAGAGAATGTTTCAGAAGCAGCTGGGGAATCAGTCTCCTTTCTTTTACGAGAGCTGGATGCCCGGGTCCTGGATGCCGGAGGGCCTTTGGGAGCAGAAACAGTTTTCGAGGAAGTAGGCTTTGGTGTAGCAGACGACTTTGGCTTGGATTCTTGTTTGGTGGGTTCAAGGCTGGAGTAGCAATCCAATTCGTCAAGTTCAAAACCTTCAAGGTTGACGACTGGTACTACAAAAGGGAAGATATTCTTAAACTCATCGTATTTTTGAAAAACAATTAATATATATAAGAATGTGCTTACCAGACATTTCTGAGCTTGATTTTTGATGAGAACCTGTAAGAGACAGGGAAAAAGTTCTTTCACTAGCAGGAAGACGGTAGATTTCCTTGATCTTGGATTCAGATTCTGCACTGGGAGGCACTAAATCTTTGAAATTCGCTGCATAAAAACATCAGAGTATAAGTCCGGGATACAGTTTGAAGATATAATTGGGGATATTCCTAAAACCCTAAATCCTACCCTTGGTTAACCATTTAACCGGTAGATCGAAACCCTTATCAATAGAGTCTCTTTTTACGAAAAAGAATTTTCGTCGCCATCGATCCTCATTCTTGGTGGCTTTAAGGACCAAAGGGTTCTTGATGGAAAACAGAAGATAACGGTGATTGCCATGGGATCTCAACCGGTATGCTACGGGAAGGTCCTCAACAAGTAGGTTAGGAAAATGACGAGATTTGATTTGATCCAACACTATCAAGACTCGCCAGACCATTGGCATAACTTGGGCATAGCTAAGGCCGGTGAGGTCGAAGAAGCTAGAGATAAAGGGTGGAAATGGGTACCGGAGTCCAAGAGAGAAAGGATAAGCGAAAAAACAAACCCACTCGTCGGATGACGCGTCCGATCGGGCTTCCTTGTCAAAGGGGCGAAAGACCGTTCCGGTGGGAAAGGCACCGGAGTCTTTGAGAGCAGCAATGTCAGCATTATTGAAGCAGCAAATCTCCTTTGCTGGATCGGTGATAAAGTTTTGACTTATGAGGGTTGAGGCTGGTCGGTCTGATCGGGATTTTGTTCGTGGTGCCATGAAGAGTATTGAGCAAATTAAGAAAAATTCAAGAAAGGA
This sequence comes from Helianthus tuberosus, assembly GCA_030545235.1. Lineage (NCBI taxonomy): Eukaryota > Viridiplantae > Streptophyta > Magnoliopsida > Asterales > Asteraceae > Helianthus > Helianthus tuberosus. Next base: position 193,621,918 of record CM060352.1, on the reverse strand, counting down.
GATTAGAAAAGAAGATACCTGATGTTTGCTTGCAGATAAGGATAACCGAGACAAGGAGTCCCTCGGTTAATATAGGATGAATATAGTGGGGTAAAAAGTAAATAATGCCTTGGAAGTTGCACCGCTGTCATTTCAAGAGTCTAGTCATATTAATTGCCTTAAGTTATGAGGTGAAACTTTTGAAATATATCCGTTGGATTGGTATCCCAACCGATATATTTGGGGACAATTGTTAGGGGTCATTTTCTTAACAATTATATCCTGACCAATATCCTGCCTATGTTTGTTCATTTGTGACCAGGATGCTGGAAGAGGATATTGCTAACATCTTGGGCGATATCCTGAGGCTTATTGAATTAACCACGTGCAGGTTAAGGGCTGAGACTTGCTAACGGTCAAGAGGACTTCTTCTCCTCAAGACTCGGACGAATTTGTTGAGGAAGAGACGTTGAGCCCGAAAGACCAGGTCTACAACGTTCGAAGAAGGAATATTCGGTGGATCCCGCAAGTTTAGGCTAGTTTGTTATTTTATCTTTACTATAAATAGATGGGGGCGGATCAGCTTAGAACACACGATTTTTCACTAACACTCTCATACACTTACACTCTCTAGCTCATCGCAAACACCACACTTGTATTCAAGTTTCATTGTAACACTTAGTCGATCCGTACCACATCTTGCACTGTATCCTGATTTTTGAAGCAATAGAAGAACTAGGCAGCTGCGATTGTCAGCTCCCGAGGTTTTATGCCGGCGATCTAGATTGATCAAGGGCTTTCCTCGTACATCACGTGTCCATCTTTACATTTTCGCTCATTGTTTTATCATAGATACAGCTCTATATCCTGAGCCGTATCCTGAAACTGTTTTTACAAATTAACTTGATTAACATATTTTCTACACTCATTTCTAGCACACTACCTCACTTAACTAATTTGATCACTTAATTACTTCGGTAATTTTTGACCAAAACACCAGGTAAGGAACCAACCGGGACAGCGTATTGAAGCTTGTCAGGTAAGATTGACAGTCGAGGTTCGTCATCACCAACAATAGAAAGTCAGATTCTATCTTCTCCACCTCATGTTGAGGGCAGAATTTTCCTTGATTAGGGCAATGAATTGATCCCATGACATATTATACAATGGGATTTTTCCGGTGGCCTCAATCAGAGATCTCCACCAAGCTAATGCTTCACCCTTGAAGGACTGTGACACAAACTTAACTACATCCCTTTCAGCGCACCCGCTGATATCTACCACCGTGTCCATCTCGTCCAGCCAAGTCATACAGTCGACGGCTCCTTTTTCCCCAGTAAAATCCCTGGGCTTACAAGACACGAAGTACTTATAGGAGCAACCCTTGTTACGGGGTTCTTGATGCAGTATTAATTTCTGAGATGGGACACTTTGATGGTTGGTGGACTGACGGTCATCACCATCTTTCTTGGGTCCATTCTTTTTGGGAGGAGGCTTGCTATGAGCCTCCGAATGTGTCTTGGGCTTTGAATGTGATGCAGAGTGGGTCCTACTTCGAGTACCACTATATTCTTCATACTGCCTTTCCAAAGCCTGTGTAACAGCGCCGCCTATGATCGCTTTTAATTCAGCACCCGTTAATGTAATCTGGGCGTTCTCATTTTGCTCCACCGGATGGCTATTTATTTCATTTGAGTCAGCCATTTGAATTGAACTGTTGCAGAAAACAAGGACAATATTTTATTTGGGAGTTTATTATGGAATTACCCCTTAGGGTAACTCGTTAACCATGGTAAACAGAGACCATATTCGGTTAACTTATTAATCGTATTAATTTAGGATTTCAATTAAAATTTATCCTAATTATAAACAATAACAATATATATTAGCACATAAGGCTTAGTCACATGGACAATTTTATAAGCTATGATTTCATAGAATCAAGACTTTTAAGGTTTGAACCTAGTTCATTACCCTTATCAGACAGGGAGTCATAGCTACCACTGTCTTTTGGCTCATATGGAAGTGAGCTGGGCCCGTAGGCATCATATTACCACGCATGGTAAAATATGATCATCTTAGCTGATGATCTTAACCCATGATTCAGAGATCATATAATTGGGTTTGGAATCTTCTAAAGAATCCTTATACATATAAGAATGACATGTGATTTTAACGAATCACTTCTGCCAGGAGTGTTAACATGTTTTAAGATGTTAACAGGGATTTGAATCTTTTAAACAGGTCTTACCATTTTGGCCCGGTCTTATATTTGACACGAAGCTAGGTTTCACACTTTAAGATCCTTAATTAAATAATTATATAGGCAGATTAATTTAAAAGGAATGATTTTAATTTATTTATTTCATTTATAAATTATTTGTGCACCAAATGACAAACATGAAATTTATAAAAACAACATTCCATTGATTTATTCAAAATATTATACACTGCCCTAAACGGGTAGGTCTTTTCAAATAACAACTTACCCACGCAGGGGTTTTAAACAAGTACTTGCCCACGCAGGGGCTTTAAGCAAACAAACTAGTCCACGCAGGGACCTTAACAAATAAACATCATACCCACGCAGGGGTTAACGGAAAACAGACCCACGCAGGGGTCAAATCATCATACATACAATATGCCCTCGTAGGGGTTTATGGAAAGATAGGCCCACGCAGGGGCTCAAAGCAAACATACAAACACACATACCCACATAAGGGCTTAACAACCAAATACACCCACGCAGGGGCTTATACAGAAAATGGGAGGATTCAATGATCCTTCTTGTTCTTCCCCTTGATCAAGCCTACTAATCCTTGGAAGAATGTCTGCCTCTCCCTATGGTCCCTGTGCACTTCCCGTTCCACCTGATCCAGCCTCTTAAGGAGTTCCTCATGCTCAGGTGGGGAGAACCTAGGCGGCTGCGATTGAGTCCGTATGATAGGCCTAGGTGGTATCTGGTACCCTTGTGTTGGGTACCCAACTCCCCATGGAGCTCCGTATGGTCCTTCTGGGTGCAGGGCATTGTAGTTGGCTGCCACTAAGTAAGGGTCGACCTCTGCATACCCGTAGTTGTTGTGGACTGGCGGCTCGAACGGGTTGTATGCCATGGAACCTGTATAAGCTGGGATTGGGTTGTCAAAACCCATTGGCGGCGGCTGCGGCATCGCTGGGTTGGAAGGCCCACCCATTTGTGGGTCCTCCTGATGTGGCGGGTAGTGGCTGGCACTTGACTGACGTGGGGAGCTGAAATGAAAGTCTCCCGCACATGATGACATACGTACACCAGTTCTCCTATGCCTTGGTGGTTGAGGAGGTGTCGGTTGAACTGGTGGTGGTGGAGGTGGTGGCGTGACTGCCACAAACCGGTGATCCTCAGAGGAATCTTGATGATGCTGCTGCTGCTGCTCATGAGGCGACGAGTGGTGAGAAGGTGTATAGTACCACTCGTGCTGATTAAACAGGGCTTGGAAACTGTCTGGACCACCGTAGGGTGATCCGTGAAAAGACGATCCATCGGAGATCTCAATCGGATGGTTCGGAGTACCACTCGCCGACACGACGGGGTCCGTATCCTCGTCCATGTCATCTGCGTGATCTCCTGAAAAATGGTCATCTGGACCCAGTGGGTTAAAACCCACGGGCTCTTGAATGTAATTGGCCGGGTTGAACCGGCCCCTGAACACTGGTGTAGGGTCACCATAGGAATGATGGGACAAAGATCTCTGCAGCGGTATGTAGGAAGGCAGAGGGTTGTTGGGCTCGTCTTCCGAATGTGGTCCGTATGAATTGTGGACCGGAGGTGTAGAGCTGTGCGAAACGGATCGTCTCGCCGGCTCGAACAGGTTTCTCCTGTTCTGACGTGGATCGTAGCTCTCCGTAGTAGATGGAGCTCGTACATTGGACGGTCCAGCTTCATTGTCGTTGGGGGCGGTGATCGGCCCTTTTCCTCGTCCCCGTCTACGGAAAAATCTTGGAGGCATTTTGATATTCCTGTCAATAAAGCATAAGATAACAATAACAAAATATAAAATTTTAAAGGACAAAACAAAAACCCGAATAAGGTGGAATTTGTCCTATGTTATAAGTCTAGACTCGAAGGTTTAGATATGTGCAATTGTGTAACTGAGATTAAACACAAAAGGCTAGTGTTTAATTCACTCAGAGTTGGCTCTGATACCAACCTGTCACACCCCGATTTCCACGTGTCACCGGTGGGCCCGGTGGGGGAGTATCGTGACGTGGTTGGCAACGTAATAGTCAAACAACACAATATTATTATGCACAGCGGAAGCAAATTTAAAATATGATACAACCGAATTTAATATTGTTTATCAATGTAACAATATCCGGAAGTTTATCCACAGTAGGATCGAAACAAAATAACATTTATGGTTCAACAGACTTCAGGCATCTTAAGCTTGCGAGACTTCTAATGATGCTTAGGAGAAATCCCAGCCAATTTCGCTTAGTACCTGCATTTAATCTTTTTGGGGAAATACGTCAGTTTACACTGGTAAATACATTCAACTGACTCATTTTGGAAAATGATTGAAAATTGGTTTGGATGCACATGGCATAAACATTTTTATTTAACTTGGGAGAATTATTTAATATTATAATCTCGTGAACGAATTACATGTTACTTATGCGTTCAGTAGCCCGGATCTTGTCCGGGTTAAAGATCAATAAACACACCACATCATAGAGTTATACACGGACGGTGTACGCCTACACCCCGTGCTCAGGTCGTGGCCATCTCGTAAGATGATGCCAAGGATATCCGGGACATGGTCATTAACCCCCCAAAGGCTGTAAAGTAAACAAGACTGTTTAAACGAGCCGATCAAATTATTCAACTACCCACTTTAACGGTGGAGATTTGATGCCCGATCAAGCGGTATGCTATATACCGTAACCCAAGCCCGTATAGGGAAAATAAGTTAAAAGTATTTACCTGAGTAAGTATTAATCACAACAAGCAAAATGCACGTAGCTTTTACTGGTTCTCCTAATCTGGAACGAAGGTTCATAATAACCTATTAGAATCCTAACGGGTCTTTAATTAAGCTTAAGCTTAGACCGGCTAGTTTCAAAGATACGGTTTGTACGCACGATCAAGCGAAGACCGGATAGAATGTGATTTAGACCCGACAAGTTCAGAGACTTGTTTAATATGGGTTTATTATTCACATTCTGGATTTTAAGATAAAACCGTTAAGGTTTGACCCGTTTCGGCCAATTTATGTAAACTTGTTACATAAACCGAACCGAACGCGAAATAAGCGTAACGGGTATCCGTAAGAGCCATATACAGGTTTCCTAGGTTAATATGCTTCAAATATGTTGTAACATCAGTAGGATGTCTTTCATTATGCCCGAAACGAATTTAAACACAAACTATGCCCCGTAGGGGTAGTTTGGTCATTTTAAAGGTTGTAAAAGAGTTTAGATGTTTAACTGAGTTACAGGTCTGATGTAAACAGCAAACATACTCAATTTGATATGTTATATCAGTAGGCTAAAGCATATATGTGAAATTTATCATTTTTATCCAAACTATGCCCCGTAGGGGTATTTTGGTAATTTCACATAAGCCGAAAAGCTCAAAACTGAGGTCTGAGTTTATCAACCTTTGTTACTGTTAAAATATCCTAATTTGCCTAAAATATCAGTAGGTATCAACCCGGGTATGTCCAATATGATTTTAAAACATACTACGCGTTAAAAACGCTAAATAAGGCGATTAAAGGCCATTTCCGGGTTCGATACTTAAATCTGATATTTTCGTATTTCCAGAAGGCTTAAAATAATTAACTTATCATATGTGATCAATAGCAAAAGGTTTGGAGTCGTTTAGATAGGCAAAACTCATTTTATGGCCCGTAAGGGCAAAACCGACAATTACCGGATTTAAGCCTACGACTACTAGTTATGCTCAGCCTAAAATTAATTAAAAATCTTTAAAATCCTAAAATAATATATTACATCAGTGGGTAAAAGATTTGATACCAAAAAGTATGTTTAACTAGGCTATACGCTAATTACGCCATTTTATTAACATAAAGCATTAATTTTGCGATAATGAGCATAACTCTTAATCTACAAGTCAAAATGATGTCAAACTTTGCATACAAGTCTATATATCAGTAACTAAGGTTTCTACACTTTTACATTTCCATAAATCACGTTTTAAGGTAATAAGGGCATAATGGTCAACATATGAGCAATTAACGGAAATATGCATATTAATTGGATAACTAGTGAACCAAGGTGTATAATCACAGAGGGTTGTTCTAACAAGTAACCTAATCCAATTAAAGCTCTGAGGCATTTCTAAAACATGCCTAAACGGGTCAGAACTGAAAGTCAAAGTGAAAGTCAAACTATGTGACTTTCGGTTCCGAACCGGGTCTAAACAGGAAATAGTCGGGTTGAACATGTTTGGACATGTTCTTACACTAATTACTAAGTTATAACAATGATCAAACAGGTTATATATGTTCTAGATAGCTAATTATGCATAAATGACATTTTAAGCATCCTGTTGACTTTTTAATTATATGTTTGACCCGACTTTTGACCTGGTTAGAGTGGTGATCAGGGGAAACCCTTTTGAGGTTTTATTACCCACATAAATACCAACTTATAACCACTTTTAATTTGAGATATGACTGAGCCATTATTGACTAATCTCGAAGTCAAACCGTAATTACGACGGTTTGACTTTTAGCTAATTAACCAAGCTAAACTCAACTAAACAAGAACTAGCAGACTTACAAGAGTCCTATGCACGAGATATGATCACTTGAGGCTGCTTGATAGCTCCAGAAATGATCCACAAATGCAGATGAAGGTGTGAGAATGAATGTTGCACTACATGGCCTTTTATAGTGAAATCACTCACCATAATTGATTGACAACCAAGTCTAGCACTCACCACAACTACCATACACATGTCCCTAGTGCTCTAGTACAGTTAGGGGTCGCCCACCATGTGAAAAAATCGGTTTAAAGACGATTTTCCGCGAATACAGGGGTCTGTCCCCGTTTTCTGTATCTGGGCCTTGGACGCGGCCCGCGTCCCGTTTAACCGAATCCAAAGCGGGCCGCCTGGCCTGCTTTAATCTGATTTTTTATTTCTTTTGTTTTGCAAGTTGACCTTTGGTTAAATTGAAAGGGTAATTAGGCTTTTAACTTGCATTTTGACCCCTTATACTATACCCACATAGACTTTAGGACTTATACCCACTTTGCCAAGTCCTTGTACACTTCCGATTAACCCGAAAAGCCTTAACTTTCAACGTTAACACTTTAACCCTTCGCACACGAATTTGGTCATAACTTTCTCATACGATAACGAAACGTTATGAAATTTTAATCGTGCATTCTAGTGAGCATAATTAGCATTTACAAAGCTTCGGGTTTGTCAAAAGGTCACTCAGAGGTATATCTTTAAACATGTTGACACATTTAACCCCTGTAGTTTGTAATTACTCACTTTTTGCTTCGTATGATCCACGATTTATTCGTTTGAGGTTATAAACATCATGTAGGGTTATTATGAAGTATATTTATTCATTGTTGACATTTAGAACCCGTATAATCACGTACTTTCCATGTTTGTCAACTTTAGTCCTTTTTTAACATTCTTTCACACGTTCAAACTTCATGACACGTGTCAACACATTATAGGACGTGAATTTTCGAGGTGTTACAGACTATTGTAGGAAAAATAGGTGAAAGGTGGGACTGGTGGGGGGAATATTCTGAGGTGGGATTATTAATGGACAATAAGGTTTAGATGGGATTATTACAGGCCAAATTTCCTTTAATCAAAATGGTTTTTCTAGAAAAATAGTTTTGTTGAAATTCACAAACCACTTGTAGGTTAGGGGTTTCATCACATTGTTTTTCAATCACTTGTATGAAAGGTAAATCAAGTTCAACTTATTCACCTTGATTAGCCACATGTAGGATCATACACTTGTATGTTCTCATCAAACAAATCCACTTGTAATCGAAATATGACATTAGTAAATTTTGAGAAAGATGCCGATTCCTGCTCCACGATTACCAACTTGGGAGCTCCAGCAAGTCAGGATTTTTTACATATGAAATACAGACACCCAAGCCTGACCAGCTTTGGGTGTGACCTTTTCAATTTCTACCGGGGTTTGAACATTCCTTTTTTCTTCCTAAAAATATTTCACCCCTTTTGCCTTACCATCGACCATTTTTCCAAAAAATATTTTTCACTTTGTCATTAAAAACCTTTTCGACATCAAATTCTTTCTTTTCAGAATAGAATTGATTCGAGATCTCCACTTTTCCAACTTTTTGTTTAAAATTTTCAGTCCGCAATGGTGGAAAGTTGACATCATCCATTGGCGGAACTGAATTTTCTCTTTTTACCTCAACTTGTGGCTCCTCTGACTTTGACGAGTCAGATTCATCGCCAGATTTCACATCTGTTTTCTTAGAAACCTATGTTTGGTTGTTAAGATTCCCCCTTCTTTTGTAAAACCTTTTTGAAAATTCACCAACTTCATATGTTGAGTTTTTAAACACTTTGAATTTTTCAGTCGGTAGTTCGGTTTTATCAACAACTTTTTCTTTTAGTTTAGAAACAACTTCCTGTTTTGTGTTGGTTACCTTTGGACAGTTCCAGGCAATGTGACCAACTTCTTGACATCGGTAACAGGTTCTTGTCTCCCTTTTCTGATTAGGTCCATTCTTCTCATTTTTCTGTTTTTCTGCAAAGAACGCTTTGTTCGATTGCTTCCAGAATGAGCTTTTCTTCTCTTCTTCAGAACTGGACCCTGAAACAAATATTGTTTTGGTTTTAGAAATTTTCTCATTTTTATAACTTTTGAGTGGAATAAAACCCAATCCCTTCTTTTTGAAATTACTGTTATGGTTTGGTTTCTTTCGATAACCTGAACCAGAACTGTAACCCTTTTTCTTGTTTAATCTTTGTTGAACTCTTGAGGTGTAAGGTTTAGGTTTTTCAGCAAGATTTACGCCTTTTATTTCAGAAATATTAATTTCTGTTAATTTGAAAACCTTGTTAATCATTTCAGTTTTAACACCTCTTATTGGAAATTCCTCATCAGAATATAATTTGTCTGAATCACTCAAAGTATATGCCACTTTGATTGGTTCGTCATTCAAATTAGATTTTGATAACAGAAATTCTTTATTAGAAACCCTTTTGACCGACGATTTTGAACTGTTGACTGATGAACTCGAAGTTTCTGACTCATACTTTGACTATGACTCCTCATCCTTATCCAACACCTAATCGACCACTTTCTTTATTAACTCAGACTCATGATCAGTGTCAGACGATGTGAATATGACGTCAATGTTGTCTGGTAAATCATCAGTTGTTTCGGACTTTAACTTTATATTGACAGCCTTTTTGACTTGTTCCTCGTTTGGTTTTCTGGGAGAATAACCTTCCCAGATCGGAGGCGTACACTTGTTATAATTTGCACTTTGTTTCTTACCAGTATCCTTCTCTTTCGACTTCTTGTCCTGAAAGGCTTCAAAACCTGCAACAGTTGGATAAATTCTATCAATCAAATAATCAGAACTTGAATAACTTTGCAATAATCGTCTGATTCTTTCATTCTCTATCTTTTCAGTCTCTAACTGTTGCTTCAACTTTGCACATTCTTCAATATAGTGATTAATAGCCTTCTGCTTTGACATCATCACTGCATTCATCATGGTTAAAGCATCTTCCCTTTCAGAATTTGTCTTTTGCAGACTATTCACCGTTCTGTTCAACACATCATACGATTCTTTCACATACTTGACATCGAACAATAATTTTTCTTTCAACTTGTCAAGCTCACTAAACTTTTCATCTTTCTCTTCACATTGTTTGCATGGTTCCAAACATTTTAGACAAGGTTTTGTGATCTTAACAATTTTTTCAACTTCGATAATTTTTCAATTTCAACTATCTTTTCAACTTCAACTACCTTCTCAACTTCAATCACCTTTTCAACTTCAACCACCTTCTCAGCTTCTTTAACTTCTTCATTCTGTTCATGCTTCTCTTCCTGAGCAACGTTCTCGCATTTTACCTTTTTCTGTTCTTTTGCTGCTCGCTTCTCCTTTAGTTTCTCCAATCTATCTGCAAAATAAAATTTAAAACTTTCAGGAGATAGTTGAGTTTTTCCAATGTTTATTTGTATTTCTTCTTCATCATCACTGCTATCAGTTGATGATTGATCAAAGACTGGTATCTTTTCTGAGTTTTCTTCTGAAGAGACAGTCTCAATGTCTTGACTTTTCTCACTGTTGGAAAACACACCCATCCATTCCTTCATCAAATCTGGCTCTTGAATGATTTGTGCAATGAAAGCTCCAAACTTGGAATCAGCCGGAATGTATTTGTCCCAGCTAAAACCTTCTGGCAATTTTTCATCATCTTGATTAACCAGATAAGCTATCTTCTTTTCATCTTCAATAGCATTTGATGATGATGGTTGTTGAGAAACTTGTTGATATATAGCTTTTCGATAATAATCATTATTCCCGAACGGATTCTGAGCTCCACCTGCTTCTCGATTGGTACATTCCCTCTTGAAATGTCCTTTTTCCCTGCATCGAAAACAAGTAACTTTAGATTTATCAAAACCTAAAGTAGAAACATTAGCATCACGGAAGTCATCTCTTCCTGTAATCAGCTTAAATTTCTCAGCTCTTCTCAACACACTCGCTAAACACCACTTAATATCCATAAGCTCCATTTCCTCAGCATCGATCTGATCGTAATCCTCTTTTGTCAACATAGGATTTCCGATCCTTCCTGCAACCAACCCCTCATATGATTCTAACACTGTAGCTAGTAATGCCATATGACCTTTAGCGACTTCTTCAGAGAAAATTTGACCGTCCTGAAGATGCAATGCGACGTTGCAGTGTAGCACATGACCATTACTGTTGTTTGCGTTTTGGAACTGTTGAGTTGAGGTTGAAACATTTGGATTAACACTCGAGTATGAAGAAAATCCATTGTTGCTGATTGGACTTTGATTAACTGATCCTGATGAGTTTTCTGCGCTGAAAGCAGTTTGGACCTTTGGACTTGCTTCAACATTCTGAACATTCCCTTTGTAATACATCTTGATGTCTTGTTGACCACTTGGATTGTTCATTCTAGCAATCTTTTGTTGTTCAAGATCTTGTCTTTCAAGTTTTTCAATGAACTGAGAAATTGTCAATTTATCATATTCTCCAGTGTTCTTTAAGATCATCAGATATGTACCCCATTCTTTCTGAGGTAATGCATCAGCTAATTTGTCAACCCATTCTTCTAGATCTTTGTTTATATCTAACAGTGACATTGATCGCACTAAATGGCAATACCTCTCAATCAGCTTCTTTGTAGATTCACCCTGTAAGCTAGTAAACAAGTCAAATTCTTTCTTTAGTAATGATTTCTTACTCCTGATCATGTCCGTACTTCATTCAAACTTAATTCGAAGTGCTTCCCAAATCGAACGTGAAGTATTATCATGTTGAAGTAATATGAAGATGTCTTCTTTCACAGCTTGCTGAAGTAGACTGATCATCATTTTTTCTGCTTTGTACATGTCTCTCTCTTTATCCAACAATTCAGAAATAGTTTTGATAACTCCCACATCTGTACGGGGTTTAACATACTTCTTTTCAATACACTCCCAAGACCTCAAATGATTTGCTTGAACCCAATTTTCGAAACGGTATTTCCAACAATAGTATTCTTCAATGCCCATAAACTTTGGAGGTTTTTGTAACGTTCCTGTTTCATTTTCCATGTTCACGCTCTGAGCAATGGTAACAAGAGTACTCGGGGCAGTAGCAAACGCGTTGTAAAACTCTTCTTCCATGTTTCGGTAAAATGTTTCACAAACTTAGCCTTTCAAACGAAATGGCAATATTCAAGCGAATTGGATTTGGTGCGAAATGACACTTTCAAGCGAACTGACCCTCTTCAAACGAAATGAACTATCTAATGCGAAATGGATGATTTCGTACAAAATGGAATGTTGTCTCAAACGAAATGGACCTAAATCTCCCAATTCGTGCGAAATGGAGAAATTTCAAGCGAAATGACAAACTTTCAAGCGGAATGGACACTTTGATGCGAAATGAAGTCCAAAATTGCCAATCCGTGCGAAATGAAAGGTTCAATTCGTGTGAAATGCTGCTGATGTCATCCAATTGGTCAGATTTTTGTCAAATTGATCAGGTTTTAGGTCGATTTTAGGTCTAATTCTTTCAAAGATTGTTTAAAACAGTGTTTCGCTTGTAATATGTGAAATTCAATCCATTTTAACCGTAAAATCCTAGTTAATTTTGAAAAAGAAGGTGTAGAAGTCAGAATTTTGATGAAATCAAGCTGAATTGGTAAGAACTATTCCTCCTGAGCTCTGATACCACTTGTAGGGTCGTTTGCACGACCAAAACGAGTCGTTCTGAAGAGTTCTAATCAATACGAGAGGCGGAAACAAACGTATCGACTTTGAATCAGCTTGATATACACCCTAATTGTCTTGTTTATTGATATAACAACGTTTTACAGCCTGTAGACACTTTGGCAGCACATCGGTACCGGAATCAGAAAGTTACAAATGATTTGAACAAGGCAACTATTTATAGGCTCACCATTTCGTACGAAACAGTCTCACACGAAATGCTCATTTCGTGCGAAATGACAATCACCATTTCGTGCGGATTGACCAAGCACCATTTCGTGCGAAATGGCCCAGTCCATTTCGTGCGAAATGGATCCAACCTATATATTTCTCGTTTTTCTCGTAAATCGTACCCTGATCTATCTAATCTAATACAAGACTCGATATAAGACGAAGTCGACAGACATATGCACCAACAAAGATAATTTAAACTAAAAATTTTACCAGGGGATTAAACCATTAGGCCATTATTACCGTATATATTAGCGGTTCAAATACTATACCAAAACTATATTTATACCAGACTTAACCATACTTGGACAATAAACGATAGCCGATTCAACCGGAATTTAAAAAAGATTGCTCGTGACAACTCCAATAAATCATGCGAAACATGTAACACAATATTTCCACATAAAACAAGTGGTAGGTAGGAACATCAAAAAAAAATTTTAAAAGAAAAAAAAAAAGAAAGAAACCAGCTCTATAAATACAAACTCAACTCCCAACCACACCTCCACCACCCAATTCCACTTCTCTAGTCAACACTTTGACTTTCCAATTTCCCCCAAATGTCTCTACTAACCCTACTCTTCTTCATCTTCCTCATCCTTTCATCTCCACCACTCATCTCATCCACCACCACCACCCCACCAACCGCCTACGAAGCCCTCGAATCCTACGGTTTTCCACCCGGTCTACTTCCGGTGGGGGTCACCGGCTACACCCTGGACGAACAAACCGGCAACTTCGAGGTGTACATAGGCCAGACATGTAAGTACACCGTTCAAGGCTACAACCTCAAATACGAGTCAACTATTAGTGGAGTTATTAGCCAAAACAAGCTCACCAAACTCAAGGGTATTAGTGTCAAAGTGTTGTTCGTTTGGTTGAGTATTGTTGAAGTGTCACGTGATGGTAATGATTTGTATTTGTCGGTTGGGATTTTGTCGGCTGCGTTTGATATTACTGGGTTTGTTGAGTCCCCGCAGTGTGGGTGTGGGTTTGATTGTAACGATGTTGGAAGCGTGGAGATTAAGGAAGATGGGTTGTTAAGGTCTGTTTGGTAGTTAGTGTAGCATTAACTAGCGTTGTTGTCTAGATGGTTGTTGTTGTAAACGTACCTACCAACTTAATTTATAGTTATGAAAGTTGGTTTTATATGTAGGACCCGTGTAACCACACGGGTAGGTTTAATAACGATCGAAATCAAATACTAAAAAACAAATTATAATATATCATTTAAATTATATCTTTATAAATTAATGTTAAAGACAGTATGTGTTAGTATTATAATAACTATAATGATAAAAGTTTTTGTCTATGTTTATATGTAAAATATGATGTGAACAAATATTTAATGAATTCACATGAGTTAGGATATTACGCCCCGCTTGCGGTATGCTCATATAATGTATATATGCGTGGGCGCTCGGGGGGCAAAAGTGAAAGTGCACTAATTTTAACGTTATTTTACTAATTTCGTGAAAATAACGTTAAAAGAGGGGGATGGTTAATCATGCATCATGTGGTGGCGTTGATAGCCAAAAGACAAGGGGGTACATGCACTAATCGGCGTTTGTCTCAATTGCTGAGTGTTATGTGCCTTATGTCCAAGGCTTGATGCAAAACTACAATCGAGCCGGGGGTCTCATTGGAAGCAGCCTCTCTATTCCTACGGGGTAGAGGTAAGGCTGTCTACATCTCACCCTCCTCAGACCCTACCTTAGCTTTGCTATTGGTGGGATATACTGAGTATGATGATGATGATGATGATGACATGTGTTAGGATATAAAAATTTCATTACTATGTTACGAAAAAATTATTATGCATTCTTGTAAGTTATTACTCAAATGTTAATTTCTTGATTTAATTTTATGTTCCAAGGTTTGCATATAAAAGTTGGGCAAAATTGCATTTTTCGTCCTTTATGTTTCAGCTTTTCGACAGGCGCTGTCCTTTAAGGTTTAAAATTACACTCTATGTCCTTTATGTTTGCAACCTATTACAGGCGGTGTCCTTTCTTGTCAACCCAGTTAACTTTTTCTGTTAAAACCCCTTTTTGTAAAGCTCCCTAACAACAAGGACCATTTGTGTAATTTTATTGTCTTCCCCAACCTCAAACCATTCATCTGTTAAAACCGGCTATCTTCTCCGGCATCTTCTCCGGCCATTAATTCTTTTCACAGCAGATAACTATCATCTTTCTACTCTCAATGAACATTAAACAAAAACAATCAGTACGATCATACGAATCTCAGTTCTGATCTAAATCTTAACTATTAACACTTGTTCGAAATTGAAAACAAATATCCAATATGATTGAAACTTCAATCGAATCAAACTGTAATATGTCCGAAAACACAAACAACACTCCTATTCTTCAATTCGATTCAAATTCAGATCTGAAAAAAAGATTCAGTCAGACATCGATTCATATTTACTGTTACAGCGTCATTTTCATATCCTTCTTTTTCATTTTTAATCAAAGATTCATTAACTTTTCTATTTCATATTTAAAACACTTCAGATTTAAAACTCAGATGCAATCAGATTCAAATTATCAGTCGTAAATCAGATCTTTACTATCAATTACAGATCCAGCTGCAAACACAATGACGAAAACCTGCAACTAAGATCTACACATATGAATAACCTGATTCAAGATGATTTATCATCTATCAACTCAATACAGATTCAGATCTATGATTCGATCGTATCGAAACCAGAACAACATAACAATTTCTGATTCGATCTAACTACAACAAATCACCAATTCTGATTCGTTTCAAACAATGATAACAACCATTTGTGTAATTTTATTGTCTTCCCCAACCTCAAACCATTCATCTCTGCGGTCGAATCTAATCCAAACCCGCTTGAAAAACCCAAATCTACTGACTTGTAATTTTATTGTCTTCCCCAACCTCAACCCGCTTGAAAAACCCGATCCAAACATCATCAGCCATCATTCTAAAAAAATGAAGAAAATAGGGGGTGGTTCTTACCGGAAATCATGTCATCGTCTCCACTGCCGTCGCCGTGAGCGGCGGCACCGGCTGTGCTTGCCGTCGGAGATGGTGGCCGACACCACCCACCCATGTCCATCTCCACTGCCCTCGTTGGTTCTTGCCGTCGCCGGAATCGAGGATAGAGAGGGGGTGTGCTTTGTCGACGAGATGAACCGCCGGAGCACCAGATGACCGGCAGCCGGCTCCTCCTTGGCTGCCGGTGTTCAATCGAGTGGGTGATGGGGATGAGGGGTGTGTCAGGTGAGTGTAAGTGTCTGTGTATCTATGTTTGTAAGTGGAATCGAGATAGAAGGAGTGTGAAGATATAAGGTCAGTGGGTGTTTAGGGAGGATGATAAAATTACACAGATGAATGGTTTGAGGTTGGGGAAGACAATAAAATTACACAAATGGTCCTTGTTGTTAGGGAGCTTTACAAAAAGGGGTTTTAACAGAAAAAGTTAACTGGGTTGACAAGAAAGGACACCGCCTGTAATAGGTTGCAAACATAAAGGACATAGAGTGTAATTTTAAACCTTAAAGGACAGCGCCTGTCGAAAAGCTGAAACATAAAGGACGAAAAATGCAATTTTGCCTAAAAGTTGACCAGGTACATAAGAACTGGCTTAAAGACACAAAACAATATCAGTAATTTTAAATTAATAAATATTTGAAAAAATGATCAACGGATCACACCATATGATGATGTAAACAAACAACAAAGCAATCATCTAACTGTTGATTAAAACACTGGTAATCTTAGGTGTGGTGATATACAAATGATTCCCTAGCCATCCATCTAATTCATTCTTACCTTGCATATTCCTACGTTTTTGTAATTATCAAGAAGCAAAAAAAAAAAATGGTTCACAATCATTCCACCCTTAGCGCCTAGTGATTTTTACAATCGTGCTAAAAATATCCTAGTATTAACATCAGCATGAAGGGAGTAAACATAAAACAAAATTCATAACAAATCAAAGCAGCATCAGTGGTCACAGAAGTCACGCAACTAAGTGTGGTGAACACAACCGATTTTAAACACAACTGATTTTGAACACAACCAACCAAAATTTTGATTTCAATTCACCAAACTCATTCATTTCAAACACACAAGCTAAAAATATCTAATTTTGATTTCATATTTTGTAACTGATAACAAATGAAGAAAGAAATTAGTTTTGATTTGAGGCCTAACTACGTACTGTCAACATGATTCAGCATAGTGATATGAGAATCATACAAAAATAAACAAATAATATATTCAATAATTTAGTAAGGAAACTGTAATCAAGATAAAATACAATTAAAGATAACAATATCGATCATTTCATTGAGGGACCATTCTCGATCAAACCCTAACAATATCGATCATACAATAATTGAGTCTATTATAAACTCAATTAACCCGATAGACTCAATATCGATCATACAATAGTTATTTTTAGAAGGAAAAAAAAAGGTAATAGATTCTTTAGTCTAAAGTGATTAGAACATCCTATTCCATTTGAATCTTCAAAAAAGGTGTTAACCCTTTAAATTTCAAATCTAAATTACTAAATGCTTCCGGCTCCACCATGGCAGCCACCTCCATGTCGCCGCTAGCCCCCATCCCGACTACATTTTGGCCCGTACCCGTTTTAACCCGAATAACTTTTGATATTTTTTAAATGGTCTGTTGTGACCAGAATTCATTTTGCTTATAATCCATTTTGACCCTAACCAAATTGATTTTTTTAACGGACTGTTTTGACCCAACCTCATGTTGCTAGGA
Organism: Helianthus tuberosus; assembly: GCA_030545235.1. NCBI lineage: Eukaryota > Viridiplantae > Streptophyta > Magnoliopsida > Asterales > Asteraceae > Helianthus > Helianthus tuberosus. The sequence goes on along the minus strand of CM060352.1, from coordinate 193,604,456 downwards.
GCTCGTTTGGCCAGAACCAAATTAATACTATTTTAAAACGACCCGTTTGACTCGGACCAAATTAATAATTTTTTAAACAACTCCCTTTGACCCAACTCCTTTTGCTTATAACCCATTTTAACTGGAACCAAATTAATACTTTTTATAAAAAGTCATTTTGACCGGAATACATTTTGTTGAAAACCAATTTTAACCCTAACCAGATTAATACCTTTTAAAACAGTCCCAAAAGCGCGATGCACGAGGCTCCAAAAGCCCAAGATCTACATACAATTAAAAAAAAAGCTATTTACCTAAACCGCACTTCTCCACTAAATTGTCCCGCCTTTAGTAGAACCTTTGAATGCGGATTCATTTAACACGAAGAGTACAAACGGCTATTATATCAAAAAAAGTATCAAGAAAACAAATGCTTCAACGTAAAAAAAAAATTAATAGATCGCACACGTGTGAGAGGATCATACTTGAGAATTAGCGGAAGTCACAAATCCTAGAATTATTCCCTTGTTAATTGTCATGGCTGAAACTATTCCACCCTATCAATTCATAAAAAGAAAACGAAGGAAATATGAAAATATGTAACGATTTGGTAAATAGAAATATGTATCAACCTGATGATCAATGTGAGCTCCCAATGGGCAAATCCTGTAAGGAGATACAACAATTTTGATCGCATTTATAGACACCCCAGCCATTTCAGCAACAATTTTCTTGATTTTATCCAACTACACATACATTAAACACAAAAGATGTGACAAAATTGATCATAAAAGAAGATTAGATTTGATAATAGATTACTTGATATACTTGTTTTGACCCAACTCCTTTTGCTCATAACCCATTTTAAACCGGAACCAAATTAATACTTTTTATAAAAAGTCGTTTTGACCGGAATTCATTTTTCTCAAAACCAGTTTTGACCCAAACCAGATTAATACCTTTTAAAACGGTCCTTTTTGAACACAGCTCATTTTCTTCATGACTCATTTTAACCCGAGCCAAATTATTATTTATTAAAACAACAAAATTTATTTTCCTCAAAATACGTTTGACCCGTTACTCAAACCCGCTGACCAACACAATATGTTGGGATTACACTAAACCCTATGCAAATGAAGATACATTCCTTAAAAAAAACATGGAAAATTAATATCCAAATAAAGATATCAATATAAAGATATCTTTGTATTTTTAGAATTCAAAGAGTGTTTTCATCATCCATTACGTTTCTGGCCCGAACTGGTAAAAAAGAAACTGGACAAATACTTAGGCGGCCTATAATTTACTTCAATATACATGTGGCCTTAAATGAAAACAATTGTATACATAGGTAGCCACCATAAACATTATCCAAAAATTGAAATATTACCTTTTGTTTTAAACACACTATATGCGACAGACTAACACCAATAAGCATCCCCATACAAAATAATGTTAAGATCATATAACTGATGCAAAAATAATGTGGTCCTTCATCGGTCCTGTTGTAAAAAATAATGTTAAGATCATATAACTGATGCAAAATTGATTATAAGCACCAAGTCATTATGCATTTACATTTGAAAAATAAAGTACGCTTTTTGGGAAAATCAGATGTTATTACTGGAATAACATAAGAAATGAGCTCTCATTTGTTCTATACTTCTATATTAAGACTAACACAGGCAATTGAATAACTACTTTTGGCATTTAAGATGAAGTTAGTTATTAAACATACCTACACCACGACCTTCACGGATTTCCATGGTCATATATCTTGAAACAACATCTCTTGATGCAAGATCCTTTGCCGTAGGGGCATAGCGTTCCATAAATCTTTCACCTTCACTGTTCCTTAAAATACCACCTTCACCACGTGATCCTATATAAGCCATAGGATAAACCAGGTTATAATACGGTTCAACTTATCTTCTACAAATACTAAGGACAAAAACTACACCAACCTTCAGTGATGAGGCACCCAGCACCATATATTCCAGTTGGATGAAATTGTACAAACTCAAGATCCTGAAGCAATAAGACAAATTTAATAAGTATGTCCAAATATCAACAGCAATTTACGGGAATGAAAAAAAAACTTTAGTATACCTCAAGGGGAAGTCCTGCACGTGCAACCATAGCATTTCCGTCTCCAGTGCAAGTATGAGCAGAGGTTGCTGAGAAATACGCTATGCCGTAACCCTGCGAACAAAATAAAGTTGGATAAGATTATAATAGTAAGATAGCCTTTACAGAAACCAAGTTAAGCCCAATAAAAAAAAATTACCCCCAGTTGCCAATATTGTTGATGAAGCACGGAAGCGATGTAGTGTTCCATCTTCCATGTTCAGAGCAATAACACCTTGGCATCTACCTGATATTATCACTCACGTGATCAAATTGCTTTCTGAAATATGTTAACACAGCGCTAGAAAACTTAAATGAAGGGGAAAAAAAGTTTAACATACCATCACTACCCATGATTAGATCCAATGCAAAATATTCCACAAAGAACTGAGTATTATGTTTCATGGCCTGACCATACAATGTATGCAATAATGCATGCCCAGTTCTATCAGCAGCACAAGCACACCGATAAGCTTGTCCACCTATAATATAACACAACCACCTTTAAATTAAACACAATTATTGAAATTGATTCTGCCCTAACGTGAAATACAACACAACCACCTTTAAACCCCCAATCGTCCACCTACGATTCCAGTAAAAAAAACTTTAAAAAGCCCTAAATCATAACCTTGTAAGAAACATATGAAACGATCAAAAGATTCTGACTATACACATAGCTAAATTCGTTGTAGTTCTACCAATCAATTATGACCGGTGAAAAACTAAACAAATCAATATAATCTACCTACAAAATGTTGATTTCATTAGAACATATAATATCAAAATCTGATGTAACACCTGCTAATAGCATATAAACAATAGCTAAATTCGTTGTAGTTCTACCAATCAGTGAAAACCTAAAATAAAATCAATAAAATCTACCTACACAAAGTTTTGCTTATAATAAGTCCAATTGAGCACTCTGACTGACTCAATTGAACAATCAAACGAATCCAAATCACAGCAACCGAACAAAAAATTGGGGAAAACCATGGATACATACTAATTAACTTCAAAATCTGCTAAAACTCCACTCCAATCAGTACACACTATACATAAAAAGCACTCTAGTTAACAGTAATCAATATAATCTACCTACAGAAAAGTTGTAGATCTAATCAGCACAATCGAGCACTGTGATTGACTCAATTGAACAATCACGAATCCAAATCACAACAATCAAACAAAACATTGAGAAAAACCGTAAATACGTACCAATTGAGTTCAGAATCTGCTAAAATTGTACTGCAAGCAGTACGAACTATACATATAAAACCCTAACGGAACTCGTTGCTTCAGATGCCGGATAAAGACTCTAGGTTTTCAGTTCGATTGAATGTTATTGAAGAAGATGAAGCCGTTGGAGATAGATACAAATGTGTGAGTGATTTTAGTGTGTGTTGATGATGAAAGCAGGGTGGTGTGGTGTGTATTTCAATGGGTTTTTGTAAGGCATTCATATTCTCATTATCCGTCTTCTTCTCCTCTGTACAGATTGAGAGAAAGAGAGAGGCGCCAGATCTGAGAGAAAGAGAGAGAGAATGGAATGGAAAGGGTTTGAAATTTGAAATGGTATTTAGGGATTTGAGAGAGCCAGGATTCAAATAAAGTTGAAAATTTTGAATTTTGAAATCTTATTATATTACAATATTATATTTAGATTAATATTTTATATATATATATATACACAAAAAACGGAATTATGACATCAGCGGGTACATGTGGCATACCTTATAAATTGACACGTAGGCAGATTTACATCAGCTCATAATCTCCTATTATAGATAGTATAGATGAGGACGTTTTTACGTTTTTATTATGTATGGTATACTAAGTTATATAAATGAGCGGTATGTTTTTTATTTTGACTTTTGACTTGTCTTTGTTATGTTTTACTTTATTGTAATGTAATTATACATAAGAGAAGTTTGTAATAGATAGAATATCAAACGAGCAACAAGCTATGACGTTACACTTTTTCAAACAACAAAACTAAGTTTTTATTGTGACTTAGGGGCAGTTTGGTAACTTTTGAATGGGTCAGTGTTGGGCTAGTACGAAGCTAAAGCCTAAACCATTAAGAGTTAATATAATGCTTAACCATTCAGATGTAAATGTCTTGACCAATTTAGACAAGATGTCTTAACTATACATACTTAATATAATGCCTAATCATTCAGACATCTTCTCACGAAACAAACAATCTAAACCATAGAGTATTGACCATTAATAGATGAAACAAAAAGCCCCTTATTGTTAATTTATTATTAAAAATTTTGGTAAAAGAGGAACCTGTCCCAAAGGGAAACCTCGATTTGATGAAACACTGGTTAACACTTAGGCTAACCAGCTGGGTCGTCTCGTGTTTAGGGGTTCAATCTCTTTCTCCACTCGCCGACTGCCGGGTTCATGCAAAACAAAACACCGGTGACTCGCCACAAGGAGGGAAATAGGGGGTTCTTGTCACAACCCCCGATCCCTGTTTCCCGGGAACGGGCGGACGTGATCACAGAGTTTTGGTGGTATCAGTTTGTTTAGTCTTGCAGCGGAATTTACATCAGGACCGTAGTTAGGAAATGTTTATCAGAGTAAAACCACCATATTTTATAATATTAAACAAATGGGATGAAACCCAAGTTCATAGTACACACGTTTCCATAGGAATAAATCCTATTTTATTTAATAAAAACATCTATTTTATTTTAGGTAACTTTATTGCCACTTTTCCAAGCCTTCAGTGCTGTCCAGCTGGCTTTTATTGGCTTCACACTAAGTTACCTGTAACACATGTTTAAAACATTTTATCAGCAAGAAATGCTGGTGAGTGAATCCCAGTTTAATCAAGTTTCAATAAAAAGTCACAGTGAACAATATTGAGGGCGATCCCGCAATTATATTTGTTTCCAAGATATACTAATTAACATCAGTGGTACTGTCATACTCAACTTGTGGTAATGTTACTCCTTGACCAGGTGGTAACAAATTTTGTATACAAAACCCCAACATACCCACTATAATTGTATTCTTACAAATACTCAATATGGTTATTCGCATGGAAAGATATGTAAGGTTTTGTAAAACAGTTCACAAAAAGGTTTACAAAAAGTGGATCAACTCACAAAAAGGTTTACACAAAAAGAAGGATTACTCACATTGCTATCTTAGACTTCGCGTGAGGGTTTCCGGGATATAATCTATAATTTATACAAATGTACATTGATTAGTATCATAACCCTTTGAAAATATTAATAATACCCTCCCCGAGACGGCATTCCAACAACTACGTCGGGCAGAACCACGACAGTTGTTACGGAACCCTAAATCAATCGGGCAGCGTAACTATTATGAAACCGGGGTTATAATACTTACAACGGAGCAGAACCTCGCTAATTAGGGGTATAATACCCGAGTATAATATGCCTACTACAGAAATTGAGATTGAGAAATGAATTGTGAACGATCTGAAAGTGAAACCCGATGGCTCATTTATATAGTGCTGATATTGGACTCTCTCGCGACCCGCGTCAAATGAGAGCAGGTCTTACGCGGCCCGCGTTGACCTCCAGTCAACATATAGCTATGCTGAGTCGATGTGTAGGCTTGACGGGTGTTGTGCCACGTGGCGGCACCGGGCTGCGCCACAATTCAGGGCACTCGCGGCCCGCGTTACTTTACGTTTAAGTTGAAGCGGCCCGCCTTGACTTAAGAAATCAGCTGAGTCAAAGTCTGGTCCTAATTCGGCCCGCGTAAGGGTTTGGGGTGGCTCATACGGCCCGCCTCAGCCCTATATTTAAACTTTTATACTTTATTTACATACTATAACATATTTCGGGATTGGTTTTCACATACGGGGTATAATATAAGACATATAAGGGTATTTTAAAATATAATGAGGTGTCGGAAAATATTCGAGAGTGTCGGTTTTCTTGAGGGTTGTTACAGTTCTCCTTATGACCACCCTCCGGCGTGAGAATAAATACTGTTATGAGGAGAATAGTGTGCGTTGTAGGTGAAAATAGAAAGAGCATAATGTTAAACCTGAAGGAGGAGTGTCCTATTTATAGCCGAATGATGAAGGAGGGAGGGAAGGCCTTGCCAGCTGCTACCTGATGCCAGCTGTCTGACCAAGAGGAATATCCTCTTGGTCTCCTCTGTCGTACTCAGAGTAGTGGATGACATGGCGCGTCGTTATTCGTCCAGATAGGAGAATTGTAGCAGCGGTTGTCGGTATGTCCTAGGATTATCTTGCAGGTCCAGCTGGCGTCCGATTACTGGTGACACGTGTTATCCTTTTTGTCTGGAGGAGCATCTTTGGATAGATTTCTTCCAGAAGCTTCCGGATATGCTCTGCTGATGTAGGCGCCATGCTGGATAAAAGTGGTGTGGTCCCTGCCATGTGTACATGGACTTGGGACCATATCTCTTCACGGTTGGTGATTGCTTGTTAGATTAATTGTAGTGGAATGGTTGTTAATTAAATTAGGGTTTACTGTTTCATTGGTTGATTACACAAGAAGAGTAACAACAAAAGTAAAAAAAACAGGGTTTTTGAAATCAAGTGCTTCAATTAATAATCACGATACTCATAAATGTTATGCTACATGTTAGAGTCGAAGAATATTATGATTAACTAAGCTAGACTATGGCTATTGACAAACTAAGGTGATTGTGCACTTAGAAGTTAGAACTAAGGTGTACACACGTTGAAATTCTGATAATAAAACAACAAGCAAATAGATGTAACAACACCCTAAAATCTTATTAGGATAATTGTATAAAAAAATTATATGGGTTTGGTTTTATGCAAAGGATCCCCAACACAATTTTAGTGCATTAGTATTTAGTAAACAAGGTTTTGTAGAAGCCTCACATTTCCATCTTTGGAAGTTACGAGAGAGATAGAGAGAGTTCTAGAGAGATAACACTTGCTTTGAGCCGATTTCGAGTCGGATTCAAGATTGGATCGAGAGATTAGCGATTCGTTCACGTTTAGTTGGTTTTCGAAGACTTGGAGCTCGGTTCGGTAACCTTCACGAAAACAAGTAGTTTTCACGTTAAAATGATGCACGCTTCGTTTGTTTACATTTGTTTAAGTTATATATGATGATTTCGAAGCATTTTTTACGTTACAGTCGTAATCTTAATAAAAATCCAAGGATTCTATTCGTAAATTCCAAAAAAAAAGAGGAAATCAACAAAAAAAGGTGATTCATTTTGCAGAAAAATGCTCGAGCGTTCTACATATTTAGTTGGTGAAACCGATCGTGTCATTGACCAAGTGTCTTGGAAGCAGGGGCGTACCCACCCTAAGCCAAGGGTGGGCGGGCACACCCCATGAAAATATATTTTTTTAGTGTTCTTTTTCGCCGGAAATCCCGACCGCACCCCTTGAAAATTTTCACCCGCACCCCTTGAAAATTTTCAACCGCACCACTTAGAAAAAAATAATTATTAACCACTTATTCACTTAAGTATTTAATCCAATCAAAGCCCAATTTGCAATCAATTTTTATTAACACAAGCCCAAACCCAATCTAAAAAAAATTGAACTAAATAAAATAACCCAAACCCATTCACCCATTCCATTTCCAAATTCCGCCCCCAAAAAAACTCCCAGCGACTTGATGCCACTGCTCACGACCTGGTGGTTTTTTTTACCGGAAAAAACAAAATTCTGGTTGGACCGACCAATATTACGTCAGAATTCCAATATAAAACTAGTATTGTTTATTTATTTATTTATTTTGTTTTATGTGATGATTAGGAGAAAATATAGATGTGTAAGGGTTTAATCTTTTTATATTTTTTTTTATTTTTTTGTTGTTCTAGATTTGTAGTTAAATGATTTTGTTGTTTTATTTATAACTTTGTTTGTTTAAATGATTAGTTATGAGTAATCAACATTTAGTATTAGGGCTTCAATGTTTAAAAATATAATTGAAAGTTATGGGCTATGGTTGAACATGATTGTTTATTTTGTTTAAGTGTTTAGTGTTCTTTTATGAACTTATGAAGCAAATTATATGTGTAAGGAACAATGAGTAAGAATGTAATGAACTTATGGCGTGTTTAGTATCTTTAGATAATATTTTGGATATATTTGAAAAAAAAAACATGTAGGGCACAATTTTAAATACGTTTGTAATTTGTAATGACATTTGACGTGTTTTTTGATGATTTATAAATTTTAGTTTGATGTTCTTTTGTCTTACATGATCCGACCCGACCCGCTATGAACCGATATTTTTATACAGCTAAGGTCCTAAAATCTTTGAAAATATTCCGCACCCTCAGAAAAAATTCCTGGGTCCGCCACTGGTTGGAAGCGGAAGGCTTTAGCTTGTAAAATGAATCGCTTCAATGGATGTTACCAACAAACGATATTATTTATATAAAATTTACGTGATATTATTTGTTACGTTACGGTTTTTTTTTTTTGTATATAAGTTTTGAAAACTTTATAGAGACAACCTTGGCCGAGTGGAAGTTTGGATTTGGATGTTGTCAAACAGGCTCTAGTTGTAACAACCCGCACTTTCGTGCGTTGTTACCACTCGATATACTCGTTACGCCTAGCACCAGAGATTCGGATCATAATGTAACTATATCGCATACATCGCTATTCGAAGGATAATCGCATATTTTCGCAATATATATATATATATATATTATAGCTACATCACATCACAAACACTAACACTCACGATGACATTGAGTGAGGACCTATTCTACCCTCCTCGGTGGCCGTGATGTGTCGAAACGCAGACAATTAACGCTAACAAAGACTCTCGGGTGAGTGCTATAACTCCAGTCGTCGTGACGATGATGACAATACGAGTGAACGGTACCCCGTCAGTCATTGTGGCACAACACAATAACGTTCACGATAACATCGAGAAAGGACCTATACTACCCTCCTTGATGACCGTGAAACGTCGCTAATAATCGCATACTTGAATCGAAAACCGATTGTTATATCGAAACTTGGAAATATGAATACGTAAATACGACCCCTAGTGATATATATATACACACATAATAATATAAATTACCTATGTAAAGCGCGTACTCCAAAAACTATCAAAACGATCGAAAACGAAGAAACTCACTGCGCCGGAGTGGCCATCCGGACGGATGAGCCATCCGAACGGATTGCCATCCGAACGGATGGGCGATCCGAACGGATTGCCATCCGACCCAACACCTCCATTCTCCACTTTTGCCTTTAAATAGCGTGTCACATCACTGTTCAAGTGATGTGACAGCTCCCACTCGACCAAGCACGTTCAGGACCCTTTTCCCTCGATTCCTCGCGATTCCGGTAAGATTTCAACCTAAAAACTTGTACTTCTATGATCTACACTCAATTCTACATCATTCTGTCTTTTAAAACTCCATCTTTAAGCGTGAAATCTACTGATTTGAGGTGTTTTAAGGTGATGTCACCAAGAGTTCATAGGAACTTCAAAAGTGTGACCTCATCCCACCATAAACGACACAGATCTGGGTGATTTCCACATGTTTTTATAACAATCTCACCTAAAAATATATGAATTTAATCAAGAACTGAACGATTTCGGGATTAAACATGAGAAACCGTCAAGAACGGCCAGATCTGATGGAACGGGGTGGTTCCCGGCCGTTAGAACGGGTCGAAACTTATGAAATATCATTGTTTAAAACGATATCGCAACATCTCAGTGAAACCACACGTATTTCTTCCGAAAACACTCGAAAACAGTTGATCGGGACGCTAAAACGGACGTGTTATCCGACCAGACAACAGGTCATCCGAACGGACCACATGCCATCCGATCGAATAGCATGTCATCCGATCGGATAGCATGTCATCCGATCGAATAGCATGTCATCCGATCGGATAGCATGTCATCCGATCGAAAAGCATGTCATCCGACCGGATGACAGTCATCCGACCCAGTCAACATACCATCCGATCGGATAAACCTGCCATCCGACCGGACCAAGTGGCAACCCTACCCAAAACTCCAGTCATCCGATCGAATGAACCAACAGTCATCCGACTGGAAAATTGTCATTTTGATATTATTCTCGCGTAACCGTGCATCGTTTACTATATCATTCGATGATTAACGCAGACGTACTCGCAACCGATCCAATCAAGTTGTATTCTCGCTAAATACGCACTGTGAGTATACTTGACCCCTTTTTAATCGCATTTTGGGTGTAACATATGTTTCTAACAAATCGAACTTATTAAGCGAATTATTCAATCAATCGAATTATCACTTGCGAATAACTGTTATGCATAGATATACGTGATGCTAGTTGTGTATGTGCTAGGGCTTATACTCGCGACGTCCCACCACGACTAGTATAGTACTATTGCGCCCGACGGGGTCTAGTTTGCCATCGCATATTTGAGCATCGAGTACTTAGTTGGTAGTATCAGCTTTGTGAGTATATATGTCGTGTGTTACGTTTATGCATGTGGAAATTCGCAGCACTTTTTATCTATTATGCTATACATATCAAACCTGTATACTCGCCAATACTTTTGTATTGACAAATATTTTAACGTATGTTGCAGGTTAGCTCGCAGGCTATATCAAATCAAGCTAGGAAGTCTAGAAACTCAACTAAAATCTAGGTTATCGGATTTGTATTGTTCGAGAGGACAAGAAATCTGTGATAACTTATGTGATTGTATTATTTGTTAGTATGGGATAATGAATGTATTAAATATTATCGCAATATAGTTGTTATGGATTCTCTTGAGCAATCTGATTCGCCTAGTGTCGCGCCCCGATGATTCTGCCATCGGTTGGGGTGTGACACTAGTTATATACAAGAAAAAGTGTCTTCAAAGTTTCAACCACTTGAATTGTTGCGAAGTTGTACACCACCATGCTAAATGGGAACCCGTACAACTGGTGGGTGAGGAGTTTAAAGGTGACTAATGGTCAATAAGAACAAAAATATAACAATCCTCAATAAAACCGACACCCTCATAATTTTTCTGACACCCTAATATATTTTAAAATATCCCAATATGTCCCTAAAAACACCCCGTACGAGAAAACGGACCCTGAATACCTTGAATATTATTAAATTTAATTATTAAGTTGAGGCGGGCCGCGTAAACCCCACCTCAACCTTTACGCGGGCAGTTTAAAGGTTAAAACCTGATTTCTTTGATTTTTAAGTTTAGGCGGGCCGCGTAAGAACCCCGATTAATTAACGCGGGCCGCGTAAGATCGGAAAGATGGCGCAACCCGGTGATGACACGTGTCAACATCGTGGCAAGTCTAGACACTGACCAGGATCAGCTACGCTTTGACCGGGGATTGACGCGGGCCGCGTGAGCCCCTGTCTTGTTTTACGTGGGCCGCGAGAGAACCAGATTCAGCAACTATATAAGCAGGCCATCAGATTTCATTCGAATTCGTTCAAAGTTTCTTTCTCAATCTCAATTTCTGATATTAGGCATAATACGTGGGTATTATACCCCCCTAAATAGCAAAGTTCTGCTCCGTTGTAAGTATTATAACCCCTGGATACGTATTAGATACGTTGCCCGATTGATCTAGGGTTCCGTAACGGCTGTCGTGGTTCTGCCCGACGTAGTCGTTGGAAAGCCGTCTCGGGGAGGGTCTTACTAATGTTAAAATGGGTTATTATACTAACGCGTGTGCATTTATGTAAATTATAGATTGTCACCAGGAAACCCTTACGGAAAATCTAAGAAAGCAATGTGAGTTGATCCGCTTTTTGTTAACTGTTTTTACAAAACCTTAAATATTTTTCCATGCGAATAGCAGTTATTGAGTATTTGTAAGAATACAATTATCATGTGTATGTTGGGGTTTTGTATACAAAATTTGTTACCACCTGGTCAAGGAGTAACATTTCCACAAGTCGGGTTCGACAGTACCATGGATGTTAATTGATATGTCTTGGAAACAAATATAATTGTGAGATCGCCCTCAATACTGTACACTGGGTTTTACTTAAACTTGATTAAACTGGGATTCACTCACCAGAATTTCCCACTGACAAATGTTTTTAAAACGCGTTTCAGGTAACAAACTGTGAAAGCCAAATAGAAGCCAGCTGGACAGCACTGAAGGCTTGGAAAAGTGGCAATAAAGTTACCTAAAATAAAATAGATGTTTTTATTAAATAAAATAGGATTTACTCCTACGAAAACGTGTGTACTATGAACTTGGGTTTTAACCCATTTGTTTGATGTTATGAAAATGAGGTATTTTACTCTGATCAATGTTTCCTAACTACGGTCCTGATGAAAAATTCCGCTGCCAAATTAGACAATGCAAGATACCACCGAAACTGGCTCGCGGCCGCCCGTTCCCGGGGATCAGGGATCGGGGGTTGCGACAGAAGGTGGTATCAGAGCTATGCCACTGATTCAGCCACAGAAGTGTTCTGCTGACATCAAAATTCAATTTGTTAGGAAATAAATTACTAAAATACGTGCATAATTGTATTTTATTATTGTGTGTTATTTGACTATTTGTTAGTTTACAGTATGAGCGACCAAGGACCATCTGACGCGTATCGTCAATTGTCTGGTTCGCCTAGAAGCGAAGGCACCTCCTCTTCTCAGTCTGCCCTCTCAGGGTACTCTGCTAATACGGAAGAAGGAATCTTTGTGTTTAAGGCTCAGTCAGAAGAGCCATTTCCTCAGAAAAAGAGGGGATGGTTCAGTAGAGGGGCACACGAGCGTAGGAAGCATATGAAAAAGTTACAAGACCAGATAGCACTAGCAACAGTCAAAAGAGAGACAGATGCCTATGCCCAGGACATGATAAATAGGGGTATAGCTAATATCCACATCCTAGCAACTACTGCAGCTGACCCTAATCTGGAGCAAATAATAGCACCCCAACCACAACTGCCAATCCCTGATCAACCCATGGAGATAGAAAACCCTGAAAACCAAGTAGAGATGCATGACTTCAATCCGGAAGAAATACCTAGGGTACCAGCACCAAATCCCCTAGACCCAAATTACGATCCCTGGTGGGATGACGTTAGGGACTATGTGCAACGTTACCCGATACATGAAGACACACCCATGCAGAACGTAGGAGCCTACCTAGGTTTGGACCCTTTAGATCCCTATTTCCATGATGAATACATTAGGGAAATTTTAGAAGATCCTTACCAATTCTAGGCACCTACACCCCCACACCAGGAACCCGCACCCCAGATTTCGAACCCAGTCCTAGAACCTGCACCCCCAATGAGTGCAGAAAACGTACAAGAACTTAGGACATTCGGTGAGGAAATTCTAGAAAGTAGTGAACGAATGAGACAGGTGGGAGAGCGACTCGTCTGGAAGTATGACGAGCGCAATATGGATTTTTGGATGAATCCATATCCGTGATGTGATGGAGGAGTCGGTAGTAGTAGTAATAATAATAATAAAATAAAAATAAAATATGTGTGTACGGATGCCTACTACTATTAGTATAACTTTATTTCAGTTGGTATTGTAATTTTTATTTCAGTACTGGTGTGTAATAGATGCATAATAGATGAATAGAGTAAAGTCGCAATGATCGACGCTTTTGGCAAAAATGCGTGTCATGTGATTGACTATATTAAATATTATTTGTGATATTAATACAGGGTAAGTGTTTAAAATTCAGATGGCCGACGAAGGAAATCAAGGAAATCTGAATAACGATAACCAGAGTAACATTAACGTGGTTAATGAGAATCCGAGTATCAATAACGATAGAAACCAAATGGATAATAGTGTCGTTCAACACACAGTGGCACAAGGAATTATAGATGCAATGCCATTTATTATTCAAAAGGTTCAAGAAGCGAATAATAAAAGTAAACATAGCAGTAAGCGACCAATTGAACCATAAAACAGTGTGAACAATGGACCCGTACTTCAGGTGCCCATTCCCAAAAGAAGAAGAACCATGCCTTATGGTTGTTCTTATAAAGAATTCTGGTCCTGCAAACTAATAGATTTATTGGGCAATGAAGGACCCATTGCAGCCCTACGCTGGATAGAGAAAACTGAGGCTGTTTTAAAAATAAGCAAGTGTGCTGAAGAAGATAAGATAATGTTTGCTTCTAATCTGTTTAAGAACTCAGCCTTAGAATGGTGGAACACTATCCTCCAGTCGAGAGGAAGTGATAAGATATACAACATGGAATGGGAAGAATTTAAGAATATGGTAGAAAGAAAATTCTGCCCTCCCAATGAAAAGGAACAGATAGCTAATAAGTTTCTGAACCTTAGGATGACCGGGGTAGATAGTAAGGGGTATACTACTACATTCTTTGAGTATGCTAGAATAGTACCAACCCTTGCATCATCTGAACCTGTATTAATCTCCCGTTACATCTGGGGATTAATCGGAGAGATTAGGCATGTAGTCAAGGCAGCTAGACCTCAAACTATAGAAGAAGCTGTAGAACTAGCGAATACCTTGACAGATGAATTAATCCGTACTAGAGAAGAAGACTAGATGAGAAATCTAACCCAAAGGCTTACTCAAGAAATCCGTTCTGGGAATTACAATCGTAGGAATATGGGTTCTACCTCTGCACCATTCTGCAAGGTCTGCAAGAAAAAAACATTCGGGAAAATGCTCTACTCTTTGCAATTTCTGCAAAATGCCAGGACACAAGGAAGAAGATTGCATGAGAAAATCCAGTAATGGACTATGCTACAACTGTGGAGAAAAATGTCATATCAAGACGAACTGTCCGAAATTGGCTCCAGCTGCGAACAACAAGAACACTAAAAATGCTAGAGCATTTGTTCTGACTGCAGATGAAGCCAAGATGATTCCAGACGTGATAGCTGGTATGTTTTTAGTTAATGATGTATTTGCTAAAGTATTATTTGACTCTGGTGCGAACCAAAGTTTTATTAATACTTCATTTTGCAAACTTTTAAATCAGTCATTAACTAAACTACCACAAGAATGTCTAGTAGAGACAGCTAATGGAGAAACTGTTAGGATTTCTGAAATCTTGCATGGAGCAATAATAGAAATTTTAAACCAAGAGTTTATTGCAAACATTTATCCTATGAATCTGGCAGGATTTGATATTGTATTAGGAATGGATTGGTTAATAGCCAATAAAGCCAGTATTTTATGTGATCAAAAGTCGATTCAAGTAAATTCACCAAAAGGTAAAATGATCACAATTAAAGGAGATAAACCCTCTAGGTCCACAAAATTCATCTTTGTGATGAAAACTGCAAGTTATATAAGAAAAGGATCTATAGTGTATTTGATTTCCACAATCACTAACACTAAAGGAAAAGAACTAAAAGACATTCCAGTAGTGTCCCAGTTTTGAGATGTATTTCCAGAAGAATTACCAGGACTACCTCCAGACAGAGAAGTTGAATTCAGAATTCACCTACTGCCTGGAACAGCACCAATTGCCAAAGCACATTACCGTTTGGCACCCGCAGAAATGCAGGAACTGAAGAAACAATTAGATGAATTGTTGGAAAAAGGATTCATACAGCCAAGTTCATCACCATGGGGAGCGCCGATTTTATTCGTTAAAAAGAAGGACGGATCAATGCGTATGTGCATTGATTACCGTGAATTGAACAAAGTCACGATTAAGAACTTGTACCCATTACCGAGAATCGATGATCTGTTCGATCAACTGCAAGGAGCTCGATTATTCTCTAAAATCGATTTAAGGTCAGGATATCATCAATTAACGGTACAGGAAGAGGATATTCCTAAAACCGCTTTCAGAACAAGGTATGGCCATTATGAATTTACTGTCATGCCATTTGGTTTAACCAATGCCCCAGCCGCATTTATGGACATGATGAACCGAATATGTAAGCCATATTTGGATAAATTCATAATTGTCTTTATAGATGATATTCTAATTTACTCTAAGAGTAAAGAGGAACATGCAAAGCATTTGCACGCACTTTTAAGTCTATTAAGAAAGGAAAAGCTTTATGCTAAATTTTCAAAGTGCGAATTTTGGTTAGAACAGGTACAAATTCTTGGACACTTAGTGAATCATGAAGGAATTCATGTGGATCCAACAAAGATCGAGGAGATTACCAAATGGAAAACCCCTGAGTCACCAACCGAGGTTAGAAGTTTCTTAGGATTGGTCGGTTATTATAGAAGATTTATTCGAGATTCCTCTAGAATAGACATCCCTTTAACTAAGTTAACCTGTAAATCCATTAAGTTTGAATGGGGACCAAAACAA
Source organism: Helianthus tuberosus (assembly GCA_030545235.1). Lineage (NCBI taxonomy): Eukaryota > Viridiplantae > Streptophyta > Magnoliopsida > Asterales > Asteraceae > Helianthus > Helianthus tuberosus. The sequence continues at coordinate 193,588,115 of CM060352.1, read as the reverse complement.
GAAGAAGCATTTAGAATTCTTAAGCAAAGATTAACCCATGCACCCATACTAGCGTTGCCAGAAGGAACTGAAGATTTTGTAGTCTATTGTGACGCTTCTAAGTTAGGTTATGGATGTGTATTAATGCAACGTCAAAAGGTTATAGCTTATGCCTCTAGACAACTTAAGAATCATGAAGAGAATTATTAAACCCATGATCTAGAGTTAGGAGCTATAATTTTTGCTCTTAAGATTTGGAGACATTACCTTTATGGTAGTAAGTTTACCATATTCACTGATCATAAGAGTTTAAGGTATGTTTTCGGGCAAAAAGAGTTGAATATGAGACAAAGACGCTGGATGGAGATGCTTAGTGATTATGATTGTGATATCCAATATCATGAAGGAAAAGCTAATGTAGTTGCAGATGCTTTAAGCCGAAAGTATCATGAAAAGCCAAAAATAGTACGTTCTCTTAAGTTAAATCTACAAGTAGATTTAAATGATCAGATAAGAGAAGCACAAGAATCAGTAATCAAGGAAGATACTGAAAAATTAAAAGGTATGATTAAGGAATTAGAACAAGGAACAGATGGAATTTGGAGATTTCATAAAAAAAAGAATGTGGATACCTAAATTAGGAAACCTACGTCACTGTATATTAGAAGAAGCCCATAAATCTAAGTATACGATGCATCCAGGAAATGATAAGATGTTTCATGATTTAAGAAAGAATTTCTGGTAGATAAGAATGAAAAAAGACATAGCAACCTATGTTTCTAAATGTTTAACTTGTTCACAAGTTAAAGCTGAACATCAGAAACCCTCATGTTTGCTACAACAATTAGAAATGCCAGTGTGGAAATGGGAATTAATAACAATGGATTTTGTTACTAAATTACCCAAAACAAAGAAAGGTAATGATACAATCTGGGTGATTGTAGATAGGCTAACTAAGTCAGCTCATTTCCTACAAATGAAAGAAACTTTCAGTATGGAACAATTAGCTAAGTTGTATGTAAATGAAATCGTTTCTTTACATGGAATACCGTTATCAATTGTTTCTGATAGAGATAGCCACTTTACCTCTCAGTTTTTGTCAAGTTTCCAAAAGGCAATGGGAACCAAGTTAAATATAAGCACAGCTTACCATCCTCAAATGGACGGACAAAACGAAAGGACAATTCAGACAATGGAGGATATGCTTAGAGCTTGTGTAATTGATTTCGGAGGTAATTGGGATGATCACTTACCTTTAATAGAATTTTCTTACAATAATAGTTATCACACAAGTATCAATGCTGCACCATTCGAAGCACTTTATGGACGAAAGTGCCGAACCCCAGTCTGTTGGGCAGAAATTGGGGAAAAGCAACTATCTGGACCTGAGATAGTACAAGAAACAACTGACAAGATTATCCAAGTCAAGGAACGACTAAAAGCAGCACGCGATCGACATAAAAGTTACGCTGATAACCGACGCAAACCATTGAAGTTTCAAGTAGGAGATAAAGTATTGTTGAAAGTCTCTCATTGGAAAGGAGTGGTAAGATTCATCAAAAGAGGAAAGCTAAGTCCCATGTATATTGGACCTTTTAAGATTATTAGAAGAATAGGACCTGTAGCCTATCAGCTACAACTGCCAGAGGAAATGGCAGGAATACATGATGTGTTTCATGTATCTAATCTCAAGAAATGCTTAGCTGATGAATCGCTGATGGTATCTCTTAAGGATATAGAGGTAAATGAACAACTCAAGTTTGTAGAAAGGCCTCTACAGATTGAAGACAGAAAAGTCAAGAATCTCAAGCACAAGAAACTAGTTCTGGTCAAAGTAAAGTGGGACTTCAAAAGAGGACCTGAATACACATGGGAGCTTGAATCTGAAATGCAAAGGAAATATCCACACTTGTTCCAGTAGATCTCGAGGACGAGCTCTAAAACAAGGTGGGGAGGATATAACAATCCTCAATAAAACCGACACCCTCATAATTTTTCCGACACCCTAATATATTTTAAAATATCCCAATATGTCCCTAAAAACACCCCGTACGAGAAAACGGACCCCTAAAAACACCCCGTACGAGAAAACGGACCTCAACCTTTACGCGGGCGGTTTAAAGGTTAAACCTGATTTCTTTGATTTTTAAGTTTAGGCGGGCCGCGTAAGAACCCCGATTAGTTAACGCGGGCCGCGTAAGATCGTAAAGATGGCGCAGCCCGGTGATGACACGTGTCATCATCGTGGCAAGTCTAGATGCTGACCAGGATCAGCTACGCTTTGACCGGGGATTGACGCGGGCCGCGTGAGCCCTTGTCTTGTTTTACGCGGGCCGCGAGAGAACCAGATTCAGCAACTATATAAGCAGGCCATCGGATTTCATTCGAATTCGTTCAAAGTTTCTTTCTCAATCTCAATTTCTGATATTAGGCATAATACGTGGGTATTATACCCCCTAAATAGCGAAGTTCTGCTCCGTTGTAAGTATTATAACCCCTGGATACGTATTAGATACGCTGCCCGATTGATCTAGGGTTCCGTAACGGCTGTCGTGGTTCTGCCCGACGTAGTCGTTGGAATGCCGTATCGGGGAGGGTATTACTAATGTTAAAATGGGTTATTATACTAACGCGTGTGCATTTGTGTAAATTATAGATTGTCACCAGGAAACCCTTACGGAAAATCTAAGATAGCAATGTGAGTTGATCCGCTTTTTGTTAACTGTTTTTACAAAACCTTAAATATTTTTTCATGCGAATATCAGTTATTGAGTATTTGTAAGAATACAATTATCATGTGTATGTTGGGGTTTTGTATACAAAATTTGTTACCACCTGGTCAAGGAGTAACATTTCCACAAGTCGGGTTCGACAGTACCATGGATGTTAATTGATATGTCTTGGAAACAAATATAATTGCGAGATCGCCCTCAATACTGTACACTGGGTTTTACTTAAACTTGATTAAACTGGGATTCACTCACCAGTATTTTCCACTGACAAATGTTTTTAAAACGCGTTTCAGGTAACAAACTGTGAAAGCCAAGTAGAAGCCAGCTGGACAGCACTGAAGGCTTGGAAAAGTGGCAATAAAGTTACCTAAAATAAAATAGATGTTTTTATTAAATAAAATGGGATTTACTCCTATGAAAACGTGTGTACTACGAACTTGGGTTTTAACCCATTTGTTTAATGTTATGAAAATGTGGTATTTTACTCTGATCAATGTTTCCTAACTACGGTCCTGATGAAAAATTCCGCTGCCAAATTAGACAATACAAGATACCACCGAAACTGGCTCGCGGCCGCCCGTTCCCGGGGATCAGGGATCGGGGGTTGCGACAAAAAACATCCGAGTTGGAAAACTACGGGAAGAAAAGCACCTAAGATTCATCTAGCAAGGGAAGTTTGGTGGATATCGTTGTCAAGTATACATTGAAATAGAACTAAAAATAAAAATAAAAAAACGTGTTTGGCAACTTATCGCGGAATCAAAATGAAAAAGGAACAAAGTGCGATTAAAATAATGTTAGACAAAACAAAATGACCGAGGCATCAAATCGTTCATGGAACCGCAAATAAGATCGACGAATTGTTCTTGTCCATTGTATTATATTGGAACGTAAACAAGAATTATGAAAACGTTAACTTTGACACACCATATTATTTACTTGTCATTCTCATACTCACTATCAAAAACATTATCAATAACCCACTTATAACTCGTCAATATGTATGACTCATTTAGAAAAACAGTTTAAACAAACAAGTCATGCTTGGGTTAACCTAAACTTATATATGTACAAGTTAGGACTATATATTTAACACGGAAAACAATATAGATCGGGTTCGGATTACATAATTCAACCCCAACTCAATAGTATGTGAAAGTATACCTATAAATCTACCACTTGTGACCTAGTGGTAGGGGAGCTTGGGGTTCTCTAACAGAGACCCAAGTTCAATATTCACTTGTGTCACTTTGGTGGGGTAGGGAGCTTGGTTTCTCTAATAGAGACCCAAGTTCAATATTCACTTGTGTCACTTTGGTGGATTAGACAATGATGGATAGAGTTTAGCGCCAAGTTCTATCCCGAGCCCACTTGGGTTTTTGTCCCACCATGTATTACGTAAGTTAGCGTTCAACTCGTTTGGTGACACTTATGTCAAGTGACAGTCAGCAGTATAATTTCTTGAGACATAAGGGTATGGGGAACGTCCCCCCCCCCCCCCCCCCCCCCCGTCTTTGGGTCGTCGGCGTCGTCCCACACCGCCCCCCATTCGGATCGTCGCGGCGCAAGCGACACTCTTCGGACTTTGGGGACGAGCTTGCTGATTGGCTGCTTATATTTTGGTCCCCCCCAAGTTTGCTCTCTCTCTCTCTCTCTCCTTGCAGGGTACAAGTGAATCAGCACAAGGTACAACTCTTGGGTAGTCCACAAGAGGATGGTGCTCCATCCTTGCTGAGGTGGCGCCTACGTGGCGGGTAGTCCATTTGGGGACTAAGGGTGTCCGGAGTGGTCGGTAAAGGGGTGCGGCAAACTTGGATTGCCGAGCGGGAACACCGCCGCCGACCCCTTTACCGATCGGCAAGGTGAATGGTGCGGTGAGTGGTTGCCGACGCTGGGAAGATGTTTGTTTGGAATGTGGGCCAAGTATAACGGTAATATTACCGTTTCAAATAAAAAAATAATAGTTTTTTCTTTAAAAAAATAACCTATAAATATCAAACCAAACCATAACCAAATACCTTCAAATATATACCCAACCAAACCAAAAAATACCAACAATTCTTCCCAAAAATTTACAAAACAAAATGGCGGATGAACTCCCGTTATGGTTACCACCCATGAGTAGCGACGAACCATCCGATAGTAGCATTCTTTTTTTCAAAATCTCATCGAAGAAGCCGAACTTCAAGACACGGGCACATCTAACCGAATGGGATATATTGAACGTCAACGTGAGGAGGGGCATGAGACACTCATGGCGGATTATTTTGTCGAAGACCCGAAGTAAAGGCGATAGCACCGGTGCACATTCGGAATCCTTCGGTCGAGCCCGCTCTAGACGATACGGTGTTGGGCGAGTTGATGGATGAAGACACGCATTGGAGACTCAAACACGATATCATAGATCATCTCGCAAGTCAAGATTTACCCCACCTTTTGGTCGATTCCGACGAAGACTAGTTTAAATTGTTTCAAGTTAATGTAATTTTATTGTTTTTTAATTTAGTGTAATTTTGATGTTTTTAATTTAATTTATGAAAGTTTATTGTTTTTTAATTTAATGTATTTATTCTACATTTATTAATATTAAATAAAATAGTGCACAAAAAAAAAATAATAAAAGTTTACCACTTCAGCAAGTGTTTAATTCATTGCCAACACTTTTCAGCAAAGTTTAAACACCTTTGCCTGATTGACATGGCGCGCTCTGATTAGTCGGTTTTTTAGTTTACCACTCCAAAGTGTTTAACCACTCCGTACACCCTAAGTGACTAACCAAACCACACCCAATGGTTGAGAAACACTTAAACCAGCGTGGACCCGGTTAGTCAAAAGGACACAGTGGCGGGCAAATCGTGGTGAGCACACACACCACACTATTCTTCCTCAACAAGCTTTTCATATTTCAAAACACACACTCTCATTAAAACCCCCCCTTCTTCAGCTATCTTCTTCATTCCCACCATCAATGGCGAGTAAGCTCAAAGTAGACGAACTCCGAGACGAACTCTCTAAAAGAGGCCTCAGCACCACCGGCACCAAACCCACACTGGTACGCTAATTTCCAAAACCCACTTCTTAATTCAACAAAACCCATCAAATGTTGAACATTATAATAACATTTCTGTAGGTCAAAAGGCTCGAATCCGCTATCCGTAAAGAGTCTGTTCCTGTAACGGATTCAGATACTACTAGATTGGAAAAGAGGGCTAGAGAAGAATCTGAAGATGGGGATTTTAAAAGTGGGTTGTTGAAAATTAGGGCTGTTGATGATTTAAGGAGTTTGAGTGTCAAGCAGTTGCGTGAAGAAGCTGTTCTTCGAGGGGTTAGTACTGGTGGGTCGAAGAGAGAACTTATAGAGAGGCTGTGTGAAGATTCGCAGGCGAATAATCGGACCGTTGTTGAAGGTAATTATAGTTTAGTTGGATTCTTTTTTGAATAAGTAGATAAAAATATGATGGGTTTAATGAGAAAGTTTGAAATTTTGGTAAAGATTTGTTTTTGAACAATTGGTAAGCTAAAGGGGTGTAAACGACTCGAGCTCGGCTCGTTATGTTTTTATAAAGCTCGAGCTCGAGCTCGGCTAGCGAGTAAAACCCAAAGCTTGAGCTCGGCTCGACTCGACTCGGCTCGAGCTATTTCGAGAACAACCTCAAATGAGCTAGAAGCTCGGCTCGAGCTCGTTTCAACAGCGATTAAGCGAGCCAAAGCTCGGCTCGAGCTCGGCTCACCAATGTTATCATCATCATTATTATATTATATATATAAAAAACTAAAATTTTGTTTAGGCTCGTTTGGGCTCGCGAGCCTAAACGAGCTTTGTATTTCAGGCTTGAGCTCGGGCTCGATAACTAAACGAGCTCTATTTCAGGCTCGAGCTCGGGCTCGTTAAGGCTCGACTCGTTCGAGCTTTTAACCGAGCCAATCACGAGTAGCTCTTGAGCCTCTGGGCTTGTTTACACCCCTACTCGTAAGGTGCATTTGATTGTTAAAAGGGTACATGGCGTCAGAGGTTGTGGACCTACTTAGTCGAGTTCAAAGGGTCATGCATAGTAATGTTATGACCCCGAGATTTATGGACGAAGTTTGTAAAAGACTTAGTTTTGCTATTCAAAAAGGGGTAGCGGCGCAGCTTGTTGCCCGTTTACCAACTATCTCGATGTAAATTAATAACACGAAAACAAATATGTGAGCAAAACCTATACTACACATATATTATACCTTAAAAAAAATTTGTGTAGTTTTTGCTTATACGGTAACATCAGACCTCTTATACCAACCTATGCAATTAATGCTGTAAAATACCGGATGTCGGTCAAGGACTGATATTTGAGATATAGGTTATCTCGGTGAGATATCGGAAATTATATTTCTTGCAGAATATATATATATATATATGTAACAATTTTACACCACATTTTGGGTATTTCGGTCAAATATCGGTGATGTATAAGTTATATCGGTCAATATCGCCGATAATATCGGTACCGATATTCTGACGATATTTGACACTGATAATTTACATGGGGATCGATAACCGATATATCACCGACATTAACTGCATAAATACCAACCAATATTGTCAGCTTTTCCTATTAGGAACCAACGCGCGCAAAACGTGTTGGTGGTATCTTGGTTTAAAAAGGCGCGGTCAAGGCGCTGGGAAACGCATCAGGGCCAAGTTTTGGGTCAAAATTAGGGTTTGTAGGAGGTTTAGAGGTAAAACAACCAAAAGGATGAATAAATTATGAAAGGTTTACAGGTAACTAGATTGATATATAGAACATATGAGAATAGACCCAACTTCTGGTTGTAAATAAAGCTTATTTGATCGTACATGGATGTGCGCATCGCGCACTCGCACCTTGGCCTTTTGGACCAAAACGTCATTGCGCGGGCATACGACAAACGTGGGATTTGTCGTGTTACATAAATAAACTAATATACTTCTACTTTTCTAGTAACATGTTTTGGGAACTCATAATATTATGGTGGCTTTAGAGATTAAAGAGGAAAATGATACAAATGAGAACAAGAAGGAGAAGCTGGTTAAAGCTACAAAGAAAGGTGCAGCAGTATTGGATCAATATATACCAGATCATATCAAGTCTCATTACCATGTGCTGCAACAGGTAGTATTTATGACGGTACACGAAAGCAGCTTTTATCACTCTGTACATCCTATTTATATCATGTTTTTTTAAACTTTAACTGCAGGGTGATGATATTTACGATGCCACATTGAATCAGACAAACGTTGGCGATAACAATAACAAGTTTTACATCATACAAGCACTAGGTTACTTCCCAATTCTTAGGGGAGGCGGGGTGGTTCACTAGTGATAGTTTCTATCACTCCCACTCTCCAATCACATCATGCCATGTCATCACCCAAATTTCTATCACTAGTGATAGAAATGTAGGCGGGGTGGTATCACTAGTGATGGAATTCTATCACTCCCAATTTTTTTCAATTAAAATTAGAAATTAACAATAAAACACTAAAATTAAAAATTTCATTAAACTTAAAAAATAAATTACATAGCAAAATAAAAAAAACAACTAAAACATTGGAAAAAAAAAACTAAAGTGGCATCTCCCAACCCCATTTTGCGCAAATCTCGCGCTTTTGTTGAATGACAATTGACTTAAACGGTTCGCAATACATTTCGCTCGAACCTTGGGTCTCTGAACGGGATTTTGAAGAGAGTTGCTGATGTGATTGGTCCCCGTTGAGTTGGTTGACAAGCGTGGTCCTACGGCTCTTGCTGTAGACTTCGCAATACATTTCGCTCGAACCTTGGGTCTCTGAACGGGATTTGATACGTTTGCGATTGAAAGGGTGGATATTGTTGGGTTTGAAAGGGTGGATATTGTTGGGTATGAAAGGGTGGGACTTGGTCGGGTTCGTCTTGCAACCTAAAGCGTGTCGGCTCGCCAAGATTCGCTCGAACCTTGGGTCTCTGAACGGGATTTTTCTTCGTACCCGAACCTCTTTTTTTCGAACCCCCACCTCTCTTGCTTGAACCTTCCATGTTTCTTGTAAAAATATTTGGAGAGTTTGCTGATTTTTTGAATTGAGTTTGAGAAATTTGTTGTTTTTTTGAATTGAGTTTGAGATTAATTTGTTGTTTAAATGAGGATTTATAAAAAAAAAGTTTCCAAACGGTCAAAAAATATCACAAACGGTCAAAAACCAACGTTCCATTTTCAAAGTTCAACGCGTGATGAGTTTGACGCGTTTAAAGTTTAACGCGTTTTTTTATTACCGGCGGCGGTGTTCCGTTAATTTTCCACGAGTGATGGGGTGGTATCACGGACCACAACGTGTACCCTTATATCAGAAGAAAACATATCACCTAAACTATGTACTAACTGTATAATTAACTGAACTACTTGCAGAGTCTGATGACGGTTCGGCATATATGGTTTACAATAGATGGGGCAGGGTTGGTGTGAAGGGTCAAGATAAGTTGCACGGTCCGTACACCTCTGTACAGTCAGCATTAGATGAGTTCGAACAAAAGTTCCACGCGAAGACCAAGAACTGCTGGTTGGACCGTAAAGATTTTGTTTCTCACCCCAAGTGTTATACTTGGTTGGAAATGGACTACAATGAAGCAGGGAAAGAAACCGTTGTGAGTTGTTTTTTACTTGATTGTTTTAGAATGGTAAATGAATTTTTACGGTTATTCAGATTTTGTTTAGAGACATGATGATTTTGAACAGGCTGAAGAAAAGTTCAACAGTAAGTTGGAAATTCAGCCTCGAGAAACGAAACTAGAGGCGCGTGTTGCCAAGTTCATCTCTCTTATTTGCAATGTCAGTATGATGAAGCAGCAAATGATGGAAATAGGTTACAATGCCGAAAAGTTGCCACTTGGCAAGCTAAGCAAAGCGACCATTTTGAAGGTTAGTTATTTCAACCTTGAGGGTTAATATTCATCTTTTAGTTCACAATAGTGGCGTTCAATTGTAATGTTTGTTACACTTGCTTGAGTTTGTTACTACTATATAGCATTTTCATACATATCGTATAATTATGATATTTGTCGTGTTGCTATAGTTTCACCATGAAAATGTTTTGCTTTATCATGTGTTTTGATGATAATACGACTGACATTACGGGTAAAACAGGGCTATGAGGTTTTGAAGAGAGTTGCTGATGTGATTGGGCAATATGATAGAAAAAAGCTTGAGCAATTAAGCGGGTATGTACCTATTTTTCTTGTGATGTGTCACCAATTTTGTTTCATCTTCTTCGGACAATTTAAGGATATATGTTTTCCAGTCCCATCATATGCTTCTTCATCTTTTAGAATAATGGTTAATTTTCTTAATTGCAGAGAATTTTACACAGTTATCCCCCATGATTTTGGTTTCAAAAAGATGCGTGAGTTCGTGATTGATACCCCTCAAAAGTTAAAACGCAAGCTAGAAATGGTAACTCTCTCTCTCTCTCTATATATATATATATATATATGTGTGTGTGTGTGTCTTTCATATTTGTGATGACTGTTACATGCTGATTAAATGTAAGGTTGAAGCCCTTGGTGAAATTGAGGTTGCAACAAAGCTGCTTGAGGACAATGCTGGGGCGCAGGTAATGCTTGTCCTAGGTTGTTTTAATATCATGTGATACTCCGATCAAATACTAAGTATGTGACATATAAAATGTCCAGAAAGTTTTTATTTCTTATTTTCACATGTAAGGTAAATTGATATCTTTTTTTTCAACAGGATGACCCATTGTTTTCATGTTATGAAAGACTTTCTTGTGAATTGACACCTGTAGAAGTCGATTCCAAAGAATATCACATGGTCGGTTTGCTTCTTCTATCCTCTGTTAAATGTATATAAGATGGCAACTATATTTATACTTATATATATATGATCTTTTTTAAATCATCATTAGATTGCAAAGTACATGAAGAACACACACGCAAAGACACACACAAATTACAGTGTTGAAATTGTTCAGATATTTAGAACGTCAAGGCATGGAGAAACTGATCGTTTCAGCAAGGTTTTGAAAATATATTCATATGTTTTTAAATCATCATTTTTAGAATGACGATATCGGTACTTTGATTATCTTGACTCTAATGTTCTATGCTGCGTATTAAACAGTTCTCTAATACAAAAAATAGGATGCTGTTGTGGCATGGTTCTCGGTTATCAAATTGGACTGGAATCTTGTCTCAAGGTCATTATTCTCCTTTTATATATATACATACATACACACACATATAGGGTGAGAATCATTACATGACACAAAGTTATTGCGAGAGCAAAAGGAACAAACCTGAATCGTTTAATCTTTTGATCGATAGTTCATATTTTTTAAGCTATGTACTTATTACATACACATGCGGATGTTATGTGCATTTAAAACCATCGAACTGTTAGTATGTTTTTAAAATTTATAACCATTAAGCTTCACTTGTGTAGGTTATATACATAAATGAAATTTGTTCATTTTTTTTAAGATTCAGGTTAGATGAATAAACATTTTCTATTTTTCTTATATCTAAGATTGAAAAAATGAATAATTCATTTTGTTTTGTGTGTACTTGCAACATATAGTGTTCTGCATAGATCCCTCCCCTATGTGTATATATATATACAACATACATGCACGCCTACTTTTTGCAAATTAAACGACTAATAATTATTGTTCCAAAACAAAATACCAGGTTTGCGAATTGCTCCACCAGAAGCACCCGTAACAGGATACATGTTTGGAAAAGGTGTTTATTTTGCTGACATGTTCTCAAAAAGTGCAAACTATTGCTGTGCATCGCATCAATCTTCCTCCGGTGTACTGCTTTTGTGTGAGGTTGTTCCTCTTCTATAAACATATTTTTCATTTAACTTATTGTTTCTTTTGTTGATTAATTAATATGGATTTCCTTGTAAAAATATTACTTTTCTTTGTTAATTAGGTCGCTCTTGGTGACATGGCTGAGCTACTACAAGCTAATTACGATGCTGACAAATTGCCACAAGGAAAATTAAGGTTTTACTATTTATCCATATTTACACCAAAAATTAGTGGTTGAATTTACAAGATGTAATAAAAAAACAGAGTAAAATGCCATTTCCGTCCCTGTGGTTTGATCAGTTTTGCGACTTTCGTCCAAAGGTTTGTTTTTTCGCATCTGGGTCCAAAAGGTTTGAAATCTTGCTATTTTCGTCAAGCTTGTTAACTCTATCCATTTTTCTCCGTTAAGTCAGGGGTATTTCTCTCTTTTTTGTTAACTTAAAGGGTTTTGACTACTTGTACATTATGCTAAATGCTTGTACATAAGGTGAAAAAGACCGAATTGCCCTTTAAGTTAACAAAAAAGACAAAAATACCCCTGGCTTAACAGAGAAAAATGGATGGAGTTAACAGAACCGGATGAAAATGGCAAGATTTAAAACCTTTTGGATCCAGATGTGAAAAAACAAACCTTTGGACGAAAGTCGCAAAATTGACCAACCCCATCGTCGAAAATGGCATTTTACTCTAGAAAACAGAATACATGGTTTTGTTGACCAACTATTAATTAAGAATCTATAAACGTTAAATGATATTTGAATAAAAAATGTTTTTGCAGCACGAAAGGTGTTGGGGCTACTGCACCGGATATGTCTGAAAGCGAGTCTCTTGAAGACGGTGTTGTGGTTCCACTAGGACGACCCAAAAAGCAATCGAGTACAAAGGTGACAACTTTTAAGTTGTTAACTAATTGGTTTCTTATTGTTTGGTTATCTAATAAACAAAGTTATTAGAGGTGACTGTTGTATTGCTTCTTGCAGGCTAGTTTACTATACAATGAGTATATTGCTTACAATGTGGACCAGATCAGGATGCGCTACGTTGTTCATGTTAATTTCAATTTCAAGAAATAACCGTTAGCGATTTCAGTTTTTAACGATGTTCTGATTTCCGAGGATAAGTTTTGCCATGAGTGTCCCATGTTTTGAGATTATGGCTAAGTTATTGTGGGACACATTGTTAGTTTTGGTGTAAAATATGTAAATGTTGCATCTTGGTATGGTAAACAATGTTTTGCCTTGTCTATGCTGGTTGCAGGACTTTAATAACAAAATATCAGCGATGATCGAAAGAACCTAAAATGAGCTTTCTGTAACGTCAACAAGCTCATACGCAATATGTTTTGTGTATAGTGGAATGAATTTTCAACCAGTTTGTCTTTTATAGATCACTACTTTGTGCGTAACTTGGTCAATGTTGTTTATTGAAAGAAATAGAAGACTGTGACTGTAATACAACCACATATTCTAATTCTGTAGATACATAGAAGATACAAGAAGTGAGATGAAATCTATTCATTCCGCGAGCATGTTGCTACTATGTGTACCGAACAAATAGTATACATAAATATCAAAATCGAAATTGTACCGACTTTGAAACGAAGCAATATGGTTACACGAAGTTAAGAAAACAATAAATTTAGCATGACTTCAAGCTATGTTTTTTAATGGCATACATAGAAAACGGTCTGGAGCTGTAAAACCTATAAAAATCCCAATTACATGATGACGCCTCAAATATTAAAACTACACCAATGCTCCTAATTAACAACATTAAATTTAGACTTAAAGTTAAAGCTATGTTTTAAACCTACCATGCTTCAAAGTACAATACCTTTTGTCTTTCTAAACTCTTTACATTCTTATCCTTAAATATTAAAATAATAATGTTTTTCTTTCAACATGCGATAACATAAATATTTAAACATATAGTGATATATTTTGTACCCAAAACTTTTTGAGTTCACATTTGCATGCATTATAAATTACAAACACTTTAGGCTAGGGCTTTAAACGAACCAAATGAACACGAAGAAAACTTTGTTCGTGTCCGTTTGTTAAGAAATATGTGTGTTCACGAACTGTTCATGAACACTTACCGAACGAGATTTTATCTTCGTGCTTGTTTGTTAAAGAAATGAATGTGTTTGTGTTCGTTTGTGTTTGTTTGTTAAGGAAATGAATGTGTTCGTGTTCGTTTGTGTTTGTTTGTTAATTTTAGGCGAAGAACAAAAACGGACGTTGATGAACACAAATGAACAGAAATCAATGTTCATGAACACCAATAGAAACAAACGAACACAAATAAGCGTTCATGAACTGAATATATAGTACACTAACACATGTTAAATATTTTATTTGTCGGAATTTTGAAATATTTTAATAAAATATAAATACTAAAAACACTAATGAACTATCGAACACAATCGAACATCCTCTGTTCATATTCATTAATTTAGCTAAACGAACAAAACTTGTTCGTGTTCGTTTGTTTAATATACAAACGAACACAAACTGTTCGCTCAACGTTTAATTCATTTACAGCCCTACGGCCAATTATTTAGTTGAATCATATAAGAAAAATATCATAATCACTTCAAGCTGCAACAAGCTGACACAACGATTATATAATCAGAAACTACAAAATTTCAATCCTACCAACCAAATTTGCCAACTAAATAAAAACACAAGGACTGCTTATGTAACTTACACAAAAATATAAATGTGCACAAAACCTGAAGAACGAGTAAGGGGGTGTTTGGCCTAGCTTTTATTTTTTTGGCTTATGCTTATATTTTAAAGTAGCTTATGCTTATTTTCTTTAATTTGATAAGCTATTTTTAAGTGTTTGGATTAGCTTATATTCTACAAGTTGATAATTAATAATTAATCTTTAGTTGTTTGTTAAGTTATTTTGTATTATGGGAAGGGGTATAATATCATTGTGTGTAATGAGTAAAAAACCATCTTCTTCAAATAAGCTTATTCAAATAAGCTAAAAAACCATGTTCTCATAAGCTTCTTGGAATTAGCTTATATAAGCTAATAAGCATAAGCTTAAAAAGCTAAACCAAACACCCATTAGTGCTTATTTTGTAAAAATAAGCTAAAAAAGCTATAAGCTTTGATAAAAAAGCTAGGCCAAACACCCCCTAAAACCTCTTCAACCTTAAACCGCCGCCGTTGCATCAGTTAACCACCGCTCGCCGTCGCACACCATGGCGGAGACGAAACGGAAGAATAACAGAGCTCCGGCGAAGATGAAGAAAGGCGGAAAGGATAAGAAGTGGAAAAAAGGACCTCATTTACCAAACGCTTTGAAGAAAGAGCTCGATTCTGTAAACCCTAGAAACATTAGCGACGAAGAGATTCAATCCGATGACGATATTGATTTATACGAGTATGAAGAAATGGTTCCGGATGAAGAGTTGAAGAAGAATCGAAGGTATGATCCTGTTGAGAACTTCGAGTATGAACTCCCTGAGGATTTTGAGGTAATTTTATTATATTTTTGTTAATATTTTTGTGTATTGTTTTAGTGATTATTATTGTTAGTTTTGTTTTAATTTGATAAAGTTTATATGATGTTTAGAGAAAAAGTTGCAGACTACATTGAATTTGTTACAATTGTTATGTAGTGTTTGGTTCATTGGGGAACACTAAAAAAGTGGGGAACAGTGGGGAACCGACTCAAACGAACTCCGATTGGACTCATTCTAGCGGCGTCGGAACCGGCTCATCGAACCCTAACTAGGATCTCTTAACCCTAAACCCTAAATCATAACCCCTAAACCCTAAATATATTAGGGTTTGGCTTTTAGGGTTTAGCTTCAGGGTTTAGCTTTAGGTTTAGCCTTTAGGGTTTAGCTTTTAGGGTTTATAGTTTAGATTTTACGGTTTACCTTAGGTTTCGTTTTAGCCTTACTTTTTAGCTTTAGGGTTTAGAGTTTAGGATTTAGGGTTTAGGGTTAAGAGATCCTAGTTAGGGTTGACGAGCCGGTTCCAACGCCGCTGGAATGAGTCCAATCGGAGTTCGTTTGAATCGGTTCCCCGCTGTTCCCCACTTTTTTAGTGTTCCCCAATGAACCTTCCCCTTGTTATGTAAATGTAGCCTTTTAAGTTAACATTTTATTTATTTTATTAAGTTAGTTGTTTTTTTAATTGTCTGTTTTATTATCACCTTCTGGTTATTAGGTTCAAATACATAAAAAGTTGTAAGTTTTGATGGCTTGTTGTAAGCAATGATGGCATTAAGTTGTAGGTGGATACTAGTTATTCTGAATGTGAAAAATTGAAGATTTAGAATTGGTTTGACGGGCGTATTTTATGTTTGCGTGCGGTTATTTCTATTGATAGGATGAAGATGTGGCATCCGATGATGGAGAAGAAGAGGGATCCAAGGAAGGAAATAGTGATGAAGATGATGATGATGATGATGATGAAGATGGTGACGATGATGAGAAGCATGCAAGAATGTTGCAAGATATCACTGGACTACCCGGTGACGCCTTTGATGGTAATTCAAGTTTTTAAACGTTTTTCGATATAGCCTCTATTTTTCGAATTTTATAATCATGCGTTATAATTTTTCAGGCAAGAAGAAGAAAAATAACGTTGTAGTATTTGAGGCATACCCAGAATCTGAATACAATCCAAGCCGTGACGTCTTGGATGGTGACGGACGCATAACGATCGACGATCTTCTAAACCCTCTTCACGGAAAACCTGGATTCAGCAAAATCCGAAAAGACGTGCAACGAATGGATAGGAAATCAATGTCTATATTACCCCCTCTTGCGAAACCGCTTCAACAAAAAGTGGATAGAAAAATGACTTACATTATGTCAAAAAAGAAACTTACCGAGTATGAACCCTTGGTGAAGAAAAACCGAGAAGCCCCTACTATTTTCTTCGATGAAGATATAGATGTGGGATATTCTACTGTAGGTGCGATAGCTTCCGAGTTTCGGCCCAGAACCGAATTTGAAAAGAAAATGGATTCTTTAATTAATGCTAAAGAGCTTTCGGATGCTCATAAGAGCGACGGTGCACGACTTTTAGAACTTAACAAGGTATTGTTTTCTTACCTAGTCTTGACATTTAGTTTTTTTGGGCTAATGGCATAACATAAGATTTTCACTTAATAAAAGTACATGGATGGTCCCTGTGGTTTGCCAAAATTTTGGATCTGGTCCCTAGCTTTTCAAAAGTACACGGATGGTTCTTGTAGTTTGCACTTTGTAACGCATATAGTCCCCAACCGACAAATCTAAAGGATTCAACAGGTCAAAGTTAGGGACCAAATGTGTTACAAAGTGCAAACCATAGGGACCATCCATGTGACTTTTGGCAAAGTTGGGGACTAAATGCGTTATAAGTGTAAACCACCAGGACCATCCACGTGCTTTTAGAAAGCTAGGGACCAAATCCAAAGATTTGATAAACCACAGGGACCCATTTGTGTACTTTACTCTAAAAGTTATTTCGTTGGGTAAGAGTTATGATATATGGAAAAAGTGTATCGTACAGTATGCCTTTACGTACAAAGCGTACACAATGTCAAATTCGCACATTATAACAAAAAGTCGCATGTTGTAAAAACAGAAGATTCATCATCATCATCATCATACTCAGTATATCCCACCAATAGCAAAGCTAAGGTAGGGCCTGAGGAGGGTGAGATGTAGACAACCTTACCTCTACCCCGTAGAAATAGAGAGGCTGCTTCCAATGAGACCCCTGGCTCGATAGTAGTTTTGTATCAAGCCTTGGACATAAGGCACATAACACTCAGCAATTGAGACAAACTCCTATTAGTTCATGTACCCCCTTGTCTTTCGGCTATCAACGCCACCACATGATGCATGATTAACCATCCCCCTCTTTTAACGTTATTTTCACGAAATTAGTAAAATAACGTTAAAATTAGTGCACTTTCACTTTTGCCCCCAAACGCTCACACATATATACATTATATGAGCATACCGCAAGCGGAGCGTCTAAAAACAGAAGATTGCATGTTCAAAAAAAATGAAAATCGCATGTTTATAAAAAAACATATTTCACATGTTATTAAAAAACGAATTCGCATGTTGATACTGAATCTCGTACGCTTCGTACGCTAAGGCATTTTGTACAATAACCGGCCTCTCTCTCTCTCTATATATATATATATGTTGAAAGTTTAAAATACAAAAGGCTCTTAACGTGCAACGGTACGCGACCACCAAATAACGTGTGCAATTAGGGTTTAATCCAACCCATGCGTAATTATGCAAATAACGTGCGTAATTATGTATTATTACGTGCCTCTTTTAAAAATGAACATGCGTAATTTTGTCGATTACCGTCGCACGTTAAGGGGTTACTGTACGTTAATATATATATATGATTTTTGTGAAGTTTATCACACAAAGTGGTTACGCTTTTATGCATTCAATCCTTTGTTTTGTTATTAACTGCAACATATGATTCTTTTACACATAAAATGTGTTTTGATATTGTTTGACCAGGTATCAGCAGAAGATGTGAAAGAACGGCAGGACCGTCTTGCTAAAATGCGTAATCTTCTATTCCGCCATGAACTAAAGTCGAAAAGGATTAAAAATATAAAATCCAAAACATATCGTCGTTCATTGAAGAAAGAGAAATCAAAGGCGGGATCCATTGATACCGAAATGAACCCTGAAGCCGCTAAAGAACTTGCAGAGAAGCAGGAGTTTAAGAGAGCCGAGGTAATAATTATTAGGGGTTAATTTATTAAATAGTAACCAAGTTTCTGTAGTGTTCTAATCAGGTCACTCTTAATTTTTTTTTTTTTTGTACCAATTAGATCACTAAAGTTCACTTTGATGTTCCAATCCTAGATATTTTACCTAGAGAAATGGTCATCCATCCTATATTACATATATTTAGTTTTTTTTTTCATATTTTGACATGGCTTATAAATGCCAACATAGAAAATTGCAAATAGAATGAAAAATTAACAAAAAATTAAGAACTGCGAAAATATTTTAAAAAAAGAAAAAAAAAGTTTAAATTTTGTGCAAAAATTCAAATATCTTATCAAAACTTTTATAGAATTGTGAAATATAGTCAAGTAATGGTAATTTTTTAATGGATGGTAGGCTTTTTTTTTTTAATTTAGAATTGGATGGTAGTTTTTTTTTTGTTTACTGAGAATACGAATGGCGATGTTGGCTGAGATTATGAGGAAGATTCTTGATTTAGGAATGGATGTTAGGGGTTTTTTTTGTGTGCTGACAAATGAATGGATGGTGTGATTGTTTAATTTGATTTGTTTTGATTTATTATATTTCTTTTATTTTATTAATTTGATTCCATGTCATTATGTTTTCTTTTAAGAATTGCCATTTAGGATTGTGACCTGCGATTTAGGTAAAATATCAACACCAATATAAAGTTTAATGGTCTATTTGGAACAACAAATTTTATGAGTGATCTGATTGAAACACTCCTAAAACTTGATTACTATTCTGTGGCATATTCCCTAATTATTAAACATCTTTTTTTTTTTTTACTTTTAACAAGATATAAAAACTGGTGACCTTAATTTTTCATGTTTTGTTACAGGAGCGTATGACGTTGAAGCACAAGAACACGTCTAAATGGGCTAAACGAATCAAGGAACGTGGTTTACATGTTCAAGATGACAAAACAATAGATGCTATGAAGGAACAAAATAAAATATATGCTGATTTAACTAGAAAAAGAAATTCAATGCATGATGATGATGATGATAGTAGTGATGACATCATGGATGATGATGAAGACATCTCCGGAGATGACGATGATGCATCAAAATTGAAGTTGTTAGAGAAAGGGAAAAAGAGGACACTTGAAGTACTAGAGGAAGATGATGATGACATGCCTAAATCAGGACTTCTTTCTTTACCTTTCATGGTAAGCTTTTGCTAGTTTGATATGTATACACCCTCCCACACGCATATAGGATAGAGATCAAGAGAAAACCACCACAAGCTGTGAGAGCTTAGAGAACTCCGACTTCCCGTGCGAGTTTTGCCACCATTTTTTGCACAAACGTAGATGAAATGTTACAAACACAATTGGAAAAAAAAAATCTGAGTGGTGTTTTCAACGTTTTTACGCCACTGTAAAAAAACTGCTGACATCAGCATTTACCTCACTGTAAAGGGTTTTTTACGCTAGTGTAATTGTGTATGTTAGCACAAATTATTATTTTTTCTGGAAAAGTTGATAATTTTAGGATTTCTGGTAATTGTTTTTTGAAAAAGTCTTCATTTTGTCGGAGTTCTTTAAGTTTTCACAACTCAAGGGCGTTTTCATTTTACCCTACCCCTATATATATAGGGAGGGGATCATGAGAAAACTCGAGCAAACTATCAAACTATTGATATTTGCATTGAATTTATATATATACACAGACTCATAAATAAACTATACATCTTTTAACTCACTTCATTTTTGTAGGTTCGTGGGCAGAAGAAGAAGAAAGAGGCAGCCGATGAAGAAGCTAGACTTGCTCTACAAGAATTTGATTCTGCTTTAAAGCAGTTCGAGGGTGACGATGATTCAAAAAATAATATAGGTTCTGTAGGTGGTAGAAAGGTGTTTGGTGCTCAAAAGAAACCGGTGTCACAGTCCAAGGTGAAGGTTAATAACACAGATAATTACTTTGATAACACGGATAGTGAAGATGACGGTGACATCACAGAAGATGTTAAGGACAAACACGACAGATTTAATACACAAAAAGAGGTCACTATTGACACTAATGTTCTTCGAGAGGAGTCCGAGGTCGGACATGATCCTTTGTTTAAGGTGATAAAATCTTTAATTTTTCTGTTGGGAAATAGAAATTGGAATAAATGCTATTTTTGTCCCTGAGGTTTGACCAGTTTTGCGACTTTCGTCCAAAGTTTTTTTTTCTGCATCTGGATCTGGATCCAAAAGGTTTGAAATCTTGCCATTTTATCTGGCTCGTTAACTCCATCCATTTTTCTCTGTTAAGTCAGAGGTATTTCCGTCTTTTTTGCTTACTTAAAGGGCAATTTGATCTTTTTCACTTTATGTAAAAAGACCGAATACCCCTGAAAAGGGCCGAATTGCCCTTTAAGTTAACAAAAAAGGCAGAAATACCCTTGACTTAACGGAGTAAATTGGATGGAGTTAATGAGCCGGATGAAAATGACAAGATTTCAAACCTGTTGGATCCAGATGCGGAAAAACAAACCTTTGGACGAAAGTTGCAAAACTGGCCAAACCTCAGGGACAAAGATGACTTTTTACTCTAGAAATTGTTTAAAAATCACGTGATGAATTGTGTATTTTGGTTTGTTATAGAGCTTTGATGACATCAGCAAAGATTCGGGACCTAAGATTGCGTATGAAGTTTCTCTGTTCTCAACCAATACCTCAAAAAAGGTACACTTAATTCATGTGAAATTGTGTAACGAATTTGTCTTTTTGTTCTAAATAATGTTTCTATGTTTTGTAGAAGCGGGATAAGAAGGATTCTAATAAGGTTAAAAGTGAGAAAAAAGTTAAAGTTGTGAAGTCCGAAGTTGCAGAACCGGCTTCCAACAAGGATACGGATTTCGAGGTAGCACAACAACACATATCTCATCATCTAACATTACATGTTTTATATGGATCGCTGCGAACGAACCGAACGTTCAACGAACAGTTCGTGAACCGTTCGGCGGGAAGTTCGTTTGTATTCGTTCGTTTAATACATGAACGAACACGAACAAGAAATTTCGTTCGTTTAGTTAAATGAACAAACATGAACAAAGGCCGTGTTCGATCAGTTATGTTCGTGAACGTTCGGTAACATCTTCGATAGTTCATTAGTGTTTTTAGTTTTTTTATATATTATTTAAATATTTAATAAGTATTAGTGTATTATATATTCAGTTAATGAACACTTGTTTGTGTTCATTTGTTTCCATTTGTGTTCATGAACACACGAACGCGAACACGTTTATTTCCTTAACGAACGAACACGAAAATAAAATCTCGTTCGGCAAGTGTTCATGAACAATTTGTGAACACATATATTTCTTTAACAAACAATCGTTAGGTACTTTTGCAGCAATAATATGCTTATTTGAAAAAAAATCTGAATTTTATTTTAATTTGGGTTAAATACGAAGAACGGAGATGATGATAGTGATACAGACGATGAACCTCGAATGGTGGATGGAGTTATAACATCTGGTACAGATTACGAATTACCATCGCAAGATGATCTCATAAAGCGTGCGTTTGCGGGTGATGATGTGGAGGAAGATTTCGACAAGGCAAAACAAGAAGTTTTAAATGAGGAGATTCCGGAACCCGAAAAGCCTGTTCTACTTCCGGGGTGGGGCCAGTGGACCCGCGTACAGAAAAAGAGAGGGTTACCGTCTTGGATGTTGGAAGAACATGAAAGAGCCAAAAAGAAGCGGGACGAGGATCTTAAGAAAAGACCCGACGCACATCTTAAGCATGTTATCATATCGCAAAAACTCGATAAGAAGGTAAAGTAAACAAATGACTAAAACTTAAAACATCGAGTAAAGTACACAGATGGTCCTTGTGGTTAATTAAAACTTTGTATTTGGTCCCTAGCTTTTCAAAAGTACACAGATGGTCCTTGTGGTTTACACTTTGTAACACATTTAGTCCTCAGCTAACAAATCTAAAGGTTTCGGCATGTCTAAGTTAGGGACTAAATGTGTTACAAAATGCAAAACATAGTAACCATCCATGTACTTTTGGCAAAAGTCGGGGACTAAATGCATTACAAAGTGCAAACCGCAAGGACCGTTCGTGTACTTTTGGAAAGCTAGCGACCAAATCCAAAATTTTGATCAACCACAGGGACTGTCAGTGTACTTTACTTTAAAACATTTATAGTATTTTTAGTAACTTGATGTAGAAGTTATATGAAAATTGAAATCAATGAATATTGTTTTTTTGCAGGCTGAAAAATTGCAGACAAAGGTGTTACCGTATCCATTTAAGAGCAAGGAGCATTTCGAACAGAGTAACCGTATGCCTCTTGGGCCCGAGTTCAACCCCGCAACAACAATCGGGCTACTTAATCGCCCTGAAGTACGTGTTCCTTTTTTTTGTACTTATTTATTTAATATGCATGTTGGGCTAGAGTTAAAATTTTCTTTGATTGTTTTTTAACCTTTTGTTTTTCATTACGAAGGTGGTGAAGAAACCTGGTGTAAGCATAAAACCGATCAAGTTGAAGAAGTGAATTACGCCATAAACATAGCAAGTATCGCGTGCCAAGCTTGAAACCAATTTTGAAAGATGAAGAACAGTCATTGAAGCTGTGATTTATATTATCTTGTATGTTCTGTTGCAGTTTCTGGGATTTTGAATTAATTTTAAGATTTTTTTTACCGAGGTGTTGGATTTATAGGTATATAAATTTGTTACATGAACAAAAACTTTTTAAGTTAATTCAAATAATGGTCGGCTAACATTCTATTCTCCTCTGCTGTATTTTCTGTCTTCATCTATTTAGTTTGTGATATAGGGCTTCTAATCGAAATAGAGACGGACCCAAACCAATTTGAATAGGGTTCGGATTTGTTTCACTCAAAACCGGTTTATGGCCCAAACCGATTTAATTAGGGTTTGAATTTGTTTAACACAAAATCGGTTCATGACCAAAGTTGACAAGCCCGGTTCAGTTTATAACCTGAACTGGTTTGGTGAAGAAAACCCGATTTGTCCACCTATAATCGAACGAATCTAAAACGACAAACATCCTCAAACCCTAGAAACGACCTAAGGCTTTTAATTGAGTGAAATTGGAATGGCTTGCATCCTCAAACCCTATAAATAAGACTTTTAATTGAATATTAATCGTTAAACACGATTTTTGAGTACTAAGCTGTTTATATTTTTCTTTTTACAAAATTTGCAGATTCATCACCAAGAAACATAGTTTCGCAAAACAAAATAACCCTGCTCCAGTCACAGCTTACACAAGTGCAGTCTAATGAGGAGTTGAAGTTTTTAAAAACACCAACACATTTTTTTCTTTTTTTTTTTTGGCAAAAAGGTATGTTTTTTTTTTCTTTAGAATGCAGTATCCTCCAAAAAAGTTTATTAGGGATTTCGTATCCTCCAAAAAAGGAGTGGAAGTTTTTAAAAACACTAACACATTTAATCCGTATAAAGTTTATTAGGGATTTTGTATCCTCCAAAAAAGGAGTGGATTGCGAACATAAATTGTTATATATTGCTCCTCCGCCTCACCGATTTTGCCTCTTCTTCAACAGCCAAACCGACCCTTATTTGCTATCATTCACTTGGTAGTTTCTATTTGACATAACTGTAATTTGTTAGTGAATAACAGAAGTTAGTTCGAAAGTTGGGCAGAATCACATGATACGGATGCACTCCAAGTTGATGAAATGTCAATGCTTAAAGTTTGGTTTTTACATCAAAATTTCGTGTTTCAACTTGAAGCGTGATTTATTTCGCCTTAATGACAACCCCTTTTACGCCTTTGAGTGGCTCCTAGCCATGTCCTTTTCGTATGTTTCATTGTTGCCCGGATGGTGAAGTGGGAAATAAGGGGATTTCTCGGTTGATCTCTTATCTCAAGAGGTTGCACCTTTCTAGCGATGAACGTAGAAGTGTGTTGCGTGAGGCTATTTCTACAGACCATGGGTTGTTTATGGACGTAGAAGGTACTTTGAAGTTTTTTGGCCAATGGATGTGTGGGAAGGGTTTGAGTATACATGCATTGAGTCGTGCATGCCATCACCCCGATGGGCTTGTCCGTTTTCCTAATCGTGATAATGACAGATAGCTACATTATAGGGATTTCGAGGCCCTCTCCCAAGGCTCACGTGACCGATGTTCATGAGTCGTTCATGTTGGATATTGTTTTACTAGATCGTGTCTTTAAAGCATCTATTGTCACCGTGAAGAGCATCCCTCATAGTTGTCGTTTAGCTTTCTCTCGGGCGTTGAAAACCACTCTCTACAAAGTGGTTGCCCAACCTAGATCCATTGAGGCGTGGGTTAGGTTGTTCCTTCTTCCTCGCTGCACTTTGCAAGTGGTCAGACCCTTGGTTTAAAAAAGCGCAAGGCGCTACAAAGCGTTTTGGTTCCAAAAGTTTTAAGCGAAGCTTCAAGTGCGAAGCGAGAGCTTCACGTAGACGAAGCGCTCAAAATAAAAATAAAAAAATATTTGTACACATCAATATGACATAACTTTAAGTTGGGCGGAAGCACATGTTATATTTTTGAATGCAGTGTCATTTCTCTTTCCATTTTAGATCCTTTATGATTTCTTTTTATAAAAAGAAATATATTATTGTGTAGTTGCTTCATATCTATGAATCTTGGTGTTATTAACTAGTGGGTTACCACTCGCCGTAGAAACGTAGATAAAAATAAGTAAATGCCGAAAGTGATGATATGAAAACCATGTCGAGACGGTATAATTGAAAGTCATAGAAAGTTACATCGTATATGAAAGCCATGTTAAACGCTGAAAAGAATAACTAAGTCGGCCTAGGAGTTGTGCGTTGCGACGAGAGTCGTTAAACGGGGAAAAAATAGACATAAAAACATTGAACAACAGACACACATTGCAGCGTGTTAATTCGCAAACTTTAGACCAAACATGTTATCACTTGAATTCATATTTAAATTCAATCAAAGCATCCTCTAATGGTACAAAAATTACACTTTTAACAATGGGAAGTATACATATAAAACAATGTTGGGAGAAGATGCTGCAGTCTAGTTTCTAGCATCCTCTTACGGTACAAAAAATAACTATAACAATTAGCTGCGAAAAGACAGCAAGAATGATAACGGAACTGTGCTGAAACATTTGTTCAAATGATGCCAGAAACTTTAAGAGAAGATAAAACCACAAATATGAGCCAAAGCATCATGAAATACGCGCACGTAATCCAAGCCCAGACCCGAGGACCACCAAGCTCACCACCAAACACTACCCTTCTAAGTACTAAAACCGAAATACACCCAACAGAAGTTGAGAAAAAAACCAACAATGAGAAACTTAATCCCGATGCATTCTCAATATATAACGGTTCTCCATACGCTATCAAGTTATACGCTGTGTCTATCAGCCATGGAACTCCAATTCCCACATAAATGTTCACTGAATTACTGCACAAAGTAAAAAAAATGTATGTAGTATGTTCCAGTTTCTAGTTTCTTTCGGTGCTTAATGATACTTCACGTTAAGAAAAAATAAAGAGTAAAATGCCGTTTTCGTCCCTGAGGTTTGGCCAGTTTTGCAGCTTTCGTCCAAAGGTTTGTTTTTCCGCATCTTCATCCCAAAGGTTTGAAATCTTGCCATTTTCATCCGGCTCGTTAACTCCATTCATTTCTCGTTGTAAAGTCAGGGGTATTTTCGTCTTTTTTGCTAACTTAAAGGGTAATTCAGTTTTTTTCATTTTATATAAAAAGAATGGATACCCTGAAAAATGACGGAAATACCCCCGACATAATGGAGAACATGGATGGAGTTAACGAGCCGGATGAAAATGGGAAGATTTCAAACCTTTTGGATCCAGATGCGGAAAAACAAGCCTTTGGAGCAAAGTCTCAAAACTGGCCAAACCTCATGGACGAAAACGGCATTTTACTCTAAATTAAAACATAAATAAACCTGCAGGTGATGTTTGCAATGGCAGAATCGGCAGTTGTTTGTCGTTCAGCAGCAATCTTACTTGCTACTAAATCCGGCCATGAGGTTCCACTTGCCAGTGCGGTAAACGCTATGACATAAGCATTGATTCCTACAAAACACAATTAAAATAAAACTTGACTTCACAGTAAGCCTAACAAATTTGGAATATTAATTCAGATCACTTAGTAATACAAACCTGTAACACAGCTGATTAAATCCGAAAGCCTTGTAACAATATAGGCAATACCACTTATGAACATCAAAGAGCAAATAAACGCAATCCACCCGTGAGCAATCTCGCACGGTGGCACAAACGCGAATAACAATCTCCATGGAGCAACAAGCATGTGCCAGAAAACCCTTCCCACCCACAGCCCGCTGCTCTTCGATTCTCTTAATTTCATGTTTTCCATCTGTTAAAGAAAAAAAAAGCATTAAGTGTATAATTTTATTTTAGAGTAAACTTCCGTTTTGTTCCCTGTGGTTTGGTCACTTTAACGGTTTTGCCCCAAACCTTTAAAAATAGCCATTTTCCTCCAATAGTTTGCTATGGTTTTTCCATTTTGCTCCCCGCCTCTAACTCCATCCAAATTGTCTGTTTTTCCATTTTGCTCCCCGCAGGGAGCAAAATGGAAAAACCATAGCAAACTATTGGAGGAAAATGGCTATTTTTAAAGGTTTGGGGCAAAACCGTTAAAGTGATCAAACCACAGGGAGCAAAACGGAGGTTTACTCTTTATTTTATATCAACAGGTCGACACTTCATACGATGCACTTAAACACTTCATATGTGTGGTACCTTGACAGCATCAACGAATTGCTGCTTCCAAACAGAGACAACACTAAATTCTTCATAAATGTCTGTTTCATCGATATGCTTATAAGATGACCCTGGATCACTTAAAGGCAGTTGCTGATACGTAGAATCTGCAAGTTACATGTTTTAATATATATTTTCAGTCTGCGAAGATTAGAAAAAAAATATATATAACAAATAAGAAGCTAATTTCAAGAAATAGCAAAGATACCTGACTCATGTTCTTCATGAATGGAAAATATATCAGCAATTTCCTTATCTCCATCTTTTTCATATTGGAAAGATAGATTATTGTTTCTCTTTGTAGATGCCTCTGCTGGTACCCATTCTTCTGGTCTTTCGCTTCGCTCCCTGTAAAATATATAGATTATTGTTTCTATAACTATAATATAAATGCTAGTGGCTTTTTCAATTTTTGTGCCTTTAAATTTTCATTAACAAACTTTTCAGAAAGATGGAAAACGGAATCATACAAAGGAATAGATATATAGGGCCAACGTTTGTCTTGTGCGTAAGCATGTAGAAGCAACAACGTGTATTGCAGCACTGTAAACAATGCCTCCCAAAAAGTGATAACGTTCGGACTCCACACCTGCAAATTCGAAACATTTTAGCCAAATTCAGACCAAGAAACGGAACACGAAAAGAGACACATATGTAGCGAACATAATCTTAATTCACCTCCAAGATTATGTACAGCCAAATATACGCCCAAAAGGACCAAAACAGTTCTACTATCCAAACGCCCAAATCCGAAATCTTTTTCAGTTCTCCAGCTTTTGGAACCACCACACAAACGGCATGGATTGGAAACAGGTCGAATGCAGCCGAACCAACAAGTGTTCCAGGGCCCAAACCTATTAGTTTAAGAAGATTTCACAAACCGACATCAACATCATACAATAAAGTATCATACACTTTAAATGCACAAACAAATGAATAATTCTGTGACAATTTACGAACCAAACGAATACGAACAAGACCTTGTTCGTGTCCGTTTGTTAAGAAATATATGTGTTCACGAACTGTTTATGAACACTTACCGAACGAGATTATATCTTTGTGTTCGTTTGTTAAGGAAATAACTTGTTCGTGTTTGTTTGTTAATTTTAGGCAACGAACGTTGATGAACACAAATGAGCACACACTAATGTTCATGAACATAAATGGAAACAAACGAACACAAACAAGCGTTTATGAACAACACATATAGTACACTGGGGTGGGAGTTGGCTACAAAGTTCATTTTTTCTACAAAGTGTAAAAAGTCATAAAACACCATTATGTCAACGATAAATCACCCTCAAAACCCACAAATACCAAAGTGAAGATTACCAAAACGCCATATTTGTGGGTTTTGTGTTGTGTTTTAGATAATAAGGCTTTGATTATCAAATGACTAATATTAGTGTGTTTTATGTTGATTATCATGTTGTGTTTTATATTCATAGTTCTATGATGTTATGTTTGAAGTTTTTATGGGCTGTTAGGGTTTGGAAATTGTGTTTTAGTGTTATTCACTATGTTATTTGTGGGTTTTGAGTGTGTTTTATGGCTAAAATTATTGTTGTGTTTTATGACTTTTTACACTTTGTAGGAAAAATAGACTTTGTAGCCGAACCCCACACTGACACTTATTAAATATGTTATTTGTCGGAATTTTGAAGTATTTAAATATAATATAAAAACTAAAAACACTAATGAACTATCGAACACAAACGAACACGTTACCAAACATTCACGAACATAAATGAACGAACGTAGCCTCTTTTCATGTTCGTTCATTTAACTAAACGAACAAGATTTCTTGTTGGCGTTCGTTTGTTTAATAAACGAACATAAATGAACAAGCGTAGCCTCTGTTCATGTTCATGTTCATGTTCATTCATTTAACTAAACGAACAAAATCTCTTGTTCGTATCCGTTTGTTTAACAAACCAACAAACACAAACAACTTCCCGCCAAACAGTTCACGAACTGTTCGCCAAACGTTTGGGTCATCTGCAGCAGCCCTATATGACATGAAACATAACCAAATAACATTCAACAACATAAACCGATAAACACTAACCACCAGCATAAAGCTGTCCAATATTCCGAATCGCATCAATCGTAGCCAACGAAATCTGCGGAAAGCTAGTTCCAAAGCCAGCAAAGAAATATCCGCAACAGTAAAATTCCACACCTTCTCATGCTTCACAGTTTTCACATTACTAACAGGATCTACAACCGTAACTGCCCGCGTGTGCTGCACAACATGCTCCATCGACCGAAAAAACCGAGCAGTTATCGCCGATAATCCAATAAAACAGTAAGCCAGTAACAAAAAGTACAACAATGTACGGAATCCAGATCCAATACAAGTTTCACCATGAAAGATAAAATAACTTTCACATGTTGTTTTCTCCAGCAGCATGATATTATTAATATCATGTCCGGTCAACGACGTCGTATTGCTGTCAATCACCATTTTGTTTAGCAGAATTAAGATTGAACTTCATAAACCCTAGAGAAACAGAACAATTGTTTATCTGAAATAGAAATTAAGATTGCAACGACGTCGTATTGAATTGAAGTGAGAATCAATCTACACCATGATTGAACACGTTTTTTTGGAGGTTTAGATATGCTAATTGAGGAATGAATGCTCAACTTGTATTTTGACTGGAATTGTTTATTTTATTATTATTACCTTTTTTTTTTTCAGGAGTAGGTATGAACAAAAGGATGCACATGTCCTCTAAATTGTTTGAGGAAAACAAATTTGGAATATTGCTCATTAGTCGGTAACGTTCTAAACTTCAAAAATTCTCACTAACGGTCTCATTTTTTTACATATTGACCTTTAATGGACCCCGTCGCTGAAAGTTTTATGTTCTCTTGTATAAAATTGAAGCATCTAAAAACATTGACACATATAAAAAATCCTGGATTCGTCGCTGAATGTACAATAAATAAAATTCTTCGATTTATGAATGTATGGTAAAAAAAATTGGGATACCCCTGAATTTTTCTTCTAGATCCGCCACTGAACAGAACCCTAACGACCGTTAGCCTCCAGTCACCGGAAAAACGCTTTTGGCCTGAAAACTCAACTTTTTCGTATCAAACCTCTTTGTAACCTTATTACGCACCTTTAAGAACCTTTTCTAGTAAAAAGCCCCAATTATTAAGGTCACCGGAAAAACTCTTTTTTCGCCGGAAAACTTCTTTTGGCCGGAAAACTTCTTTTGGCCGGAAAACTCAATTTTTTAGCCGGAAAACTCAAAGTTTTCATCCCAAACTTGTTTGTAACCATAAATCGGACTATTAGGAACCTTTTTCCGACCAAAAACGTCTTTCTGGTGACCGGAGACTAATGGCGTTAGGGTTCTGTTAGTCAGGGTCCATTGAAGGCCAATATGTGAAAAGATGGGACCGACAGTGGAAATTTTTGAAGTTGTGATCGTTGCCGGCCAATGACGAATAGTTAAGATTATTAAAATCCATTATTCCAATAAATATAGGTGACTTTTTTAAGAAAGGTATGAAGTGATGGAATAATTGCGCGCTACATGTTTATAACTAGTGTCTAACCCCCGTGTAACGGGGTGTATGTTATAAAACCATGCTAGGTAGTAAGCAAACAACGATTAAAACCGAAAAATCGTAAAAAAATGCGAATTTATACTGCTACATGACGTCAAACAGAGGCAAATACTAACACGAACTTATGCTGTGAGCTGGCGAAAAAATGTAGACAAACTCGTGTGTACAACAATAAAACTTCAATTTAAAGACAAAACAAGTAGACAAAACTTATAGTGCCAAAAACGAAACACAAAAACCTAAGGGGCTAAAAATGTAAACTACAATAAAAACAATAAAAAAAAAAGTAAACCACCTTTCAATTTCACCATTCCAATTCTCATTTTGATGAAAAAGCTCAATTTTGTGAAAAGAAGATAGATATCAAAGAATGATATTTTGACAATTAACTCTTAAATATAGGGTTATTTTTTTTTAATTTAGCTACCCTAAATGTTATATGTAGTAGAAGACGGTTATTGTACAAATTGTCTTAACGTACACTGTGTACGAGATGCAGTATCAACATGCGATTTTTTTAACATGTGATTTTGGTTTTTTTCAGCAACATGTGATTTTTTTTAACATGCGATCTTTGATTTTTTTCAACATGCGAGATTTCTTTTCTGAAGTTATAACATGCGAACTTGCCATAGCGTACGCTTTGTACGTTAAAACATTTTGTACGATACACTTTTTTTTCATATATAGTAATAGTAATTACGAAATCTTGGAATATATGTATAGTAAAAGATCCATATATATACATATATATAGTTACACATAGTTAGTTATATGTAAGTATGGGGACCGCTAAAATGAGAACCACCTCCAGTTGTAAAAACCATGAGAACCTCTTGATCCGAGGCGAGTTGGACCAAATTTTTTTTCATAAACGTAGATGTGTGTATTACAAACACATATGTAAAAAAAAATTCAAAAAAAAAATGTCGCGTGTGTAGTTTTTTACACCACAAGTTTGGTGTTTACGGGTACCGTAAATTTACGGTACCCGTAAACACCAAACTTATGGTGTAAAAAACTACACACACGACATTTTTTTTTTTTGAATTTTTTTTACATATGTGTTTGTAATACACACATCTACGTTTATGAAAAAAAATTTTGGTCCAACTTGCCCCGTACGGTGTAGTTCTCATGGTTTTTACAACTAGAGGTGGTTCTCATTTTAGCGGGCCCCATGTAAGAATAACAGCATTTATAAAAAATCAAATGTATATCACAATATTGTTCAAAAAAATAAAAGATAATAAATTATTACTCAATTTGAGAGTACAATTAGAAAAAAAATAGTATATAAAAGTTATTTATTTACATTTAAAAATAACAGAACTAGATAAAAGTCAACAATTGTGATTTTTCTCTTTCTATTGTATTTCTACTTATTTTGACCAGTGGCTCAGATTAACTTGACACGCAGTTCTCACTTCTTGGGGTGACCCTTGTATGATATTTTTTAGGCCCCGGTGTTAAGTAAGGCTGGCAAATCGTGTCTTAACAGGTTTAACAGGTTTCTGACGACGCGCACAACATAAGTTTCAAACATGATTACGACTCGTTTAACTACTTTCTACCTCATGTTTATAAAACAGTTTTATGTTTTATGTACAAAGATGAATAAATGATAGATCCTAACATTGTAATTTTAATTATTTTAAAAATTAAAAAAAGTCAAAGGGTGTATTTTTCAGTCAAACATGTCTAATCGTGTTTTAACAAGTACCCAATTATCAGCCCTAGTGTTAAGTCACCTTTTAATGAATTCTTCAAATATTAAAGAGTTCCGGTCTAAGTTCATTAGAAATGCAACAACAAAAAATATAATTGGAATAATGTTGTCTGAGGCTAAAATGAGTTTGATTTTCTTTTTAGGTTCTTAAGAAGAAATTTTATAAAGAAATTATGTTTTTAATGGTTATTTCCAAAAAAAGGGGAAATTTAGAAGATATATAAAATATTAATTTTTTTCTATAATTTAACCATTTAACCATTTCTTTAAATAGTAAGGAAGAAGATTTTTGTTGTCGGCTGAAATAATATGAATATATTATTGTGGGTCCAACTCATGTTTACTTGTTCGAATGATCCAATCATCAATTTTATAGATTATTATGTTACTTGTTTACCCATTTCTAGAGTTTTCCATTTAAATAAAAAGAACCTATCCCTTTCGTTTATTTTTAAATTAGATACTCACAATATTATTGTAGGTCCAACTCGTATTATTCTTTTCAAGTTTCAACATCATTTTTGCTTACCCACTTTCAGATCTTTCTATTCATAGAAAAAAAATTACCATGTTTAAGTTTGGCTTATTTCATTTAACTTGATCTGGAGTATGAGCTTCACTTGTTTCAAGCTTTATTTTTAAAGTTTGAGTTCGGTTTATGAGTAGTTTTTCAAAATTAAAATTGGCTCGTTTAATTGTTTTTGATTTTATTAGTTTATGAACTTTTACAATTAATTTAATTCTAAATTCTATATCATAATTATTTGAGTAAACTGCCATTTTGGTCCCTGTGGTTTGGCCAGTTTTGCCACTTTAGTCCAAATCTCAAACTTATTACATCTGGGGCCCTGTGGTTTGCATTTTGTTGCCATTTTAGTCCAAAAATCCAAAAACCCTATTTTTTTTTACTGTTGCAACCTCCTATTTTGTCCTGTAGTGCAGGTGCATTTTGGTCATTTTTAAACATTAAATAAAACTAATCCCTGTAAAAGATCAATGTTCTTCATCATCTTAGTTCTTCATCTTCCCCAGATGCCCCAAAACCCACATTATAGTAATCCTTTTCATTACAATTAACATTTTCATCTGAACCCCTAAATTTCCCATAAAACTCTCCATCATCATCATCCCTATTATTATTATTATTATTATTATTATTATTATTATTATTACTCATAAAATTCAACAACTCATCCCTCTCACTCCTCTCTCTGCAACTCAAGAACCCTAATTTCAAGATCCTCAACTTTAGCCCTCAAATTAGCAATCTCCTCCACGTCATCATCGATCTGGCGGAGCAACCGCTTCTCCTCCTGCTGCCACCCGTGACGGTGGCTGGCGAATATCTCAACAACCCTCGCATTCGCTTTATAATCCTCTTTTCTCCGTGAGTACAGCTGTTCGAGATGTTCTTCAGCGTTTAAGAGCTTTTTGGCGAGTGATTCGTTGTGGGTTTAAAATGACGGTTTGGTTGATTTTGGGGAACGGTTATGGTGGCGGTGGTGGTGAGAAGGGGGAGGAGGTGGCGGTGGTGATGGTCGAATGGCTCGGGGCGGGGGTGGATGTGTGGTGGTGGTGGTTGCGACGGTGTTGACGGTGGTTGTTATCCGCCATCGCTGGAATAAGAAGAGTTCAGGAGAGAGAGACTGAGAAAGAGAGAGAGAGAGGGTGGTGTTGCGACGGTGTTGCGAAGGGGGAGGAGGCTGTGGTGGTGCTGGTTGCGACGGTGTTGACGGTGGTTGTTGGTTGACGGTGTTGACGGTAGTGAAGGTGGATGAATTTGAGGGAAATGGATCTGAGTTTATTGGGTTTATTGATTAATGTAGGAAGTCAAAATGGGTTTATTGGGTTTATTGATTAATGTTTATTGTTTAATTAAAAATGTTAATAATAATTCCAAAATGACCAAAATACCCCTCCACAACAGGACAAAAAAGGGTCAGTAAATCAGTAAAAAATCAGACATTTTGGATTTTGGACTAAAATGGCAACAAAATGCAAACCACAGGGCCCCAGATGTAATAAGTTTGAGATTTGGACTAAAGTGGCAAAACTGGCCAAACCACAGGGACCAAAATGGCAGTTTACTCTAATTATTTAAATATTTTATCATAATTATTTACAATTATTTAACTAGTTTTACAATAATTCTACATATAGTAACTATTATTATTATGTAAATACATGATTAAATATTATAAATAAAGTTGAATATATGGATCTTTAGGCTCACGAACCTACTCGAGCTGACAAGTTAAGCTCAGGATTGGGATTATTTATTTAACAAGCTCAATTTTAGGCTTGTGCTCGTGTAATCTCGGCTTCATTTGAGCTTTTGACAAGCTGATTTCAAGTAGCTTACAAGCGGCTTGGTCTATTCACACCCCTACTTTCTTATCAATTTACATAAATTCATATTATTTTAGTTTTACATTGGAAAATGAACTCGAGTAGCATATTTAAAATGCATAAGTAACAACATACTTGGTGGTAAAACAAACTCTTCTTAAAAATATAATTTAGATCTTGTGGTCATCGGTAGTAGGGTTGTAAACGAACTAAATGTTTGATGAAAAGTTCATTCACGTCCATTCGTTTAATAAATGATTGAACATGAACATAAACAAGAAATGTCTTTCGCTTAACTAAATGAGAACACGAACAAATGCCACATTCATTCAATTGTGTCCATGAACGTTCAATAATATACTTTGTTAGGTATTTAAGATACCTGAAAACACATGGAACCATAATATACTTTGTTAGGTATTTAAGATACCCGAAAACACATGGAACCAAATAAAAACCGTTGCGTTTGAAGATAAAAGCAAAACTTAAGAATGCATTTTTTACATAAAAAGGAAATCTTTTTCAGAAAATATATAGCATTATGTGTGCATATTTGTACATGAGAACTAGATTATAAAACTGTAAGATAAAGATAGAAAGGAAGAGCATTCTCCAAAATAATCAGATGAAATGTGTGGATATAAGTCGATTTTATGTTCAAATCTTTGAATATGTAGAAATAACCTTTCATGGCAGAGTTTGAAGTTTGAAACAAAAAATAATAAAATAGAAAATGATATGTAAAAAGAGAAAAATATGATCATACTTTGTGTTTATTTAACTTGTGTTTCGATTTAGGTATATGAGATTCGAAAACAAAGCAAGGTTAAGCATGATTTTGAACCCAAAATCATCTATTAAAGCGGAATTTGGATAAAGTAATTACATGAAAATGAGTATTGTGCAGCTTGGTTGATTCATGCCTAAGACCACCCGTAGTGGGGTGGTATTTTTAAAAAAAAATTGAAAAAAAACGCCCGGAAACGCCTCCACCCCCATTACGGTAGGCGTTATTTAAAAAAAAAATCAAAAATTGAACTTTGGCGTTTTAATAATAACGCTAATATGCAAAGCAAGTGGCCAATGGGAGTGTTTGCTTTTTCTTTTGCATGTGTCCAAGGTTTGACTAGCCAATCACCAACTGTTTGCTTTTTTTTTTTTTTTTAATGATTGGAAGGGGCATTATTAGGCATTATTCCCACTACGCCACTTTTGCAATAACGCCCCATGCTGACTGGGATGACACGTGTCGGATAATGCCCCATGGTGGGGGCATTATTTTTCTTAACCACTACGGGTGGTCTAATAATTAACACCAAAGATGATGCATTTGCTTAAATAATGATTATGATTTTGCATTACTCATCAATGTGGTATTGTGGCCTAACATTTAGCAAGCTAATCTTTGTCCCTAACAAAATGAATACTTATTAGAACAAAGAATTTTACATGTAACAATTCTGGTGACTTCAACGTTAAAGCTAATCTTAGAATTGAATCTGAATATCTGATCAATGTGTTATGTGATACAAATATGCGATAAGCAAAGCCTAAATAAAGTTATACATAAACATGGAAGGTTCAAGCAAACGCGGTTCGGGTTGGAAGAAAAAACCCACACGGCCAAACGTTCGAGCTAATCTTGGCGAGCCGGCGAGATTTCGCTTGCATGACGAAGCCGACCCAATCCCACCATTTCAAACCCAACTGTTTCCCAACCAACCGTTTCCCCACCAACCCTTTCAAAACGAATCGTTTCACAACCAACCGTATCAAAACCAACCTTTTATTTCACCACTTCAAACCCAACCGTTAATCAAATGTCACTCGACCCACTAGAAGATAACAATCTCATACACCAATTCGCCCGTGCATATCGCGAATCACAACAACAAGATGATGACGATGATGATAGTGAACCAGTTCAAGAAGAAGAAGAAGAAGACGATGAAGAAGTTGATATCGTCCCAATATTCGGTGGTCGGAGACCTTGGACGAGCGAGGAGGAGGTCGCCTTGAGTTGACCAAGGCATACTTGCACATTTCCGAAAACAAAAAACATTCAAATGAACAAAAGTGAAAGTGCGCTAATTTTAATGTTATTTTACTAATTTCGTGAAAATAATGTTAAAAGAGGGGATGGTTAATCATGCATTATGTGGTGGCGTTGATAGCCAAAAGACAAGGGAGTACATGCACTAATTGACTTTTGTCTTAATGGCCGAGTGTTATGTGCCTTATGTCCAAGGTTTGATGCAAAACTATCATCGAGCCGGGGATCTCACTGGAAGCAATCTCTCTATTCCTACGCGGTAGAGTTAAGACTGTCTACACAGGGGCGGACCTACGTTACGAGGAACGGGGTCCCCGGACCCCAATCTTTTTTTAAAAAGTAGTAGAAACGGTATATAAAATTGTCTCTGGACCCCATAAAATAATTTAGTTGGACCCCATAACAATGAAAGTGAGCCTAGTGCAGTGGTAAAACCCCTTGTTTACACACAAAAGGTCATGGGTTCTGTTTTGGTCAAAAAATCTGATGAGGATATTGCAACCAAACTCTCTGTTACGGGGTATGATGCTTGAAATGTAGAACAATAACAAGGATCACTTCAATGTAAATTGCACAAATGACACAAGGATTTATACGGGGAAAAAGCCCTTGATCAAGAGTTGATCTCCGGCACAAAAAACCCCGGGTGATGGAAACTACCGATCACCAAGCTCAAATAAATCAATAAATGTTTACAACTTCGGATAGTAACGAGCTAGGTACAAGGATCACTATCGTGAAATGTGTAAAAGTGAGTGAAGATGAATGAACGCCAAGAGCTTCAAGTATGCGAGTATATGAGAGTGTGTGTAGCTGAAAAAATGACTAAGTGTTCTCATTCTAGCTCGTTACCCCTTTTAAAATAGAAGTTAACTACAATAACTAACTATCCGACTTTTGTGCCAAGCTCCCACGTTCTCCACAACGTCCATTTTTGGTCAATCGTGTGCGAAATGCCCGTGGAATATTCCTTAGTACCGTTGCCAAGACCAAGTCAAGCTCGTAACTCCTGCGAAGTAATACAAAACACAAACAAACAATCATCAGTACGAGGATCCTTAAAGTGATCCATGACCCTGATCCTGAAGCTCTTCTGAGGATCACTATCTGTCACAGAAGAAAGGATCATTAATTAGGATAACGAGTAAGGATCACTAATTGTTAGAAAATCCTCCCCTAACAATTGCCCCCAAAATATAAGGAGTGATATGTAAAATGAGCGAGTTATGTTTTCCTGATCTTATCCGCAACTAACTATCGTAAATATAGCCGTTATTGTTGAACTATCCGTTGCAATCGTGACGTCACAGAGGTGACAACCCTGCACGATCATGATTATAAATAGGAGATAGAGATAGGATCAAATGCATTTAAATTTTCAGAGAGACTCCCTTTATAACTGCATTCCGAAGACAATCAGGTACTCTCTCTCTTCATCTTCTTCCCTATCTTGCTCTGTTTTCATCTCTTTCCGTTATTCCGTCAAAGATGTTGCTCCGAAATTCCCCAGCCAAGGATCACCCGAAGAACAGCCCTCCGAAAAGCCAGGGGATCATTGAAGACTCCATTAAAGAACGCTGTTGTTTCAATGATGCTCAGATCGATAGGATCCGCCACTGCTTCCCGGCGAACACCGAGTTTAGGCCTTTTGACCCCAATGCCCTGAGTGATCATATCTCCGACAAGTGGGTTGCTTTCCCCGTCACTCCATTCATCATAGGTGTTTTGGTCAAAAAATCAGATGAGGATATTGCAACCAAACTCTTGATTACGGGGTATGATGCTTGAAATGTAGAACAATGATGAGGATCACTTCAATGTAAAATTGCACAAACAACACAAGGGTTTATACGGGGAAAAAGCCCTTGATCAAGAGTTGATCTCCGGCACAAAAAACCCCGGGTGATGGAAACTACCGATCACCAAGCTTAAATAAATGAATAATTGTTTACAACTTCGGATAGTAACGAGCTAGGTACAAGGATCACTATCGTGAAATGTGTAAATGTGAGTGAGAATGAATGAATGTTCGTCGAGAGCTTCTAGTGTGCGAGTATATGAGTGTATGTAGCTGTAAAAAAATGACTAAGTGTTTCTCTACTAGCTCGTTACCCCTTTTAAATTAGAAATAATCTACTCTAACTAACTATCCGACTTTTGTGCCAAGCCCCCACGTTCTCCATAACGTCCATTTTTAGCTAAGCACGTGCAGAATAGTTTGGGAATATTATCCAGGAATGTCGCCAAGACTTGGTCCAACTTGTTACTCCTGCAAAACAATACGAAACACGAGTGAACAATTGTTAGTATGAGGATCCTTAAGGTGATCCATGATCCTGATCCTGAAGCTCTTCTGAGGATCACTATCTGTCACAGAAGTAAGGATCACTAAAGAGGATAATAGCTAAGGATCACGGGTCATTTAGAAATCCACCCCTAACAATAGGCTATACATATCCTTTTCCAGCCTTCACCCAATCTTTCTTTTCCCTAACCGGCATCTCTTATATTCAAGCCATGCCGATGATTTGGAGGGTTTTGTACACCCTTGAAAGGATCATCGAGCAGGAAGGGATAGACCTAGGAATGTCAGAGCTGGGAGAGCTGTACGATCTTACTACCTTTGGTTCCCATCGCTATTTGTTTAAACGTAAACCCGGTGAGGAACATCCGATCTTCAAAGCCACCAAGAACGATGCTAATTGGAAGCGGCGTTTCTTTTTTATCAAGAGAGATTCTATTGAGGATGGAAAGGATCTACCCAAGAAATGGGCTACCCATGGTAGGGTGGTGGATCCTGAGAAGGATCACCAAAAACTTTCTTTTGATGTAAGGATCACTTATATTTTTGCTTTCTTGTTATGCAGCTATCACCGTCTCACACCTCAGATTGTCCCCTGCTGCTAAGGAGAGGCTCCTTGCTTTCAAGAAACTTGACCCTGAGACAAGATCTTTCAAGACAACAACCCAAGATTCACAGGAGGTATCCTCAGGCTCTGTCACGATGTCAAGTAAGTATCCTTGTTTAGAATTTAAATAAATAGTAAAATATAAATTAAGAGAAGATACTTATCTTGTTTTGGTTGTGTAGGTGCTGGAAAATCCACCAAGTCTGCTTCTAAGTTCAATGTCACTGATCTCACTACTGTCAGATCCTCCAAGAGAAAAGCTCCTACCAGTCCGACAGCTTCGGTCCCCAAGGCACCCCTCAAAGGGAAGGCAATCAAGAAGAGGAAAGCCTCTGAAGCTGAGGATCTGCAGGGTCTGCCTCTGATCCGCCACCAATTCCTCGAGTACTTCAATGAGGTAAGGATCACTGTCTCTGCTCGTATATCCTGTTGACATATCCTGCTGATTTGAGGATCACTTAGTCCTGACCTTATCTTTTATCCTTTTTGCAGAAATTCTCTGAGATTGAGGATTATGTTGGCCACGTTGAGGATCAGGATAGGAAGATTGCCGACCTCCAGCAGGTTGCAGTGCTTAAGGACCTTGCAATTGCTGATCTTCAGAAGGAAGTCCGGGCTGCCAAACAAGAGACGGCCAAGGTGCTGATCAATGTTGACTATGAGAAGCGTGAGATCACCGAAGACGCCAAAGTCTCTGCCGCCATAACAATGTACAAGACCAAGCTGCAAATGGCCTTGGAAGCTCAGGATCCTGCTTTTGACAAGAGCACCTGGGATGTTGAAGGCTGGAAGGCAAGGCTAGCCGAACTGGACGATGAAGAGGCTGAGGAGGTTGAAGAGATCCTGACGATTGAAGCCGGAGGCAAGGATGCAGGTGGTGAAACAAGTGGAGCTGGAGGTGGTAATGCAGCGAAGGTTTAGGCTGCATGATTGGGCGATGATGGACATTCTTAGACGCAGCCGGAGCCCAATTTTTAAATTTGGTAGTAGGTCTTTTGTGGTTGTGATGTCGAACAATTTGATGGTTTGTACTTTAACAACAGTTTTTAGGATTAAGGATCATGTATGATCCTTTGGACAATAGGCAGGATTGCAATTGGTGGAGGGATCCTCTGTTTGGGGGATGAAGCCATTGTGATCCTGCCGCCTTTATATTCCTGCACTACTTTTGAACTTATTATCATGGACACCCTTTACCTACCCCAGCGGACGGGCCACGTTTTGCTGGTAGATGCTCGGGTAGGTAATTTTGACAACCTTTTAAGGGTTAGTCTTTTGTTAATAAATAAAATCTTAACTTTTTGTCGCTTATCTTGTATTGTTATCCTCTTGACTCTTTAACTCTCCTTTGTTTCGTTGCACATTTATTGAATAAACAATTTTGAACAAGTCAGATTAAAAATGTTTAGAGCATGATCCACAATCAAATATCTTATAGTTAGGGAATCCTAAAAAGCAAGATATTTTAAGGATCACAAGTCTAGTTGTCAAACTTTAAGGGTTATTCAAATAAATAATGAATAGAATTAAAAATAGTTAAGAATCATACCTGAGGATCCAAGTTAAGATCCTACCCATAATAAGGATAACTGTAAGATAAACCTTAGAGAGAAGTAAGGATCAAGGATCCCTAATTGTTTATCTTCAAAGACCTGAAATAGAGCATAACTTGGGACTAAGCCAATATAAGATAAGAATTAGCAACTGGGGACAAGCCCAAGGATAACTGGGGACAAGCCCAAGGATAACTGGGGACAAGCCCAAGGATCGTATGTAAACTGGAGTATGGCCCTAACTGGCGACTATCCAAACTTAGTGACATGAAAATGCCAAAGCCTTAGCTAACGTGAAAACGTTAGAAACCTTAGCTAACGTGAAAACGTTAGAAACCTTAGGAACGGATGTATGGTACGTCTACCATTATACGTAGGATCCTAGGTATAGCCAGTACAATGGAATTATCAGCCCCTAAAACGAGTACTTGTCCCACTGCCTTGAACTATACCAGGATCATCATGCGCTACAGGCGGAACTGGGGTCAAGCCCAAATAACTGAGGTTAAACCGAAGGATCGGATCGCTTCTGCAGATAACCAATATTTGCTAAGGATACATGAACTTTCAAAACTTAAAATCACGTGAGAGGTGGATAAAGGACACATGATCCTTATCCTTATATGAGAAAATAAGGAAATGAAATAATTCAAGATTAGGACATTACCAAAGTGAGGATCATCGATACTTTAAGGATCCTTCTAGGATATCCCTGACTTAAGGATCATCTGTGCCATGAGGATCCTAATCACATGAAATATTTCTTCAAGTGGACAGCATTCCAAGCTCTTGGTAGCAAATCACCTTCCATGGTTAGCAATCTATATGCCCCCTTTCCTGCTTCAGCTTCAATCAAATAAGGGCCTTCCCATTTTGGAGCCAATTTTCCATCAGCAGGATTGGTGGTATTCTGAAATGCTTTCCTTAATACCATATCTCCAACTTGAAACTTCCTGATCCTGACATTTTTGTTGTAAGCACCAGCCATTCTTTGTTGATAACTGGCCATCCTTATCCTAGCCATATCCCTGATTTCTTCAATAGTATCCAGGTCTTGAGCCAAGTTTTCATCATTTTCCTCAGGATCACGGGTACTTGTTCTAGCAGTTGGAACCACC
Organism: Helianthus tuberosus; assembly: GCA_030545235.1. Classification (NCBI taxonomy): domain Eukaryota; kingdom Viridiplantae; phylum Streptophyta; class Magnoliopsida; order Asterales; family Asteraceae; genus Helianthus; species Helianthus tuberosus. The sequence goes on along the minus strand of CM060352.1, from coordinate 193,545,776 downwards.
ATTTCTGTTGGGATCACTGATTCTGCCCCAAATACCAAGGAGAATGGTGTTTGACCAGTAGCATTCTTAGGGGTTGTCCTATCAGCCCAAAGCACATAGGGTAGTTCTTCTGCCCATTTCCCTTTCTTGGATCCAAGCTTCTTCTTCAAATTGTTGATGATGATCTTGTTGGATGATTCTGCTTGACCATTAGCTTGTGGGTGGACTGGTGTTGATGTTATCATCTTAATCCCCCAGCTGTCACAAAAGTTAGTGGTTCTGCCCCCAATAAATTGGGAACCATTATCACATATAATCTCAGAAGGAATTCCAAATCTAGTTATAATATTTCTTTTAATGAAGGATATAACTTCCTTTTCTTTGACTTGGGCAAAAGCTTCAGCCTCTATCCACTTGGAGAAGTAATCAGTCATAGCTAGCATGAATACTTTTCCACCAGGTGCCTTAGGGAGCTTACCAACTATATCCATACCCCATCTCATAAATGGCCAAGAGGAGGATATAGGATGCAATAATTCAGCTGGTTGATGAAGGATATTGCTGTGCCTCTGACAAGGATCACATCTCTTAGCATACTCCACAGCATCTCTCTTCATGGTTGGCCAGTAGTATCCTGTCCTTAGGATCCTTGAGAATAATGCCCTGCCCCCAGTGTGATTTCCACAATCTCCTTCATGGAAGTCTTTTAAAACTTCTTGGATTTCAGGATCCTCAATGCATCTCAAGTATGGTCCTGCAAGAGATCGTCTATACAACATACTATTTAAAATTGTGAATTGAGATACCTTGGATTTGAAAGCCCTAGGGTTTTCTCCTGTAGGAATCTCTCCATGTTGTAGGTATCTCATAATTGGTGAGATCCATGATCCTGAATGGGATTGAGTATCCTCACTAGGGATAACTGCAGAATCATTTCCTATCTCCATAGCCACATGATCCTCGATAGCCGGGGTCAGGATATGGATAATAGGGATCTTGATATCCTCCGGGATCTTCAAGGATGATCCTAAGTTAGCCAATGCATCAGCCTCTGTATTTTCTTCCCTTGGTACCTGCGTTAAACTAAAGGAAACAAAAGAGAGTGCCAAACTTTTGACTATCTCTAAATATTTGGTTAGCTTTTCACCTTTAACAGCATAGGATCCATTAAAGTGGTTTGTTATTAACAATGAATCTACATGTGCCTCAAGATACCTGATCCTCATATGCTTTGCAATTTGCAAACCAGCAATTAAGGCTTCATATTCAGCCTCATTGTTAGTGGTTTGGAACTCACAAGCTATAGAGTGGGGTATTATGTCCCCCTGTGGCGATTTTAGTAGTATTCCAAGCCCTGTGCCTTTAACATTTGAGGATCCATCAGTATAGAGTATCCAAGGATCCTTAGTCTCCTCTAACTGCTGGACTTCTAACTCAGCTTCTTTTTGTAAATCACTACTGAAATCAGCCACAAAGTCAGCTAATGCTTGGGATTTGATGGCTGTCCTAGGCTCATATCTTATATCATATGCACTTAGCTTCACTGCCCACTTAGCCATCATTCCTGACATCTCTGGTTTCCTGAGGACATTCTTAATTGGGAAATTAGTTTTAACAATGATAACATGAGTTTCAAAATAATGTCTTAACTTAGTAGATGCCATAATTAATGCAAGAATAAGCTTTTCAAGGTGTGAATACCTGGATTCGGCATCAAGTAAACTTTTACTTACATAATAGACAGGATGCTGTGTACCTTCATGATCCTTAACAAGGACCGCACTTACTGCTTTTGAGGATACTGCAAGATATAAGGATAGCACATCGCCTTTTTCTGGTTTCATCAAGGCCGGGGCTGAGGATAGATAATCTTTGAGGGCTCTTAAAGCATTTTCATGCTTCTCAGTCCACTCAAATTTCTTGTTCTTCCTTAGGATATCATAGAATTCTTTGCACTTCTCTGAGGATTTGGATATAAATCTGTTCAAAGCTGCTATCCTGCCTGTTAGCCTTTGAACATCCTTAGCATTGGCCGGAGATTTGATGTTCACTATTGCTTTGATTTGTTCCGGGCTAGCTTCAATGCCTCTCTTTGTCACCATGTATCCTAAGAATTTACCTGCTTTAACACCAAAGTGACATTTTGAAGGATTAAGCTTCATATTATATTTATCAAGGATATTGAATGCTTCCTCCAAGTCTCTTAGGTGATCCTCAGCTTTTAAGGATTTTACCACCATATCATCTATGTAAACCTCCATAGTTTGTCCGATCTGATCCTTGAACATCATATTCACCAGCCTTTGATATGTTGCACCTGCATTTCTTAATCCGAACGGCATAGCAATATAGCAGTAATACCAGTTGGAGTCATGAAGGCTGTATCCTCTTGGTCGGATGGTTCCATTTGGATTTGTTGAAATCCAGATGAAGCATCCATAAAAGTTAACAGTTCATGACCCGCAGTTGCATCCACCATGGAGTCAATGTGGGGTAATGGGAAAGGATCCTTGGGACATGCCTTATTTAAATCGGTAAAATCGACACATACCCTCCACTTTCCGTTTTTCTTTTGAACAACAACCACATTGGCCAACCATCTTGGATACTTGACCTCTCTAATCATACCTGCCCGGAGCAATTTCTCTACCTCTTCCTGGATAATGGCATTCCTTTCCGGTGCAAACTTTCTTCTCCTTTGATGGATTGGTTTGAAGGACCTGTCAATGCCGAGTTTGTGAGTGATTACATCTTTGGATATACCAGTCATGTCTTCGTGTTTCCATGCAAAGGTAGTCTTTTTCCTTTTGAGGAAGGATACGAGGTCTTCTTTCATTTCGCCAAGGATCCCTGATCCGATATAGATTTTAGATTCAGGATCATCAGGATCCATGAGGATTTCTACCACATCCTGCTCTCTTGCCTCCAAGACATCCCTTGGAGGATACCTTGATTGCTATTGCTCCCTTGACTTCGAGGCTGGTTTCATCGATGAAGTGTAGCAATTCTTAGCCTCCTGCTGATCACTATCAATCTTCACTATTCCCCAAGGACTAGGGAGCTTCACACATTGATGGTAGGTAGATGGGACTGCTTTCATATCGTGTATCCAGGGCCTGCCAAGGATAACATTGCAACAAGATAAACAGTCAATAACACAAAATTTTTGATAAGAGTGTAGGCCTTCGATATATATTGGGAGTTTAATGTCCCCCAGGGTATTCTTAGTTTCGCCACTAAATCCCACAAGCACGGAGGATCTTGGTATGATATCTGATTCAGGAATTCCCATCTTCTTTAGAACATCAAGCTGGATAATGTTCACTGAGCTTCCTCCGTCTATAAGGATCCTGCGGACAAAATGGTTAGAAATGAAAAGAGTAATAACTAAACCATCGTGATGAGGATCCTGGATATCAACACGATCATCCTCATCAAAGGTTATGACTTTTCCTTCGGAGACACTTGATGTTCGAACTGGTCTTTCTCCACTATCCATCTTAGTTTCCTTTGCATGCCTTTTTGCTGCTGAGAAGGATGTGCCACAAATGTCTGATCCTCCAGAAATAAAGTTTATTACTTGTGCATCTGCTGGAGGGGCCGGAGCTTTCTCAGGGATCCTTTCAGCATCCTGAGTCCTTGACTTTTTCCTACCCAACAACTCTTTCAGATGCCCCTTGCTCAACAAGTATCCAATTTCCTTCCTTAGTGCAATGCATTCTTCTGTGAGATGCCCGAAATCTTCATGGTATGCACACCACTTTGATTTATCCTTAGTTGCAGCTGGCCTATCATTTTTTCTGGGCCATCTAGCTTTATCACCTAGATTCTGCATCGCAAGGATTAGTTCATTGTTATCAACAGAAAAACAATATTCAGAAATTGGAGGATAATCCTCATCATCCTCTTCTTGATCAACAGAATGCACGTTCTGGTTATCAGATCTGTTATAGGATCTGAACTTGTTGTTCCTGAATGAGGATCCTTGCTTTTCCTGCTTTGAGGATCCTGCTAACCTCTCCTGGATCCTCTTGTCATCCTCTAGCCGAATGAACCTAAGTGCTCGGGTTCTTACCTCATCTAAGTTCCTGCATGGTGTCATAACAAGATCATCATAGAACGACGAATCCCTAAGCAATCCCATTTTAAAGGCCTCAACAGCCGTGGCTATATCTAAGTTGGGAATGTCTAAGGATTCTTTACTGAATTTGGTAATGTAATCCCTTAATGATTCATTATGACCCTGGGTTATCCTGTATAGATCACTAGTTAATCGTTCAAATTTTCTACTACAAGAAAACTGATTATTAAACAGGTTAACTAGATTAGCAAATGAGGTAATAGAATAGGGGGGAAGACTTAGCAGCCATTTGAGAGCTGATCCAGTAAGAGTGGATCCGAATCCCTTGCACATGCATGCTTCCTTTAACCTTTCTGGGATTGGATTGATCTCCATCCTCTCCCTGTATTGTGCTATGTGTTCTTCAGGATCCGTCGAACCATCATACAGCTTCATTGTTGGCACATGGAACCTCTTGGGTATCTCAGCATCACAGATTGGTGGTGCAAAACGAGATATCTTGTGGCTCCCATCTGCAATCTCTGGGATAGGTTTGACCACTCCCGGAACACTTGATATCATATCCTTTAGCTTTTGCAATTCTCTGGCCATGGCATGATTGATACCTGGATCCTGCATAAGACCATGGTTAGTAGTATAAGAATTATTAAAAGTGTTACCTCCCATTGGATTCAAGTTAGGAAGAATGGATGTTAATCCATATCGTTGGGGCTCTGGAATGATCGAGGGACCAGTAGAAGCATTGGTCTGCATTGGAATAAAATCTCCCTGATGGACATCTGAACTTCCTGTTTGCAAACTCCTCAAGGATCCTGGCATCTGGAAGGATCCCTGAAACTGGGACGATCCTGGAACAAAGGAGGATCCTTGAACCTGGGATGATCCTGGAACAAAGGAGGATCCTTGAACCTGGGATGATCCTGAATATCCTCCTGAAGTCATGAAGGATCCCATATGCTGAGGATAGGATCCTGCTGGCTGGAAGTATGGACCTAATGCCTGGGTCACTGTTGTTGTTCCGTAGTGCACTCCTTTTGGTCCACCCACATATTGAATATCTGGAACCACTGATGGCTGAGAAGTAATCACCGGAGTATCAAAATTCAAAGATCTGGGTATCAGTGGGGAACGATCCTCTGCCGTTTTCTTCTGTTTCTTAATTTCGTCAATCTCCCGGAGGATCCTTTCGTTGGTCTTATCCTGCTCTTGTGCACGATTCCTCATCTGCAAAATCAAGGCATAGAGATCATTAGTAGTAGGATTAGTTGAAACAGAAGAAGTAGGTGGTTTTAAGAAAATGGGAGTTGGTTTCTTCGCAGCATTCTCAGTATTCTTCTGGGATCCAGAAGGTGGTGGAGGCAAAGGAGGAACGCCTTGTGAAGAAGTGAATGAGGGCATCAAGTTTGAAGCATTCTTCGCCGAGGAAGCCATTTGCTTGGTTGTAGTGAACTGCAATGAGCACGGCAATACAAATTTTTCTAAGAATGAAGCACCAATTGCCCCACGGTGGGCGCCAAACTGTTTTGGTCAAAAAATCTGATGAGGATATTGCAACCAAACTCTCTGTTACGGGGTATGATGCTTGAAATGTAGAACAATAACAAGGATCACTTCAATGTAAATTGCACAAATGACACAAGGATTTATACGGGGAAAAAACCCTTGATCAAGAGTTGATCTCCGGCACAAAAAACCCCGGGTGATGGAAACTACCGATCACCAAGCTCAAATAAATCAATAAATGTTTACAACTTCGGATAGTAACGAGCTAGGTACAAGGATCACTATCGTGAAATGTGTAAAAGTGAGTGAAGATGAATGAATGTTCGCCAAGAGCTTCAAGTATGCGAGTATATGAGAGTGTGTGTAGCTGAAAAAATGACTAAGTGTTCTCATTCTAGCTCGTTACCCCTTTTAAAATAGAAGTTAACTACAATAACTAACTATCCGACTTTTGTGCCAAGCTCCCACGTTCTCCACAACGTCCATTTTTGGTCAATCGTGTGCGAAATGCCCGTGGAATATTCCTTAGTACCGTTGCCAAGACCAAGTCAAGCTCGTAACTCCTGCGAAGTAATACAAAACACAAACAAACAATCATCAGTACGAGGATCCTTAAAGTGATCCATGACCCTGATCCTGAAGCTCTTCTGAGGATCACTATCTGTCACAGAAGAAATGATCATTAATTAGGATAACGAGTAAGGATCACTAATTGTTAGAAAATCCTCCCCTAACAAGTTCGATACCCGTTTCTTCGTTTTTTGTGTTTTTTTTGGACCCCATTGTCCAAAAATCCTGGGTCCGCCACTGTGTCTACATCTTACCCTCCTCAGACCCTACCTTAGCTTTGCTATTAGTGGGATTTACTGAGTATGATGATGATGATTTATAGTCCAAACTCCAATCCTAATATCCAATCAATGTGATACAAACAGTTCACTGAGTAGTTTTTATCTAATTAGCCAATTAATCAGCAGACGATCAACAATGGCCAAATCCAGTCCTGTTTGGCCAGAAATTGATGGAAGTCTAACAATTCCGGCTAGATTCTTGATCAAACATGCAAATTCCAGCAAGTATTGCTATTTACTTGAAAATATGAGTCGAATAAGGTATTAAAACATGTTTTCTTAATAAAATACATATAAAAATGTGTGTGTATACAATATAAAACTAAAAATTACATATAAATCCCAATCCGATTAATCCATATTAATCCCTAGTCGATACCCCACCGGCCGACTAGCGCCTAACGATTCTTGCAACCTTAGGTATATATATGATATTTAGCAAGTTTGTAGAGGTATATACGAAATTGCTTCATAAAAAAACTTGTTAAAATACATTTAGGCAATAATACAAGGGTTGGAATTGAAAATATCCCAACCGGGCTTGCGGGTAGGGATGAGCTCGGTCCGGTTCGGTACCGAACCGGTACCGGTACCGAAAGAACCGGTACCGAAAATCCTCAAAAGTGGGTACCGGTACCGAATATATCCGGTTCGGTACGGTTCGGTACCGGTACCGGTTCGGGACCGGTATTTGAGGGTAAAAACGAGCAAAATACCGGTACCGAACCGGTACCGTACCGGACCGGTACCGAACCGGTACCGAAAATGTCAAAAGTGGGTACCGAATCGGTACCGAAAAGGTACCCGGTTCGGTAAATTCGGTACCGGTACCGGTTCGGTACCGGTACCGGTACCGGGTCCATTTTGCTCATCCCTACTTGCGGGTCTAAAACTGCAGACTTTTGAAGGAGTGATTGAAGGAGTGAAGAAGAAGAAGAATAAGAAGAAGACAAGAATGGAGACCGAGTTGTACCACGATGTTCCCTGCTCTTCGATCGCCGTAGAATCCATCATTAGCGTCGGAACCGTAAGTATCTTTCAAAATTTTCATCCTTTCTTATTCATTCATTCATTCATTACACAATCAAATCTTGCAAATCCCTAATTGCTTGCAGGGCGGATTAATCTGGGGTTTATGTTCTGGTTCCTACGATGCCAAACAAAAAGGTAAACTGATTGCTTTTAGGTTTGACTTTCATATTTGATTCCAACTTTACGATTTCCCAAATGCCAATGTTTGATTTGCTTTCTTGCTATTTGCACACTTTGGTTGATGATCTGTTAGATATGATGTTATCAACTTTAGGGTTTTTATAGCTCCCACTATTCCCATTTCCCACACCCCTAAAATCTTATTTTCACACCCCTACGTTACACTGGCCGTATAACTGATTGTTGCAAAAAAAAGTGTCGGAGAATGTTTTTTTTGTCTCCATGTATACGGGCCGTATAACATTACATTACACGACCCGTATAGAATGTTATACGACCTTTATAGAATGTTATACGACCCATATAATGCTATACAGCCCAAACCTCATATAATGTTATATGACCCGTATAGAATGTTATACGACCTAATATTTTCTCCATCTATACGAGCCGTATAACATTATACGCTATGCAGTTAATGTGGTAAAATATCGGATATCGGTCAAGGACCGATATTTGAAATATGGGTTATCTCGGTGAGATATCGGTGGGATACAGTAATTTTAATATAATGCAGAATTTATATATATATAGCAATTTAACACCAATAATTCAGTGATATATCGGTTATATCAGTCAAATATCGGTTATATCGGTCAATATCGCCGATAATATCGGTACCGATATTTGACACCGATATTTTACTAAGAGACCGATATGACCAATATAACCGACATATCACCGATATTTTAACTGCATAGATTATATGGCCCAATATTTGATTTGTCATGTCAGATTATTCTATACGGGCCGTATAACGTTATACAGCCCATATACAGGGTGTGGCTTTATTAGGACCCTTTTTAAAACGCAAATGTATTTGATCTTACTTTCTGAATTGTTTATTGGTTGAATGTGATTTAGGTCTGACCGGTATTTCTCGAGCTTCTTTCCTTGTAAGTTTTTGTGTGTGTGTGTGTTTTTTTTTTTTTTTTTTTTTAATTTCTTTGATGTTTTTTTTATTGGCATGATAACCACTTGTTTGGGATTCAAATAAACATGCAAATTTGAAGTGTATGTTCATAACTCTTTTATCTCTTTTGATTTATAATGATATGTGAAATCAAACATCAAATGCATCTGCTAAAAGAAAAAGGTTTTTGTTACTGGAAACAAAGAATTTAAACTTATGTATATGTTAAAGATATTTGATCGTTGGGATATTAGTGAAAACGTTGGACTGTATTACTCAAACGTTTGATGATATACATAGTGGTTTTAAACCACTTTAAAAGAGATGTGGAGTCAAGAATCGCTAGCAGACAGTGTATACTGATTTGTTTCAGTTTATTTATTCAATACCCAAGCATGGCATGCATATATTGTATGTTCTCAAATTTGTGGTTACGGTTTGATTAATGGTTTCGTATCCTTATCTTATTTGCAGGCCAAGACGGTTGGTAAATATGGGTTCCAATGTGGTAATCTCATTCATGCCTTTTTATTTTATTATTTAAAGTTAACATTTTTTTTACATGCCCGTCTCATTCTTACGCGAAACATGTTGTATCTGTATTTTTATAATCAAGACGGTATTAAAGTTTATCAGTAATTAAGCGAAAAAAATTCCACTGCTTCGTTTTCCAGCATATTTCAACTGCCAAATGAATCCAACCCTAGTTTAACAGACACCATTCATATGATCAAATCCCGGTGCACTTGCCCCCCCCCCCCCCCCCACACACACACACACACATACACACAGAAATATGAAATGGGAAATCGGTTTTTCCAAGGTAGTCTGTGTAATATTCTAAAGATCTGTGTTTTCTTTCTATTTGCACCTTAGCAATTGTTTGTGAAGTTTAATCTTTCAAGAATACATTTTTTTGGCTAATGTAAGCCAAACTTTGATATACATTTTCTTGTCTGTCCTATTCAGGACTCTTTGCCGGAATCTTTTCATTTACGCGCTGTGGGATTCGAAGATACCGCAAGAAAAGTGATTGGGTAAGCTACATTACATATGATTATCATTAGATTGTAACAAGCATGCTAGGTGACTGAGATTTGATTTTTCGCCAATGTTCGCTTTGCTTTCAAACAGGTGAATGCTCTAGTTGCAGGTGGAGTTGCAGGGGCAGCCATCGGTGCTGGAACCCGAAACTGGCGGCAGGTTGCAGTGATGACCGCTTTTCTTTCTGGGTTTTGTGCCATTGCTGACCAATCAAGAGCAATCTGAACCACACTTGAACCGCTTAAGAACTGGTTTGAGATTTTTGAACTGTGTTTTGAACCGTTTGGAGAATGTTAGAATACTAGAATGCCCCATTACTCCCATGTATGATCTTTTTTTTTTTTTTTTTCGGATATGATGTTAGCAACCTTTGATCAATGGGAGTATGGAACCGGTCTAGAATGTAAACAAAACAAGCCGAGCCTCGGTTTGTTTAATTCATGAAAGCTTGAGACTTGCTTAAGTTTCAAGCTTTATGTCTAAGGCTCGAGCTTAGCTCGTTATTCGTTAATAATTTTTCAAGTTGGTATTTTGCTTGGGCTCGACTTCTTTACTGTTTATTAGATGTAATTATTTGTTGGTGTATTGTTTTATTTAGGGGAATTGGCCTGTAATAATCTCATCTAGACCTTATTGGCCATTAATAATCCTACCTCAGAATATTCTCTCCACCAGTCCCACCTTTCACCTATTTTTCCTACAATGGTCCCCCGTTAAAAAAACTTAACGGAGTTAAGCTTTTTTCCAAATTACAAACAGATTTTTTAGGGTTTTTTATTAGAATGACGATACGAGTCCATTGATGTAAAACTTGTCTCGAAACGGTGCTCCAAACGATGATAATGACGCTTCAATTCGGGTGTTTAAATTTCCAATTAACAAAAACAAGTCACTTGGAGCACCATTTCGAGGCAAGTTTTACATCAATGGACTTGTGTAGTCGAGCTCGAGCCGGTTCGAAAAAAAGCTCGTACGAGCAGAGCTTAAACGAGCTCGAGCCTAAAAACAAGCTCGTTTAGTAAACGAGCCCGAGCTTCGCTTATCGAGCTTGAGCCGGCTCGCGAGCCTAATCGAGCTTTCTGTTTATATATTTTTTATTAATATACTAAACATATATTTATATAATAATAATTACCATTTACATAAATATAAAAAATAACTAAATTATATGTATAATTATAATTAAAATAAATTAATTAATAAATACTAAACGAGTCGAGCCCGAGCCGAGCTCGAGCTTGAAAAATTACCTTCGAGCCGAGCTCGAGCTTTAGAAATAAAGCTCGAATCGAGCCGAGCTCGAGCTTTCATATGTTAAACGAGCTCGAGCCTGGCCGAGCTCGGGCTATGCTCGGGCCTGGCCGAGCTCGGGCTATGCTCGGCTCGGCTCATTTGCACCCCTTTTTCAATTAGAGTTATATAAAAGGAAGTATATTATATATGTAGTTAACTTTACATAATTTTATGTATGATAATACTAGGTTATAGGCACATGTATTATACGGGGTTATATTATAAAAAAAGAAAGTACAATAATGTGAAGAAAATTATAAATAAATGTAGTGTATAATAGAAAAGTATAGGGAGAAGAAACGAGATCTACATATGGTGTTCATTGACCTAGAAAAAGCATATGACAGTGTACCACGTGGACTGATTTGGGATAGTTTGGAGAGTAGAAGGTTACCTGGGAAATATATAGACATAATTAGGGATATGTATGATGGGACCGAAACTAGTGTTCGTGCGCCAGTAGGGGATACTGGTTTTTTCCCGGTGGAGATAGGACTCCACCAAGGGTCGGCGTTGAGTCCGTTTCTCTTTGCAGTTGTGCTGGATGAGTTGTCAAAGTCGATACAAGAGCCGATTCCATGGTGCATGCTTTTTGCAGATGATATTGTGTTAGTCGCGGAGACTAAACAGCGACTAAACGAGAGGTTAGAAGAGTGGCGAGTTGCTTTAGAAGGTAAAGGTTTAAGAATTAGTCGTTCAAAGACCGAGTACCTTCACTGTGATTTTAGTGGAACAGTCGACTGCGAAGATACTCAAATCACCATTGATAGTCAAGCAGTGCCACAGGTTACCAAGTTTAAGTATTTAGGATCGTTTGTACAAAAGGATGGGGAGATAGATAGTGACGTTGCCCATCGTATACAAGCTGGTTGGTGTAGGTGGAGAGCAGCCGCTGGGGTATTGTGTGACAGGAGGTTCCCAACTAAATTAAAGGGAAAATTTTATAAGGTTGCAGTTAGACCTGCTATGTTATATGGAACAGATTGTTGGGCTATAAAAAAGACGCAGACACGCAAGATGGAGGTGGCAGAAATGAGGATGTTACGGTGGATATGTGGGCACACAAGGCTAGAGCGTATGAGAAATGAGGTTTTTAGGGAAAGACTAGGGGTGGCTAGTATATCGAGTAAGATTAAGGAGGGGAGATTGAGATGGTTTGGGCATGTGAAGAGGAGGCCATTGACGGCAACGGTTAGAGTAGTAGACACCCTTTGTGTGGAGGGTAGGAGGAGTAGAGGAAGGCCCAAACTGACTTGGGAGGAGCGGATTAGACAAGATTTGCTAGAGTTGCACCTTTCTGAGGACATGGTCCAGGATAGGAGTTCGTGGAGACGTAGGATTAAGGTTAAAGATTTTTAGGAGAGAGTAATGAGGTGTCTGAGATTTTTGGGTTAGGGGATAATATTTTCTACTTTTCGGGTGGACCTTACATGTGTTTATCATCTTGTGTGTATGTGTGTGTGTGTATATATATATATATATTGCTTTAGGGGCTATAGTTGTGTCTATTCTACTATATTAGTCGGTTACCACTTATTCTGTGACTAGTGGATTTCTATTGCTATATCTGTAGTTTGCATTGCTTGCTTGATGTTTGGTTTCGAGCCGGGGGTCTTTTTGGAAGCAGCCTCTTTATCCATATGGATAGAGGTAAGGTTTGTCTACATCCTACCCTCCCCAGACCCCACCAATAGCTTTGTTATTTGTGGGACTTGCTGGGTACTGTTGTTGTTGTTGTTGTTGTTGTTGTTGTTGTAGTGTATAATAGAAATTGTATAATATGTGATTAGGCTATAACCCGTGGACTTTATGGTCTCGATAATCTGATTTCCATAAATTGTAAGTATATAATGGTTGTAGTTCAAGTGGTTCTTAATAATTACAGTCACAGTTTTTTATTTGCAAAACATGTTACACTCTACGTCCTTTAGTACTAACAAGGTTAAAAATTTCAGTTAAGTTTATTCGCTTAAGGGTATTTTGTTCAATTCATGTTTTTATTTAAATTTTAATAAATAAAACCAAAAAATTACATATACATTTCATCTTCCCCAATTTCCTAACCCTAAAATCCTAACAAACACATCTTGCCACCATCACCACATACTGAAGCAACCACTCTGGCCACCGTTCACCAGATTGTGTATAAATCAAATTAATATTTCTAAGGAGCAGATCTTACTTGATAGCCTCGAGCAACAGACATTACATTACAAACTATAAATTAGCAACAAAATGTTGCATATGGAGTTGTACCCTATACATGAGGAGATTTTCAAAAAAAAAAAAAAAAAATGTTTGATTTTTCATTTGTAACCCATTGCTTTTCTTCTTTTACAATTTAATTCTAACACTTTTTTATTTTCATCTTTGGCCCCTCATAAGTTTCATCTTTCACAAATTATTCGTTTTACGTTTCGTTCTAAATTTTGTAAGTTAACACGCCGCAACATATGTGTGGGGTTCACCATTTTCTGGTATATTTTCTTCATTTTTGACAGGTTCGTCGCATCACGTCATTTTTCCCCGTTTGACTTGGTTATTATTTTCTACGTTTTATGTTTCAGTCTAATTTCTTCGCATTAACACATAACAACGGACGTGCGTGGTTCAACGATTTTACGTTTGCTTTTCGTTCGGCATTATTTTTTTTCCTTTTTTATTTATTTTATTTTTACGAACTTTTCCGATGTTGGTGTCGCTGGCAATGGTGTGGCATTGGTGCTACTTGGCACGATTTTACGAACCTTTTTAACCTATTAAGTTTTATACCTATAATTTGTTTCAAGTTTACCCCTGTACTTTGTTTTTTACATATAATTTGTTTCGAGTTTACCCCTGTACTTCCTTTACTTAAAAAACACTATTTTTTACGTGCATGTTTTTATTTACGTGTCGGTATAAATATGATTTGCTCTATGTTTCGACGTAGACGTAAACATTTTCTCGAAAACGAGTCGGGTCAAATATAATACTTTTTCATTAAAAAAAACCATGTTTACGTGCAGATTTTTATGTAGTATAAATTTGAGTTGGTCTACGTTCCGATGTGGGAGATGAGTCCGGACAAATATAACATGTATTCGTGCGTATTTTATGTATATTTCGTAAATTTTGTTTCGAACCGTGTGGAGTCAAATTCATTGGCGAAGCTTCCCCCCCCCCCCCCATTTTTCCGAAACCGGGGGGGGGGGGGGGGTGGAAACGTATATACCTAAAAATTTTCTATACGAAAGTACTATTCATAACACTACGCATCGAAAAGTTCGAGGGGTCGGGCGCCCCCTCGGAAGCCTTCTAAGCTGCTCCCCTGGTCAAATTGTAGTTTCCTTTCAATGTATGAGTCGGGTGACGTAAATTTGATTTACTTTACGTTTTGATCCAATCGCAATGCTTATATAGGTTACTTCGGGTTCAATCAGATACGTCAAAACGTGTGTTTTCGTATGGTTAACGCATCACACGACTTTGGACTAATCCATTTGATGTTTGCGATGTTCTTGCGCCGCAACGCGCGCGAGTATTATTGCTAGTTTGAGAAGAATTATCAGCACCAGGAAATGTCTATACCAATTAATAAAGGCGATATATCATCATTATCTTCGATATTAATAAAAAAAAACATAAATATTATATAAAGTATCAGATTAAACTTACTGGAAAACAAGGAATGCTTGAAACAGAGTTGGAACTAGTGCGCCTGTATTTGTGCCTTGGGGCATAAAACTTGTAGTCAACAGGAGAGATAGCTACATCACTTCTACCAGTCAACCTCTTAAACCTATTATTAAACCACAGTTAATCTAGTTAACCTATAACTTAATTATAATCTTGAAGTTCAATTAACACTTGAAGCTTACCACTTTGCATCATCTGTATGTCTAATTGTTGGCTTTTCGTTCACTCTGGCCCGGTGAACGGTGGCCGGAGTGGTTGCGTCAGTATGTGGTGGTGGTGGCGCCAGGATAAGGTGGTGGTTAGGGTTTTAGAGTTAGGAAATTGGGGAAAATGAAGTGTATATGCAATTTTTTTTATTTATTAAACATTTAAATAAAAACATGAATTGACCAAAATACCTTTAAGTGAATAAAATTAATCGAAATTTTTAACCTGGTTAGTACTAAAGAACGTAGAGTGTAACGGGTTTTACAAATAAATGACTGTAACTGTAACTGTAATTATTAAAGTTAAAGGCTATCCATTGCAATCCGGTACAAACATAAAGGACGAAAAGTGTAATTTACCCAAATAAAAAATATAGAAGTTACAGTTATAATTCACGTAAAAATATTTAGAGATTTCTGAATTATAACTATTTTAGTCATAAGAAGTATTTAGAGATTTATGTAATTTCAATCAAGGATGAGATGGTGTACCATTTGATTAATGGTCCTCTGTTATTACACTAGTTTATAAACCCGCGTACTACATAGATTTGAAGATAAAAATAATGTAATTTCATAATGTGTAAACCAATTTACATAAATGAATTATTCTAATCAAACAATGTAAAATAAGATACACATTACATTTATAAATTTCTAAACACTTCTTTATGCACGACATTTGTAGTTTTGTTTGTAATTTAACCATTCTCAACAAATATCGATAGCTTAAGGTCATCTCTACTTTTTACTCTGGACAATGCCGAATATTATTGGTCATGCGTAAAAACTGATTTTTTAGAAACAAACCAACCTTACATAGTAACTGTTCCGTAAAGAAATATTAAACTTTTAAATTAATAAATTTGAAATAGTTAAAGATATAATTATTATTATGCATTATAATATTTGTGCATATGAAATATACATACGTATATATTATCTACCACAAGTTTAAGGATCGGCTCTCTCACTCTCTTACTCTTAACACATACTCGTTTACTTTCTTAAACAATACTTATTATCATGCCGGAGGGTGGTTACAAGGAGAATCCTCCACCCCTCCTCGTAACGAGCTTCACAATATTCTTGTTTTGTAGATCGATTCTCATAACAAAGCCAGTCGCTGATCAAAAGAGATTGAAGATTAACTATCTTATCGAGACCACATCACCCATAAGCCTAAACCCTACACTTTAGACTTAGTGTTTCTTCGAAACTTTATTAGAACTATATTAGACAATGTGTAGTCGTTAGCCCAATAATGCCCCACCATGGGGCGTTTTCTGCCATGTGGCAGTCCAGTCAGCATGGGGGCATTATTGGGGGTTATTGCAAAATAGCCGTAGTGGGATGTCACACCCCGATATTTCCACGTATTACCGGTGGGCCCGATGGGGAGTATCGTGACGTAGTTGATATCATCATAGTCAATAATCACAGTTCAATGCACAGCGGAAGTCTAAAAGTAATAATATTACAAACCGAATGAAAGTATCATGAATATTAGAAACGGAATGTAAAAGGATCCACATGCGGATCAAAAGATAGGAAATATTGTTCAACAGATTTTTAAGTGTCAAAGCTTGCAAGACTTCTTTATTTATTCACTCAGGAGAAGCCAGCCTATTTCGCATAGTACCTGCACTTAACCTTTTGGAAAATACGTCAGTTTACACTGGTAAATACAATTAACCGACACTTTTTGAAAATGTTTATTAAAATTGATTTGAATGTACAAGGCACAAATATTCTTTTATAACTTGGGATAATTATTTAAAAATAATCTTGTGAAAGAATTATATGTTTATTATACGTTCAGGAGCCCGGGTTGAATACCGGGTTAAAGATTAATAGACACACCACATAATATAACCTACGGCGAGTTATTCTGGAACAGGCAGGTATATCATTTTACATACGCACCGGCAGGTGTATGCCTACACCCCGTGCTTAAGTCGTGGCCATTTCGATGAATGAGCCGAGGATATCCAGGACATGGTCATTAACCCCCCAAAGGTTTTAACAAACAAAACAGAATAAACTGGTTATCTCAATGAATTAACCTTCATACGATTAAAGATTCAATACCCGACCAAGCGGTATTTTATATACCGTATCCCAAGCCCGTATAAAGGAAAATAAGTTAAAAGTATTTACCTGAGCAAAATATTCAAATTTATCTCAGCCGTATACAATCAGCAAGTGCAAATATCTTTTACCGGGCTCCTAAATCTGGAACAAAGGTTTTAATAACCTATTAGATTCCTAACGGGTCTTACTTAAGTTTAAACTTAGACCGGTTAGTTTTAAAGAAAGGTTTATGGTTCAAAACGCAATATTAAGCGAAGACCGAATTAGAATGTGATTTAGACCCGACAAGTATGAAGACTTGTATAATATGGGTAAACTAAACACATTCTGGATTTTGAGGTAAAAATGATAAGGTTTGACCAGTTTCGGTCAATTTATGCAAACTAGTCACATAAGCCGTACCGAACGCGAAAAATGCATAACGGGTAACCAAAAGAGTCATATACAAGTTTCACAAGTTAATATGCCTTAATTATGTTGTGATATCAGTAGGATACCTTCCATTATGCCCAAAACGGATTTAAAGTCAAATTAAGCCCCGAAGGGGTATTTTGGTCATTTTAAAGGTTATAAAAGAGATTAAATATTAATATGAGGTTCTGGCCTAAAATGATCAGTAAAGATATTTATTTTAGTAGGTTATATCAGTAAGATATTAAACATATGTGAAATTTATCATTTAGAACTAAACTATGCACCGTAGTGGCATTTTGGTCATTTCACATAAGCTTTAAGGTCAAATTTGGAAATCTGAGTTCAAAACTTTTACTTACTATTAAAGTATAGAAATTTACTTAAAACATCAGTAGGTATTAAGTCTTATGTGTCAAAAATAGTTTTAGTCCATACTATGCGTTTAAAACGCGTAAAAAGTCGGTTTTAGGCGATTTTCAGGTTATATAAGGAAATCTGAGTTTTTGATCAGTTTATAAAGTTCAAAATATTTTATTTATCATATAAAATCAGTAGCAAAGGGTTTGGTATCAAAATGTTATGTAAAACTCATTTTATTCAAGAAAAGGGTATAACCGTCAATTATCAAATCAAAGCAAGAACCCCATGTTATGATCTGTTTAAAAATTAATAAAAATCTTCAAAAATCCCAAAATATTATATTACATTAGTGGGTAAAAAGTTTGGTGTAGAAATTTGGGTTTAAGTAGTCTTTATGCTAAAAATGCCGTTTAATTAATAAAAAGCTTTCGAATTACGATATTGAGCATAACTCTTAATCTAGACCACAAACTGATGTCAAATTTTTAGGACAAGTTTATAAATTAGTAATAAAGGTTTTTGTCCTCTCACATTTTCAAAAATCTCGTTTTAAGGTCAAAAGGGCATAATGGTCAACATTTAAGCAATTAACGGAAACATGCAAATGAATCGGATTACAAAGGAACCACATTGTATAAACTCAGAGGATTATACTAACATGTAATATGGTCCTAATGGAACCCTAAGGCATTTCTAAAATAAGCTAAATCGGGTCAGAATTGAAAGTCAATGCAAAAGTCTACTTTTGCGACTTTTGGTTCCGAACCGAGCCTAAACTCAGAATTGTCGGGTTGAACATGCTTAGACATGTTCTTACATTATTTACCAAGTTATTTTGGTGTTAAAACAGGTTCCATAACTTCTACATTATCAGTTATGAATTTATTTGCAATTTAATTAAATTTGAGCCGACAATTGACCAAGTTATAGTGGAAATCAGAGGGTGCCCTTTTAAGGGTTTATTCCCCACATAATTACCAAATCATAGCCACTTTCAATTCAAAAAATGACTGGACCATTAGTGAAAAATCACTAAGTCAAAGCTTAATTACGACGGCTTTGACTTTTGGTCATTAGATTAATAAAACTTGAACTAGGAAGGCTTACAATGCTTACAAAGGCTCTTAGCACGAATTAGGAACTTGAGAAAACTTGCTTGAAGTCCAGAGAGCTCCAGAGAGTGAGTTGAGAATGATTTTTGTGAATGAGCATGAGAACTAGCAACCAAGAACTCTTATATAGCCAAAAACAATTCACAAGATCACTCCACACAAGTCTACAAATGTTTCCTGATCATCACAGGTGTCCCCTATGCATGAAATACCATTGGTTCAGTCCCTGAATTCGAAAACCAGCTTTCTAAGGCGGTGGAACTGGCTGAACTCACAGCTGTCAACATCTTTCTGCATCTGGGCATTCTACGCAGCCCGCGTAAGACATAAGGAAGTCTTACGCGGCCCGCGACAACCTTCAAAACCGGAAAAAAAGTTTTAAACTTTGCACTTTCAGTCCCTAGTCCATTTTAACTTTTTTTTACTTTCATTTATTGCATTTTGGACCCCCATAGTTAACTTTTAGGGACCTTGGGTCATAAACTAACTCCGTTAAGCTTCCGGTTAGTCGTACGATCACCCGAAAAGTCTTGTTTACTTCAAAACTCCACACAATAAATATCCAACATTCTTGGAAGCGAAATGTATTATTATTACAATGTTCTTGGGGTCGTTAAAAGGTCACTCAGAGGTTACTTTCAACATGTTGACACTTTTAACCCCTATGTTTCATAAGATCCTTATTTTAAGCACAAACGACTTCCAATGTTCGACAATTTATTCGTTAAAGAATACGAACGTCGTTTGAGGTCAATCAGAGGCACAAGAATGTCATGTTGACACTTGGGATCCCTTTATTAACATATTTACATTGTTTAACAATTTTAGTCCCTCAGAAACAATTCCTTACACGTTTCAAGTCCATGACACGTGTCTTTATCATATTGGTCGTGATTTTACGAGGTGTTAGATCCTCACCCCCTTAAAAGAAATCTCGACCTCGTGATTTATTGAAATAAATGAGGGTACTTTTGTTTCATTGTGGACTCAACCTCCCACGTGTACTCGGGACCTCTACGGGCATCCCATTTAACCTTCACGATCGGAACATGCTTCTTTCGAAGCTTTTTAACCTGTCGATCCTCAATCGACAAGGGTTTTTCAACAAACTTTAAGCTCTCATCTATATGCACATCCTTATGTGACATGGCTAGCGATTCATCTACTAGGCACTTCTTCAGATTGCAGATGTAAAACACATTATGAATTCCACTGAGCTCTTCAGGCAGGTTTAATTTGTAAGCCACTGTTCCGACACATTCGATGATCTCGAATGGTCCTATGTATCTTGGGCTTAACTTGCCTTTCTTGCCAAAACGCATTACCCCTTTTCCAAGGTGATACCTTAAGTAACACTTTGTCACCTACCTCGAACTTTAGAGGTTTACGCCTTTTATTTGCGTAGCTTTTCTGCCTATCCCTGGCAGCTTTGAGACGATCACGTATCTGCACAATCTTATCTGTCGTCTCCTGGACTATATCAGCTCCTGTTAGTTGGACATCTCCAACTTCCGCCCAACAAACTGGCGTCCTGCACTTTCTTCCATACAAAGCTTCAAAAGGTGCAGCTTGAATACTCGAATGATAGCTATTATTATATGAAAATTCGATCAACGGAAGATGATCATGCTAACTTCCTCCTAAATCAATAACACAATCTTGTAGCATATCCTCGAGCATTTGAATCGTACTCTCGCTTTGACCATCCGTCTGAGGATGATATGCAGTGCTGAAGTTTAATCGAGTACCTAGGGATTGCTGAAAGATTTTCCAGAAATGCGATGTATATCTCGTATCCCTATCAGAGATGATAGACACTGGTACTCCGTGAAGAGATACAATCTCGTCCACGTATAGCTGAGCTAACTTATCTGAGCTGTGTGTTTCCTTAATAGGTAAGAAGTGGGCTGACTTAGTCAGTCTATCTACTATAACCCAAATAGTATCATTTCCTCGCTTTGTTTTTGGTAACTTAGTGATGAAATCCATAGTTACCATTTCCCATTTCCAGGTGGGAAGTTCAGGCTGTTGTAGCAAACCTGACGGCTTCTGGTGTTCGGCTTTAACCTGAGCACACGTCAGACATTTGGCCACATAAGTGGCTATAGATTTCTTTAAACCTATCCACCAGTAATTTGCCTTTAAATCATGGTACATCTTATTACTCCCAGGATGAACAGAATACTTGGAATTATGGGCTTCTTGAAGGATCACGTCCCGAAGTCCTCCATAAATTGGAACCCATATTCGTCCATTCAATCTTAAGATTCCATCATTGCCATATGATAATTGTTCAGCAGTGACTCCCAGCTTTTCATTTGGATAGTTAGCTTCTAATACGGCTTCCTTTTGGGCGGCTAACAACCTGTCATTCAAACTGCTCTTCAATTCAATGCTCTTGGCATTGATTCTAATGGGCTTAACCCGTTCCTTCCTGCTCAAAGCATCGGCGACTACATTCGCCTTGCCTGGATGGTACCGGATTTCACAATCATAATCATTCAGTGTCTCCATCCATCGACGCTGTTTCATATTCAGATCCTTTTGATTAAACAGATGCTGAAGGCTCTTATGATCAGAATAGATCACACACTTGGTACCATATAAATAATGCCTCCAAAGTTTTAGTGCAAACACAACGGCACCCAATTCCAAGTCGTGGGTGGTGTAATTCTTTTCGTGCACCTTTAATTGTCGGGAAGCATAGGAAATAACTTTGCCCTTCTACATTAGCACACATCCCATGCCAGTGTGTGATGCGTCGTAGTAAACCACAAATTCTTCAATCCCTTCAGGCAATGTCAACACAGGTGCATTGTTTAGCTTCTGCTTAAGAATATCAAAGGATCCTTGCTGCTTGGGACCTCAGTCAAACTTTATATTCTTGCGGGTCAATGAAGTTATAGGTGCAGCAATCCTTGAAAAGTTTTCAATAAAGCGCCTATAATATCCTGCCAGACCCAAGAAGCTGCGAATTTTTGTGGGCGTCTTTGGTTCTTTCCAATTTATGATGGCTTCAATCTTAGCGGGATCCACCTGGATACCATGCTCACTAACAATGTGTCCAAGAAATTGGACTTCACGAAGCCAAAACTCATACTTTGAAAACTTGGCGTAGAGCTTCTCTCGCTGAAGAAGTTTAAGAATACATCGAAGGTGCTTTTCATGATCAGTCTGGTTCTTCGAATATATAAGTATGTCATCAATAAAGACGATGACAAACTTGTCCAAGTAGGGTTTGCAAACGCGATTCATGAGATCCATGAATGCTGTTGGTGCATTAGTGAGCCCGAACGGCATCACCAAGAACTCGTAATGACCATAACGAGTTCTGAATGCAGTCTTATGCACATCTTCATCTCTAACCTTCAGTTGATGGTAGCATGACCTCAAATCAATCTTGGAGAAGTAGCTTGCTCCTTGAAGCTGATCGAACAGATCGTCGATCCTGGGCAATGGATATCTGTTCTTGATTGTGACCTTGTTTAGCTCACGATAATCGATGCATAGACGCATTGATCCATCTTTCTTCTTCACAAATAGAATCGGTGCTCCCCAAGGAGATGAGCTAGGTCTAATAAATCCTTTTGCCAACAAATCATCCAACTGGGTTCTTAACTCTTTCATCTCAGTTGGTGCCAACCGGTAAGGTGCTCTTGCAACTGGTGCTGCTCCAGGAATAATGTCAATTTTGAACTCCACTTGCCTGTCTGGAGGTAATCCAGGTAGTTCTTCAGGGAAAACTTCTGGATATTCAGAAATAACAAGGATGCCTTCAATCTTGGGATTTGGTTCATCAATAGTCACTTGTGCCATGTAGATGACACAAACCTTCTTCAAACACCTTGACGCCTTAAGCATAGACACTTGCTTAGGCAACCCATACTGAGTATCTCCTTGTATTGTAAGTGATTCACCATACGGAGTCTTGATAACCACTTGTTTCTTGTCACAAACAATTTAGGCTTGGTTATGAGATAATCAATCCATTCCTATCACTATGTCGAAACCAACTAGTTTCAAAGGAAGTAAATATAATGGAAAAGAGTGGTTCCTAATGGATATAAAACATCCATCTAACACAGTTGAAGCAGTTTCTAAGGTACCATCGGCCAATTCTACTTTATATTTTATGCTTAGGGTTTTAACAGGCAGATTTAACAACTTACAAAATTTATCATCCACAAACGACTTATCTGCACCCGAATCAAACAATACCCTTGCATAAACATCATTGATAAGACAGGTACATGTTATCACGTTGTCATCCTGAATGGCCTCCCTAGCATTCATCTGAAAGACCCGAGCATTGGTCTTTTTAGCCTCATCGGGCTTCTTCGCATATTTTGGGCAGTTGGACTTGATGTGCCCTTTCTCGTTACAGTTGTAACAAGTAGCATCCTTTATCTTCTTGTAGTCTAGTGTCTTAAGCTCACTTGACTTGCAAATCCCACAAGCCCTAGGCTGCGATTGGGATTTTGATTCGAACCTGCACTTTCCCAGATGACGCTTCTTGCAGGTCTTGCATTTGGGCTTCTCACCCGACTGTTGGTTATCCTTTTTGAACCCTGAACTCTTATAATGATCAGAGTTTCCCTTATGCTTCTTATCTGAACTGTGACAACTCGAACCCTTGATCCTGATCGTCGAGAAACGAGCATTTTATTAATGCTCGTATTCACTATTATTTATTTATTATTGTTATTACCGTCATTATTTCACGAAATAATAATAATCCATGGCGAGAGTTTTAATTATTTATGTATTAGTTAATTATAATTCGGCCAATCTGTTTGAGCGAGACACGTAGTCATGGGTGAACGCACTTGGGCTAGGCCCAACCCCACTCTCTAAATCTAAAAACCCTACACTATTTAAACACCCTTATAATTCCTCACCCCTCTCATTTTATATTCTCAAAACCCTAGACCATACATCAGCCGACACCCCCTTCCTTCTCGTTCTTCGCTTCTGGCGACCGGGGTGGAACCAGCCGGCTGCCACCATGTTTCTTCTCCGACGAGCACCCCCACCCCCCACTTCATCTTGCACCATCACACATCCATCACTTCCTTGATACCACTCCCATACGTCACCCCTGTAACTCAGTGAAGGAAAGGGAGCCGCCGCACGTGGCGGTGAAATCAGAATAAACGGAGAGAGAGAGAGAGAGAGACGTTGAGAGAGAGAAGTCGGGGTAGGGTAGCGTCGTCTTCAGCGGCGGCGGGTCTCGGCAGAACACGGCGTTGGTGGGTCTCAGCAAAACACGGCGGCGACGATTGTTTTGTTATACCCGACGAGTTTCTCCTATGGAGACTGACGGCAGTAGTGGTGGCGGTCTGTGTCGACTCGGGTCAACAGTGGACAAATCTCGAGTCCACTCGGTCAGATCATTGGTTCCACCTCACAGCAACGGCGCTACAGAGGTGGCTGTGGCTCGATTCCGACAGAAATTCGACTGGTTTCACGGCAGCAATGGCGTGTAGACAGCCTGCACCCATTCACTTCTTGAGCCTCGGTTGGTATGTGTCTAAATTGGTCTTGCATATTGTGGTTTTTGATTAGGAACATACTTGTTGATTGTTTAAATGTAAATAGGTTGTTTACTGTTTATAGGGGACTTATGATGAAAAAAAAATGTTGACTGAATACCTTGATTCGTTCCTATGTGTTTAACAAAGAAAGTATGTGTTTAGTGTATCGGGTGATTATACATATACAACATATGTTTGTTGTGCTAGTCTGCATTTCGTGATTGTTGGTTAATATGTGATCATTATTTGCATCTTTTATGATTCTTGCTACTTGTTGCCTAATGTAGTGTAAATAGACAGTAAGGTTGGTAGTGTTAGAATGTTATGATGGAATTTTGTTCATTTGGAATTGAAATAAGGATAAGATGGGTGTAGCAAAATATGTGTTTCTTTCTCGGGTTTGATATGAATAATGTTAACTGTTGATTTTAAAATGTTTGTTGTGATTGATGATTTATTGTGTAAACCTGAGTTAATATAAATGGCTGCCTTTCTTGTGTCTATTAGTTTTTGTTGGTCTGAATGATGAAATGAATGGAAATCTTTGATGATAACCGAGTAATGTGTTAATTTGGTAGATGATGTTATGCCATAAAGTGACTGCATGTATGTTATCATGAACTGTTTGAATGATATGAAAGATATTTGAAATATGTTGGTTTGATCTGATTTGATGATTGTACGGCATGATAAAACATGTTAAGAAATTTTGATTGGTTCATACAAATGGATAAGGTTCTAGAAAGATTCCCACAGTGGTTGCGAGTCGAGATCAAGCGGTTTCGACTCGAGACCACTTAGTGACCACTCGAAACCAGACAAACAACAGGGGACTCGAGATCGGGTAGGTTGCGACTCGAGATCTCCTGATCTCGACTCAAGCCTGACTCGAGACCTCATGGTTGCGACTCAGAAATGCACAACCCGAGATCGTCTGGTTGAGACTCAGATTCTCATGGTTGCGACTCGAGATCTCTTGGTCTCGAGTCGAGACCACCCGGTTTCGACTGCACTGCCTTGCTTAGTTATTGGGCCGCACAAACTGATATTTTGGACTGCGTGCTACTGTTAATGCTTAAATGTTAACTGTTTAACTGTTCATATGCTAGGATAGGCCCAATAACGTATATGCTAGTATGACTTACGTGTTGTGTGTTAGATACGTATAGTTTGTACGTGACATTACTTGCATACGGACCTATTAAATATTTATAAACCATAATAGGATCTGGTTGACCAACGTAACACAAGTAAAATTGACTACCGAGCAAAGCAAATGTGAGTTCACTACTTTTTACTTAAAGCATGCGTTCCCGGTGGTTGGGAAACGGACCGAAACACTTTTCCTGGTTTGGGATTGCTTACTATCTCCTTGTGCGGGATACGGTATTTCTATCTCCTTGTGTGGGATACGAGTAACAACGCTATCTCCTTGTGAGGGATACAAAACTACTTTTCTCCCCTTATGCGGGACCCTTAGTTAATTACTATTTATACTAGATGCAACAAGCAAAACTAAACGAAACTCTATCATTCAAGTCCCTACTTCTTAATACCGATTAGTCGCCGGGGCCTGGCGAACGGGTTATTAGTTGATAGCGCTATTTAGGTCTCACCAGCCTCACACCGTGCCCGCGTATGGGATCGGGGGTGAACTAATAGACTCTGGCAAACCGTCAATGATGATAGAACATTGACCAACGGGGCATTCTACGGAAATGTACGGTCGCATAGTATTCGGTATTGTAAACAGTTTAGTAGCTTACTTATGGGGTAGCTCCCCATGGCATGCATAAATGAGTAAATTAACTGTTGAAACAAGTTTTTGGAATTAAAACTGGAAAAACTATAAACACGTGAACTCGCCAACGTTATGTTGACACTCTACTGCATGCTTTGCAGGTTGCTCGATACAGCTCTGGATGGACGTTGCAATCGGATGGAGTGTGTGGTTCGTATGTATCATGATAACAAACTTGTTGTTTTAAATTACGTTATGTACTCCTTCCCTTTCCGCTGCAAACTTAAACTATGTTTTGAAAAATTTAAATGAGGTCACTAATTATGCCAATGTTTATAACAATAACTAATCCGTTAAAAATAATTAGTGGCTAGGATCCTGGTCAGTCACGCGCCTCGCGGTAATACTCCGCATGTGAATTTTGAGGGTGTGACAGATTGGTATCAGAGCCATTGGTTATAGTGAACTAGGTTTAAGATATAAATTGTTTTGGACATAAAATATTTTTATATGAAAACCAGACTATAACCGTTCTCTAACGAAAACCACAACGACACCACACTCCGGATTGCAAGGTTCGTCAACCTCTGATGCTCACCTGGTAATGGTAGGCTATCGGCATTTACTTGTGCATAACTTATGTGTGTATGTGTATGATTAGCCTATATGTGTTAGTACGAATGCGTATATTTAGTATCCAACTATGTGAATCATACGAACGTGATGCACGTTAAAATAGGAGCGAGTCCTTCTAAACCTGATTCGAACCACGATACACTAAGGGCAAGGAACCTGTTATTCTGAGCCCTCGTCCACGTATTTCCAGATATCATCCCTGGACTATGAATCGACGCGAACGACGTTTACTCGATAGACCTGCTCAGGAAAGGCCTGCTACCAACCACATAGAGAAGTTACGAGAACGAATCGACGAAGGGGAGCCACCCCTATATCACGGGATACTGGAAGGAACGACGACGCCATTCGCATCCTTTTTACCTGCGTATTTCTTTTCCTAACTTAAGTGGTGAGACTTGTTCCCTCACCCGACCGATCATTTGGATTCTTGAAGCATTCTAGTAAGTCTACACTTTTTGGGCTTCTGTTTGCACGTCTCGAACACGAAAAGCATGCGCGGTGTATGCTTCTCATTGCAGTGCCAGCAATCGCATCACCTTTCCATCGACCGCGAAGTTATTTCCCCTAATTCCTTATTACATGGTTAATCCTTATCCAAGTTCAACCTTATACCTCAGCGCACACCGAAACCCATCAAACCAATATCTTTCTTACAAATCGGCGTATTTGGAGGCATGACCTGACGAAGACACGAACCCATCAACCCACCGACGAGCACTATGACCTAGATGCTTACCTATTCCTTCATTGCGAAAGCTGTTGTTCCTTGACGACTTTTCTGATTCCGTGAATCCTTTCGCTAGCTTTCGTACGAATCCGCGTTCATTGCTCAAGATGGTATCCCCGCTTCTTTCGTTTTGTCATCACAACGTCCACGTCTCTTCGTATAGAGACCTTAACCAAAATTCTCTCATGTTTAGAGAATTTAATCAACTCGACCTTTAACCAACGAACTTCATAGACCCCTGTAATGTGGCAGTGCGTTACTTCAATCCTACATTTTCGAGAACCTGTTTCTGCATTTTCACATCAACCCCCCCACCCCCACCCCCGACGACGCAAGCGCTACTTCAAACTCATTCGCACGACTTAGAACAACCCACTCGAACTTGATTTTCTACCGACCTGAGAAATCACATCTTGCCAAACGTCTCAGTAGACCCTGAAACCTACAGACCCCCACGACGACCATCCCTCTCCAGCTACTTCATTTTGCGCTAACCACATCAACGTAGCCCCCTTATTAGCAAGCAACGTTCTTTATTCTAAACGCCCATAGCTTGTGTACGATTAGCTACCTCATCGACATCAGATAAATCCCTATTGTCGATCCCAAAGCCTTTACGATTTGTCTCAAGTTGAACGCATCAATTTTTATTACCCTTCTTGCATTATCTCGCTACTCGTGTTATGTTTCACATATTCCATGCTCCTTATCCTACTCTACTCTGCACAAATCTCCGTTTGGACGAATTACTTCCTATGAATGTTACTCGCTGGAGCAACGAGCCAAGGATACCCCGGGGGTAACAGGTATCGCAAGCACTGTTCTTCGAACTCGATGCGATCAACACCTGGTTATGACACTCAAATTTATTCAATCCTGTCAAAATTTGACACTTGTTTCTGTCGATGACGTCCAAACCTATTCTGAAAACCATTGGGAATCACGACGACTCCTACGCTCTACCCTGGTACTTCTACGACGCAAACCGCCTTGCGCTAAGTTTTCAATGCAAGAATTTTAACGTCGCAAAGTCCGCATTTCTCGACCGTATACGCAACCCCTCATGATTTAAACTCGAAAGAGCATCACCTAGCATTCGAGAGATGCTCAAATATCCGCAACTCCAGCAATTGGAAGATGATCTACGAGGTGCTTCTATCTTATTCTATCCTGTCCAAGGCATTGATGAAATGTCTGCTAGTAACGGCACGCGACCAAAGAAACCAACAAGTTTTCGAATTTGCAACCATCTACTTGACAGAAGTAGATGCTGGGCATGGAGTGCCAACTTCTATCACTTTTGATTGAAACCCATGTTTTGCATCTGATTCATCGCAGGCTGTGCACAAAGACCTTTGGCTCACAGTTAGGCATAAGCACCGCTTATCGCCTGCAAATTGATGGTCAGGCCAAACACACCATCCAAACACCCAAGGGCATGATGTGTTATCGACCTTGGATACGAGTGACACCTCCCTTTTTTGTAGAATTCTCTTCCAACAACTGCTACCGCACTAGCATTCAGGCAGCACCATTTGAGGCATTGCACGGACGTAAATGCCGGTCACCTCTGTGTTGGGCGGAAGCCAAATTACCGGCCCAAAACTTGCACTTGACACAACGGGTAGTATTGCCCCGAATAGACAACGCATGGCGGCAACTTTAGACCGTCAGAAAGGCTACGCGGATAAGCGTAGGACACCTCTAGAATTCCGAGTCGGAGACTGGGTTCTACTTAAAGTTTCACCCTGGAAGGGTGTGGTATGTTTTGGCTAACAGGACGAACTTAATCCGCGATATGTTGGACCGTTCAAAATTACCGAAAGGATCGATAAGGTAGCTTTGCAGACTAAACCTGCCTGAAGAGCTGAGTGCGGTACACAACGTCTTTCACGTGCCTAATCTGAAGAAGTGTCTGTCAGATGAAACATTCGTTGTTCCTTTTTAGGAACTCGTGATCAGCAACAAACTACGCTTCATTGAGGAACCGACTGAGATCAAGGATCAAGAAATCAAAACCCTCAAGCGTGGTATAATATGCAACAGACCGAGTTCGTTGGATGTAAGGCCCTATAATGGTGTAGGTTTACGCCTATCTTTATCAAACACAAATATAGGCTATTGGGCTTAGCCTTGTAGTGGGTTAGATAGTAATGAAATAAGCCATGTGGGCTAATTAGTGATTTGGGCTTATTTGGTTAGTAATATTGTGCATGTGGGCCTGGCCCAGTCTGTAACTAGGTCACCCTATGTAACTATAAATAGGGTGAACCTAGTTCATTATTAGGTTAGACATTTTAGAGAGGCCATTCTGTTTTTGTTCTTCATTGTCATTTTCGAATTCACTATTAGTGTACCAGACGGTTCTCTATAAACCGTGTGCACTTTGATCTCTATTCAATCATTCAAGTTCTTGTTCTTATGACTTTCATCAGTATTCCGCACTCGTGATTGTGATTTTGATATCCGGTTGATAGTTCATGGACTTAGAATTGGTATCAGAGCCTAAGTAGTCTCACGAAGGCTCGGTTCGTTGGATATCATTCGAAGAACAAGAAATTTTTTTTTGATTCGAAGAACACGAAGAAATTTTTGAAGATCTCGAAGAACAGTTCAAAATCCATGTTTTGATCTGTTTTGGTAGGTTGAAGTTTGTGTTTGCTGATTTTTTGGAGACTATTGTTGGAAATAATCTCTCAAAATTTGAATTTCAAAATCAATTACTTAATTTTCGAGATTAAGTTTGATTTCTGTTTCCATAAAAAAGGGGGGGGGGGGGGATATTGTGCGTTTATAATTCATCATCATTATTTCCAAGTCAAGGGAGTGGGCGATCGGAAATTATTGTGCGATTGGAACGTTCTTGTGCGACCGAACAATTATTCTTGTGCGACTTCAACAACAGATCTTGTGCGACTGAAACATCTTGTGCGATCCAACTTCAGCAAATTGAACATCTTGTGCGATCCAACTTCAGCAAAATTGAACATCTTGTGCGATCCAACATTGTTGTGCGATTGAAACTTGTTGTGCGTCCGAGACATCTTGTGCGATTACTCCTTGCGCGACTACAATTCTTGTGTGATTAACGATCTTGTGCGATCCAGCAGTCATCATCAACAAACAAACAACAGTCAAACAACAGTCATTCATCATCGTCTCCGCCTGCCGTTATCTCATCCGATCATCATCGTCTCCAGTTAACATCGTCACCCCGGTCATCATCTTCATCACCACCTGCAACTAACTCCGTTCATCATCACCGTCACCGTTCCGATATCCATCGTTCCTCCGCCACTTCATTACACCTCCGACGTTCCTGTTATTCATCTCCGTCGACATCGCATCATCTCGTCATAATCCTCACCGTACCATCACCACCCTCCGACACCGTTCATCTGAAACAATCCGAAACCCGACGATAATCATCTTCATCGCCATCTCAGGTCATTACTATCGTCTACCATAACTTACCTTCGTTCTCCGTTCACTGCCGTGAATCATCGTCAAACCATAATCATCTCCGGTTATCCTTATCTCTAATGACCACAGTTCTCTGGTCACTCCCCACACCATCGACTCCATACCATCTTCATCAACATACAATTATCTTGACGGCGGCACTTATTTTACAAAGTGAAATTAGGGTTCGGTCGAGTTGTGTAACGAAGAAGACGACATCGTCGGTTTTGATTTTTAAGGTTTTAGTTATAATATTAATAATAATCATTGAGTCGTCATTACTCAATTATTAAAAATAATAATAATAAATAATATTATTAGGTTTTCTTAATTATATTTTTAAAGGTTTATATATATTAAAAAAAATTAAAAAAAAGGGTTTTGGTTATTGTTCGGTGATAAGTTTTGATAGGTTTGGAGGCGCGGTACAAAAAACGGATTCGTGCGTGTTACAAAGGGCTTGAGTTAGCGAGTACACAGGTTCTTGATTTGGCTTGTGTTTTGAAGAAATAGTGGGGATCACATTTTCGGGGGATCACATTTTTTGGGGATCACATATTCAGGGGATCATACTTTCGGGGGATCACAGTTAAAAATCTTAAAAACGTCTTCTAAGAGAGAGGTGCTTGAGCAGGAACTCCAAGGATTCAAATACTCATATGGTGAATCTATAGAAGCACTTACAAGCCGGTTTGCTGAATTGCTCTCTGAAATGGAGAAGGCAGAGATGGTGGTGTCTACTCGCACGAGCAACACAAAGCTTCTAGATGCTATAAAAAGGATTCCAGATCAGGCAAACTGTAGTTGGTTTAGAAATGTTAATCAGATAATTGTAACAACCGACTGTTACTGTTACAAAATGAAGACGGATGAGCTGATCTCACTCATCAAATCATATGACAATGCTGACAAGCAGAAGGCTCAATGCAACACATCTGATGCAGTTTGCTCACCCACTCCTACTCCTATTGCTCCATTGCCTGCTGTAGTTTGCTCATCCACTTCTGATGCAAGTATTCAAATTCATGACTTCACTCCCATTCCCACTGAGGTATGTGTAGACGATGTTTGTTGTACTGTAAAATGTAGAGAGAAAGTAAAAGGTTTTAAAGAACAGGCTCAATCGCTTTCTATGCAACTTCAATGTACCAAATCCAGTAGCTACGAAGTTAAAAAGAAACTGGATGGGTATAAGGAAGTGGTAGAGGCTCAAAAACGTGACATTCGACAGTTGTATAGTGATCTAAGCGAAGCAAAATGTCGATATCTCCACTTCAAGGAGCTATCTGAAAAATTAACTGTTGAATTAAACGACTTAAAATCGACTTTCGAAAATACAGAATTTAATTTCAAAAAATTTGATGTTTCAAGCGAAGGTCGAAAAGATGATAAATCAACAGTTAAAGTATAGCAAAAAAGAAGTGAGGAATAAAGGATTGGGATTTGTATGCATATCTCCACCATACAATCACAATTACACCTCTATTCCTATGAGTGAGGAGGAGATAGCCGACTTGCCTGAAATGGAATATGGGAAGCCCGGGGATAGGAAGGTTGAGCCTGTTAAGCCGAAGAAAGTCAAAATCACAAGGCCAGATAAAACTGAAATTGTTCTAGAAAAACAGGCATTTGATAAAACTTTCGTGAAACCTGCTGATGTTTTAAAGCAAACCGAGACTCTAAATTTTGAGAATAATGCAAACATTGACAAACATTTTCAAGTATTAGATAATACTATGTCAAGTTTTTCTCAAAATTCACCTGAAGTACAACAACAAGAGAAAGAGTCTAAAACAAAATTTTTCAATTTTGAGTTTGCTATGTTGAATGAGTTTGTTGAATGGTCTCGCAAACAAACTAAGTCAACTGTTTCATCTGATTCGTCATGTGACTCCTCGGAGACAGCTAACTGTGAAAAGTCAAAGTTAGCTGATTCAGCCGAGTCTTGTAACGAATCACCTGAAATAGTTGAATCAGAATAAACAATAGTAGCATCTGAGCCACCTGCTCCATCTGACTCCAAATGTGAATCACCTGAAGCAACTGATTCTGATAAATTGGAATCAGTTGAATCTAGTGAATCCAGCTGTGAGTCTTCTGAAGCAGCTGACTCAGCAGCAGAGGATTCAGCAGAGCCACTACAAAAGGAATGTAACTCAGGTGGTTCAGCTGAATCAACCAGTGAAACAGTGACTGAGCCCAAAACATCTGAAGTTGAAATAACAAGGCCAGTCCCTGATTTTAAATGTGTGAATGTTACTGATGCCTCTACTTCATGTGCAGATGAGGTAATAGTAGAGGATTGGGTTGAGGATGATGATGTTGTTTGCCAAAAGGGTAACGATGTTTGTTCAAAAACATCAAATTTGTCTACTGATGCCCCTCCATATGTGAGAAAGGCTGTTTCTGAGCCAGCTTTGAGAGGCCCTTCAAACAAATATGTGCCTCCAAAGCAAACAGTTAGAAATGAAAATGCTAACCCTAAAAGTGAATGTGTGTAACAACTCTCACCAAAACTATTATTTATTAGTATATTTAGGAAACCCTAATTGAAACACCCAAGTGATTCTACACAAACCCTAAAATTTTCAGAACAATTAGAATCAGGATTAGGGCCCCTAAAACTCAGGGGGGGGGGGGTAAAACCCTAGTTACGATTATCTAAATAACTATCTGTCAAATTCGAATTTTACAAAACTGTCAAGTCAGCAAGGCTAGTTGAGGATGTGGCTACCCTATGGACATAGGTGACCCCTCGCGCCACGCGACGCCCAGAGGGGTACCCCTCGCGTCACGCGAGGGGGGTCAAAATTCGTGTATAAATAGTAGGCATTGGGACTTGATTTCTGAAGTTAAAACGATGAACAAATTCGCTATACACACTGAAATACGTTCTGTTTACTATTAAAACACACACGATCACAAATCGCTGCCGCAAAACAGGGTAATAACTCGATTGCTGCTACGATTCAATGTCCGATTGATCAAAATATCCAATGGATGTTTAAGTGCTGCCCACATTAGGGTTATGCTTTGTCATTCGTCGTTAATTCGATGGATGTTTAAGTATCGCACTTTGTCATTCGTTGTGAGGGTTTGATCTCGTGAGTTATCGTAAATGCTGTATTGATTACTAACCCAGTTTTGTGTGCATTGTTATTTAAATTAGGTTAACAAGGCTAATCAATAGACTAGACTCTGTCCGTGTTAAATCTGCAATGTGAGTCATTCTCTTTTATTTAAAGTGTTTTATAAATTCTTAAATATTTTCAGAGTTATAATTACAGTGAGTAAGTATATGTAGTCACCAAATTACAGCTGGTATGTGGGGTTTTGTATACATTACTTTATAATCGTCACCATTGGGGCAGCCAATGGGGGATATGACCACAGTCACAGAAACGAGTCTAGTGACAAATACTGTGGGTAGTTGGTTGATATCTGAAACATTGTAATCTCTCTTAATATTGTAAATTATAACAAATGTGTCGTTTTAGTAAATAGAATGATTCACCAGTATTTCCCGCTGACAAAACCTTTTTCAAACATGTTTCAGGTGATCTGTTGTGATTCAGGAAAAGTGCCGTGAAGCACTTCAAGCTTAAGAAAGTGGCTCATTATAAAATAAAGAAATATGTTTTGTAAAATAAAGATTTCTCCGTGAAATCATATGATTGTAAATTACCGGGGTTTTAGCCCGAGATTGTGAAATAAAATAATCGGGAAAATTTAGCTTTAAAAAGATCCTGATGATAAACTTCCGATGTTAAACTCAATTAAATAAAATACCACGGGATTTCTGTCCCGCGGCTTCTGAAATGGGTCAAACCGGGTCAGGGGCCGTGACAGAAAAAGGTGGTATCAGAGCCACTGAGTTAAGCTAATTAAGTATTTAGAAATACTTAATTTTTTTTCCTGATTATTATTATGTGATTATGTGTTTTATTAACTGACCATTTGTTAGTTACAGTATGGGTAAACAAAAGCTTTCAAACATCTATCTTAAATTAGATAGGTCATCAAATGAAAAGGGAATTTCATCCCAAACTCCTGAAGAAGGAATATTTGTTCGAAAAGCCCAATATGAGGAACCACTTTCTCCTGATAACAGAAGTTTGATTATTAGAAAAAGTCAGGAGAAATTAAGGAAATCTCGAGAAAAGAAAGTTAAAAAGGAAACCCAGGAATTAATCAGTAAATCACCATGGGAAGACAAGTTAGATGAAAAATGGGCGGATCTTTATATGCTAGCCACTGTAGCAGTAAATGCTAATCTTTAGAATACCATGACTCCGTATTAGCAACTTACAAGCTAGAAATATCATCTAGTAAATAAATAAAATTACAATAAAACTTAGTATGTTTAAATTGTCAATTTTTCCTTTGTATTAAATTAGTCACAGAATATGCAATAATATTTGAGGTTTATCTGTAAAAAAATTTGTTTTTTTCTTAATTTATTATTTTTACATATATGTTAAACAGCATGAATGAGTTATCTGGAGCCCTAGAGAATCTCAACCTTTACCCTATAAACATAGAAGTTTCTAAAGAATTTACTGGGTACTTTCCTGATGTGGAACAACCTATAGAATTCAACGCTCCACCTCTGGAAAAGCCAAAACCTAAGAAAAGAAAGAGATTCGTATGGGGGAGGCGTATACATAGGAAAAAGCCAGCTAAGAGACTTCCTAAAATAAACAATCCCTTAGAAAAAGGAAAAGAAATTGAAATCGGGGAAAATTCGAGACAGCAGGAATTGGAGATTGAAGTAGGGGAAGATGCTAGACAAATGGAAATACAGTTTGAGGAATATTATAAGCAAATAGAAATGGAGGTTGGAAAAGGTTCTAGACAAACCAAGATGGAAATTGGAGAAAGCTCTAAGCCAACTCAAGAAATGACATTTCAGGAAGAATTAGATTTTATATTGACAAGCTGTGATACTATTAGGCCTGTCAATAATAATAATTTTTATTCTAATTGATGTACTGTAAAGTACATATGTTTATAGTGTATATTTTGGTCAGTTTTCAGTTGTTTTGAGTCTAGTTTAGGTTAGAATTGTGATACTGCTGACGTTAAGCTTTGATTTCAGGTCCCGTAGCTTAAAGTGTTGAAAAACGAGTCAAAACGAGCAGTTCGGAAGAAAAACGGGATTCATACGCGCGTCGAAGAAGCTGGAAATTGGAAATAATAAAAAAATCAGAAAAATCACCTTTGGAGGCGCCGCGCGACGCGACACCCCCTAGGCGTCGCGCGAGGGTGTTGATTTCGATTAATGATTGTTTCAGCTAGGGTTTGGTTTGATTAATTCCCAAGAAACATTAGTGAAACCCTAGTTACTAATTTGTGAGTTCTTGGAGCAACTTTGGAGCATTATTGGCGAGCAATCGGAGATTTGAAGGCAAGGGAATCATTGGTACGAGTCGAGAGCGAAGAATCGAAGAATCTATCGGGTTTTCTAATCCCTTGTTTTGTCGATTACTTTTCTTGGAACTTTGTTACAATGAATTCTGTTCTAGACATCTTTGTTTTGTTTTCATTTACTGAGATGCTTGGCTAATTTTATAAACCACTTAGACTTGATGAATGGATTAATATAAAGATTTTACCGGTTTCGTTATTTGCATGATTGTTATGGGTGATTGTGTTTAGTAAGAGGTTTGATTTAATGGTTTGATGTGTATGCGTACTTTGATTTGGTTTATTGTTATTACTTGCTTCATATGATTCTTAGTGACGGTCTATATCACAACGTAGAGTCATATTAGGGTTTAGGGTTTCGGTGAGTGTCTATATCACGTTAGAAAACCTTCACTCTTTAGGGAGAATTGGCCAATAACCTCTAGAAGTAAGTGGTAATAATTTGCTAAGTCTTAGTGTTCTACTAGTCCTAATACCTGGGAAGTGAGGGGCTATTGGTAGGTCTTACCCGGCGAATTGCTTTAGATAGGCCTTGGGAAAGGTTATGTCTTGGTTTACCTATCGGTCTTATTAGTCTATCAAGTCAAATTAATTACTTCAAACTACCCTAGATCTATGATTGGAAAAGAGTAGGTCAACATTAGGGTACTTACACAATAATTAGACAACTGGAAAGGCGTCTAATAACCGGTAGGATTAACAGCCTAGGTAGTTCCACAGGTTTCTCCTTGAGAAGGGTCGAGGGGCTTAGTTGGTTCTTAATAGGTTTAGTACTTTAAGATCCCGGTTCCATAATTCGTGCATTTAACTTAATCGGTAATTTTTAAAATCAATCCAGGATTCTAGTCTAGGTGGTCCTCGTTCTCATATAACTAATCATATTGAAAATCCACTCCCTATAAATCTGGAACCAGCAATCCCAGAACCAATAATCCACACCCAACCTTTAGGTATGGATGAATGGTGGACAAATGATTGGCAATTCCAAAACCTTATCAACAGTCCTTATTCCTTTCTCCCGCAATTCGATCCAGAACCCCTACCAAATCCACCGATGAGTAACGAGAATATGGCTGAACTCCGCCATTTTGGTGAAGAGTTGATGGATGCTGGGAATAGGATCCGAGAGATAGGAGGACAAATTTCATGGAAATATGATGAGAGGGAACATCGTTATTAAAGATGCAAGTTGACGAGGGAGAAATGGGTTATGAGTCTGTATTTGTATAATAACAGTAATATTAATAAAAACCAGTATGTGTGAAATAAACAATAAAACGGTTGTATATGGAAGCATAATATATAAATGAAATTTTAGAAAATTTACAATTTTGTTTGTATATTTGTTTACGTGATTATGTGCAATTAATTGTGACATTGGATTGTTTCTTAATTTATACTAATTATTTATCTATAAATTAATTATCAGATGGCAAATATTGGTAATGAACCAGTAAATGAAGTAAATCAATCCAAGCAAATTCAGGAAGAGCAATTGTTAAATAGGCAAGATATCGAGGATATCGTTGCACAAGGAATAGCCAATGCTATTCCAGCAATCGTTGTTGCTGTTCAAAAACCTGTTAAACATCAATCAATCATTCCTAGTAAACGTACACAACGCGACAACTTTAGTAATAGTATAAACGAAGGTGGTAATCATGTTAATAACAATAATGATCTGCAAGCCCCAATTTTCAAGAAAATGAAAGCTGCAACACCTGGTTGCACTTACAAAGAATTCCTTGCCTGTAAACCAACTGAGTTTGCAGGTAATGAAGGGGCTATTGCAGCACTGCGTTGGTTAGAGAAAACTAAGGCAGTGATTACTATAAGTAAATGTGCTGAGGAAGATCAAGTTATGTATGCGTCAAATCTTTTTAAAAAAGGAGCGCTAGAATGGTGGAACACTGTGTTACAAGCTAAAAGAAGGATCGAGGCATATGCCATGAAATGGGAAGAATTTAAGAATCTTGTAGAAAGAAAATTCTGTCCCAAGTATGAAAAAGATCAAATGGCAAATAAATTCCTAAACCATCGTATGACGGGTGTAGATTGTCGTGGGTATACTTCGACATTCTTTGAATATGCTAGAGTGGTACCAACGCTGGCTTCGCCAGAGCCGGTACTCATTTCTCGCTATATTTGGGGATTAATTAGCGAAATCCGTAATATCTTTAAAGCTGCGAGACCTCGCACTATTGACGATGCGGTAGAACTAGCTAACACCTTAACTGACGAACTGGTACGCACAAGAGATGAAAATAGGAAGAAGGAACTGGCTCAGAAAATTACCCAAG
Organism: Helianthus tuberosus; assembly: GCA_030545235.1. Lineage (NCBI taxonomy): Eukaryota > Viridiplantae > Streptophyta > Magnoliopsida > Asterales > Asteraceae > Helianthus > Helianthus tuberosus. Next base: position 193,507,206 of record CM060352.1, on the reverse strand, counting down.
GATTTCGGGTGGGTAATAATAGCAACTTCAAGAAAAGAGGAACATGACAATCCTCAACTCCTCAGTTCTGCAGGAATTGCAAAAAGAAACATTATGGAAGATGTAATGTAACTTGCAAATTTTGCAAAACTGTAGGACATCATGAAGAAAACTGCAGAAGGAAAACCATAACCTGCTTCAACTGTGGAGAAAAAGGGCATTTTAAAACAGAATGTCCTAAATTGGTCAAACCAGCAGACAACAAAACCAAGGCGACCGACGGAGCTACTAAGAAGAATGTCAGAGCATTCCAGCTGACCACTCAAGAAGCAGAACTCATTCCAGATGTGATAGCTGGTACGTTCTTAGTTCACAACGTTTACGCAAAAGTATTATTTGACTCTGGTGCAAACCAAAGTTTTATAAATACTTTATTCTGCCAAGCTCTTAAGTTACCTTTAACCAATATTAGGCAGATTTTTACAGTCGAAACCGCAGATGGGAATTCAGTTAAAATAAATCAGGTTTTGCAAAAAGTAGAAATAGAACTTTCAGGTCATAACTTTTCTGCAACCCTATTACCTATGAAATTAGCTGAATTCGATGTTGTGTTAGGAATGGATTGGTTAGTAGCCAACCATGCTCGTATCCTTTGTGACCAAAACTCTATAGAAATTCAAGCACCTACTGGAGAAGTAATCATGATTACAGGAGATAAACCGCGTAAACCCATGAAGTTCATATCAGTAATGAAAGTTGCTAGTTATGAACGAAAGCAAGGAATAGTATATATGATTTCAGTAATCATTAGTACTAAGGGTAAGGAACTTAAGGAAATTCCTGTAGTCTCAGAATACTCAGATATATTCCCAGAAGAGTTACCAGGATTACCACCAGATAGGGAGGTAGAATTTAGGATTCATCTAATTCCTGGAACTACACCGATAGCCAAAGCACCTTATCGGTTAGCTCCTACCGAAATGTTAGAACTGAAAAAGCAATTAGATGAATTACTAAGTAAAGGTTTCATACAACCTAGTTCATCCCCGTGGGGAGCACCAGTGTTGTTCGTAAAGAAGAAGGATGGTTCAATGAGAATGTGTATTGATTATAGAGAATTAAATAAGATTACAATTAAGAATCGATACCCATTACCTAGGATTGATGATCTTTTCGATCAACTTCAAGGAGCTAGATATTTTTCTAAGATCGATTTACGCTCTGGATATCATCAATTGAAAGTACAAGAAGAAGACATACCTAAAACTGCTTTCAGGACTAGGTATGGTCATTACGAGTTTACAGTCGTGCCCTTTGGGTTAACGAATGCTCCTGCTGCATTAATTGACATGATGAATAGAATTTGTAAACCGTATTTGGATAAATTTATGATTGTTTTTATAGACGATATACTTATTTATTCCAAAAGTCAGACAGAACATTGTGAGCACTTGCATGCACTCTTAACTTTGTTAAGAAAAGAAAAGTTTTATGCCAAATTCTCGAAGTGTGAATTTTGGCTACAAGAAGTGCAATTCTTAGGACACATGGTAAATCATGAAGGTATTCATGTAGATCCTGCTAAGATAGAGGCAATTACCAATTGGAGGGTTCCGTAAACCGCAATGGAAATTAGAAGTTTTATAGGTTTAGCTGGATATTATAGACGGTTTATTAAGGATTTTTCCAAAATAGTTGTACCATTAACTAAGCTAACCTGTAAAGCCATTAAGTTTGAATGGGGACCTAAACAAGAAGAAGCCTTTAGAATATTGAAGCAGAAATTAACAAATGCTCCAATCCTAGCATTACTAGAAGGGACTGAAGATTTTGAAGTATATTGTGATGCTTCAAAACTAGGATTTGGATGTGGGCTAATGCAACGCAAGAAGGTAATTGCGTATGCTTCAAGACAGTTGAAAAAGCACGAGGAAAATTATACAACTCATGACTTAGAATTAGGCTCCATAATTTTTGCCCTTAAGATTTGGAGACATTATCTTTACGGAAGTAAATTTACTGTCTATACAGACCACAAAAGTTTAAGATATATTTTTGGGCAAAACGAGTTAAACATGAGGCAAAGAAGATGGATGGAAATCTTAAGTGATTACGACTGTGATATTCAATATCACGAAGGAAAAGCAAATGTAGTTGCAGATCCTTTAAGTCGTAAGTACCATGAGAAACAACGACGGGTTCGTGCTCTCAGATTAAATCTACAATTAGATTTAATGGAACAACTGAAGCATTTTCAAGAAACAGCAATAGAGGATGCTGCTGAAGGAATGAAAGGACGAATAAAAGAATTAGAACAAGGAGATGATGGAATTTGGAGATTTCATAAGAAAAGGATTTGGGTACCGAAGCAGGGAGAATCAAGAAATAAGATCTTAGAGGAAGCTCATAAATCTAGGTACACCATACACCCTGGAAATAATAAGATGTACCAAGATTTAAGAAATAATTTCTGGTGGATAGGCATGAAGAAGGATATAGCTAGATATGTTTCTAAGTGTCTTACTTGTTCACAAGTTAAGGCAGAACACCAGAAACCTTCAGGTCTACTACAACAATTAGAAATGCCTGTATAGAAATGGGAACTCATAACAATGGATTTTGTTACTAAGTTACCCAAAACCAGAAAAGGTAATGATGCGATTTGGGTAATTGTGGATCGATTAACCAAATCAGCTCATTTTCTACCCATGAAGGAAACCTTTAGTATGGAAAGGTTAGCCAAATTGTACGTAGACGAAGTAGTATCTTTACATGGAGTTCCACTCTCCATTGTATCAGATAGGGATAGTCGGTTCACTTCTCATTTTTGGACAAGTTTCCAGAAAGCAATGGGAACTCGACTAAAATTAAGCACTGCATATCATCCCCAAACAGACGGGCAAAGTGAAAGGACAATCCAAACTCTAGAAGACATGCTCAGAGCATGTGTGATAGATTTTGGTGGAAATTGGGATGACCATTTACCTTTAATTGAATTTTCCTATAACAATAGTTATCATTCAAGCATTGAAACTGCCCCATTTGAAGCACTGTATGGAAGAAAGTGCAGAACTCCAGTTTGTTGGGCAGAAATAGGAGAAAGTCAATTATCAGGTCCGGAGATTGTGCAAGAGATGACTGATAAGATCACACAAATCAAGGAAAGACTGAAGACGGCTAGAGATCGTCAAAAGAGTTATGCCGATAATCGATGCAAGCCACTGGAATTTCAAGTCGGAGATAAAGTACTTTTGAAAGTTTCTCCTTGGAAAGGAGTAGTTTGATTCGGTAAGAAAGGAAAGCTAAGTCCAAGATACGTAGGACCATTCTCGGTGATCCAACGTATAGGACCAGTTGCTTATCGTTTACAACTACCAGAAGAGTTATCTGGAGTACATGATGTATTTCATGTATCCAATCTCAAGAAATGTCTATCAGACGAATCTCTGGTAGTACCTATTCAAGACATAGAGGTAAACGAAAATTTAAAGTTTGTTGAGAAACCTCTTCAAATCGAGGATCGAAAGATCAAATTTCTCAAGCACAAGCGACTAGTTCTAGTCAAAGTCAAGTGGGATTCAAAGAGAGGAGCTGAATATACTTGGGAGCTGGAATCAGAAATGAAACGAAAGTATCCTCACTTATTCCAGTAAATCTCGAGGACGAGATTTTTATTAAGGTAGGGAGAATGTAACAACTCTCACCAAAACTATTATTTATTAGTATATTTAGGAAACCCTAATTGAAACACCCAAGTGATTCTACACAAACCCTAAAATTTTCAGAACAATCAGAATCAGGATTAGGGCCCCTAAAACTCAGGGGGGGTAAAACCCTAGTTACGATTATCTAAATAACTATATGTCAAATTCGAATTTTACAAAACTGTCAAGTCAGCAAGGCTAGTTGAGGATGTGGCTACCCTATGGACATAGGTGACCCCTCGCGCCACGCGTAAAAAGTCGGTTTTAGGCGATTTTCAGGTTATATAAGGAAATCTAAGTTTTTGATTAGTTTATAAAGTTCAAAATATTTTATTTATCATATAAAATCAGTAGCAAAAGGTTTGGTATCAAAATGTTATGTAAAACTCATTTTATTCAAGAAAAGGGTATAACCGTCAATTATTGAATCAAAGCAAGAGCCCCATGTTATGATCTGTTTAAAAATTAATAAAAATCTTCAAAAATCCCAAAATATTATATTACATTAGTGGGTAAAAAGTTTGGTGTCGAAATTTGGGTTTAAGTAGGCTTTATGCTAAAAATGCCGTTTACTTAATAAAAAGCTTTCGAATTACGATATTGAGCATAACTCTTAATCTAGACCACAAACTGATGTAAAATTTTTAGGACAAGTTTATAAATTAGTAATAAAGGTTTTTGTCCTCTCACATTTTCAAAAATCTCGTTTTAAGGTCAAAAGGGCATAATGGTCAACATTTAAGCAATTAACGGAAACATGCAAATGAATCGGATTACAAAGGAACCACATTGTATAAACTCAGAGGATTATACTAACATGTAATATGGTCCTAATGGAACCCTAAGGCATTTCTAAAACAAGCTAAATCGGGTCAGAACTGAAAGTTAAACAAAAGTCTACTTTTGCGACTTTCGGTTCCGAACCGAGCCTAAACTCAGAATTGTCGGGTTGAACATGCTTAGACATGTTCTTACATTATTTACCAAGTTATTTTGGTGTTAAAACAGGTTTCATAACTTCTACATTATCAGTTATGAATTTATTTGCAAAAATAGCTACTGTTGACTTTTTATAATTAAATTTGACCCGACAATTGACCAAGTTAGAGTGGAAATCAGAGGGTGCCCTTTTAAGGGTTTATTACCCACATAATTACCAACTCATAGCCACTTTCAATTCAAAAAATGACGGACCATTAGTGAATAATCACTAAGTCAAAGCTTAATTATGACGACTTTGACTTTTGGTCATTAGATTAATAAAACTTGAACTAGGAAGGCTAAGAATGCTTACAAAGGCTCTTAGCACGAATTAGGAACTTGAGAAAACTTGCTTGAAGTCCAGAGAGCCCCAGAGAGTGAGTTGAGAATGATTTTTGTGAATGAGCATGAGAACTAGCAACCAAGAACTCTTATATTGCCAAAAACAATTCACAAGATCACTCCACACAAGTCTACAAATGTTTCATGATCATCCCAGGTGTCCCCTATGCATGAAATACCATTGGTTCAGTCCCTGAATTCAAAAACCAGCTTTCTAAGGCGGTGGAACTGGCTGAACTCGCAGCTGTCAACATCTTTCTGCATCTGGGCATTCTACGCGGCCCGCGTAAGACATAAGGAAGTCTTACGCGGCCCGCGACAACCTTCAAAACCGGAAAAAAGTTTTAAACTTTGCACTTTCTGTCCCTGGTCCATTTTAACTTTGTTTTATTTTCAATTATTGCATTTTGGACCCCGATAGTTAACTTTTAGGGACCTTGGGTCATAAACTAACTCCGTTAAGCTTTCGGTTAGTTGTACGATCACCCGAAAAGTCTTGTTTACTTCAAAACTCCACACAATAAATATCCAACATTCTTGGAAGCGAAATGTATTATTATTACAATGTTCTCGGGGTCGTTAAAAGGTCACTCAGAGGTTACTTTTAACATGTTGACCCTTTTAACCCCTATGTTTCATAAGATCCTTATTTTAAGCACAAACGACTTCCAGTGCTCGACAATTTATTCGTTAAAGAATACGAACGTCGTGTGAGGTCAATCAGAGGCACAAGAATGTCATGTTGACACTTTGGATCCCTTTATTAACATATTTACATTGTTTAACAATTTTAGTCCCTCAGAAACAATTCCTTACACGTTTAAAGTCATGACACGTGTCTTTATCATATTGGTCGTGATTTTACGAGGTGTTACATGGGAATAATGCCCAATAACGCCCATGCAATCATTACACAATTATTTATTTCTATATATTAATTTTACAATTGAAATGAACAGTTACTTTATTATATTGTAACAATTATTATTATTACTATATATTAATTTTACAATTGAAATGAACAGTTACTTTATTATATTATAACAAATCATAATAATTATTATTATTTTCTTTACTTTCTGAGTTGGATAAGCTTGGTGTCAATCAATACTGGTATCGAAAGTACAGGTACAGTCCGGTTCATTATCGGTACATGAAGGTAAAAACGGTACCAGCCTGATACAGAAAACGCCAAAGTCGGTACCGGATTGAGTTTGAAAATCTTTTAGTTTGGGATATTTGGTACTGTTACACGGTACCATTTGCTCATCTCTGGTCACGGGTGCCGTACAAACAACAACGGTATCATACAACTTTTTCTTGTTGATTTTCTTCGACTTTTAATGATTTCTTTTTTTAGTTTCAGGGGTAGGGATGAGATCGGTGGCAACCGATACCAAAAATACCGGTTACGGTACCGGCATATGAAGGTAAAAATCGGTAGTGAACTGGTACTAGGAATGCCAAAAGTCGGTACTGAATTGGTACTTAGGATCCTTCGGTTTGGGAAATTCGGTACCGGTGCCCAATATTATTTGCTTATCTCTGATCACGGGTTTCATACGAACAACATCATTAACATACAATTTTTTTGGTTGATTTTCTTTCGATTATTTTTTACTGTTTTTTACATTTTCTTTTTATTCTTGTTAGTGGTTACGCGTGCAATTCGCTCGTACTGATTTCAAAACACATGTAAACACAGACTAAATAACAAAAGAAGTTCGCCGCAACGCGGCTAGGGTGATAAACCTAGTTATCTTTATAATCTTTATAACTTATATGTTTCTTTTTGCACAATTCATTATCTTTATAATCTTTATAACACATGCATGATTTTATTTTTGTTATTTAACAACATAACCTTTTGTTATTCTTTTTGGTTGTTGATATTTTCATACATTTTTGCTTTTACTATTAAATGTATCATATTTTTAGTTTCTATAATTTATTATACTATATTACCCGCTTTTAAATTTAAATCCGACACATTGCTTACATCCGTTTATATGTTTAGGTGTGTGCAAGCAGACCATTAATATAATACGAATAATATTAAGATAAAAATGAAAATGATAAATTGCTACACTTCTACATGCTAAGAAATATAAAAAATAGGGTGATAGCCTTCATAAAAATGTTATGAAGATTACGATAATGTTTTACGTTTTGTTTTAAATTTAGAGACTTAATGCTCCATAATATAGGTGTGTTCAGTTTAACAGTCCCGCTGCAACGCACGGGTACTAAAAACTCGTTATGTATGAAAGGGTATCATAAAATAATAAATAAAAAAAATGTCCTTTAGAATAATAAAAAGTTTTATTTTTAATCCCTTCTTCAACAATAAAAAGGAACTCTTGAACAATAAAAAGGTATTTTTGAATACCTCATTTTTTTCCTTCTATTTTTTTCTTCAACTACCAACCTCGAACTTGTGACCTCTTGATTCAACTAGAACCAAGAAACCATCAAACCACAAGAAGGCCGGTGCAAAGCATTAACCAATATTATTACTTATTTCTATGAACTATTAGTGATAGTCTGAATAAAGATAATTGATTTGAACGCTGATAAAATAAAAGGACCTACAAAAGCAACGAATTAAAATACGTTTAGAATGGTTTTGTTAAAACTTACATTTCTTTTTTCAATGATTTTTAGATCAAGTGGTGGAAGACTCATATTTTTTTTGGGAGATACAGGTTCAACTCTCATTTGGTGCAGAGTGAAGCACTGGTGGGCAATGATAGGAGACCCAGGAAAACCTGGGTTTGATCCTTGAGTCAAACGGGTTTTACCGGTAATTTCACCGACGTGCCTACCGGTGGGTGGGTTACCGGGTTTTCCTCAGAATTGGTGGTGGACTCGAGTTACTCTCAGAGTACTCCGTTTGGTCTAGTGGGTGCATCAAGAGTGCTCGAGATTGATTCTGTTGGTCGTTAAAAAATCTTACAATTTTTTTATACTTTAAGCTATTTAAGAAAAACATTAACTATAATAATATTTATTTTTCACTCATATTTAATATATAAAAAATTAGCGGTTCATGTTTTTTATAGTTACGGTCTACTCATTAAGCATGTGATAGAACCGTATGATGTAACTAATTTTTTTTACGGTCTAATGTTTTTGTTAGTAGCCTTTTGATAGAGTCTGTTATTACCCTTTTAGTACTTCCGTACGGTAACTTTTGTCTCCCGATCAGAAATCTCAAGCTTCGCCACTAGTGATAAGTGATGTCTACTACATATCAGACCTCAAGAACAACCTTCTTAGCATTGGGCAACTGCAACAAAGGAGGTTGGCATTTCTCATACAATATTATATGTGTAAGGTTTACCACCCGGATAAAGGGCTTGTCTTTCAAAGTGATATATGAGTCCCAACCGGATGTTCCACACAAAGAGTCCAAGGGTAGAGTTGATAGAAAGGGAGATGGCTGCATCAATTCAAGTGATGAAAGCTTGCAAAGATTGTGGACGAGAGGTTTAGTCATCTAAGTGCCACCGGGGGAATGGATGCTATACAGAGGGGCAGTATGGTTAGAGGCTTGCCAAAGTTCACAGTCCATCTTGTCGTATGTATTAAAGGACTTAGACCGTGCGTACTCGTTCAAATTGGGGCGTTTTTAAGCCCATCCACGCCCAAAGCACGCCCAAGCTCGGCCCCCGTGGGCGTTTTTTCGAGAAAAATTGTGAGGAGCGTGCTATATTCCACGCCCAGCCCCTTTTCCTGTATCCAATCACCTTCGTTTTCCTTTTTGTAAAACCAATCAGATTTTTTTGATTTAATTTTATTACAAACATAATGCCCCACAATGCCCACATCACCACTACACCCATTTTAGAAAACACCCAATTGCTGACTGAGTTGCCACATGACGCAAAACGTCTAAGGGTGGGGTGTTAACCACTACACATAGTATTATAACTGACTATGGAGGTGAGTATCTATCTAAGAAGTTAAATGATTTTTGTAAAGAGCATGTAAGTTTAATTATCATCTTGTACTAATAATGAAGCATAATAAATATGAACACTGTCTATCAAAAGAGTAACTTGTGTATTTTTATTATTAAAAATTCATCAAACCGATATTGACCGGACAACTTTGGTAGTATTGCAAGTATTCATTTTTATGGTTTTCTAAATTGTAGTCGCAATAAAGTATCTTTTTTATATTGTAACTTAGCGAGTGTTGGTACCGCTAACAAACCAGTGCTATACCGGATTTTTTTGTTTTCTCTTTCGGTTGCTATACCAAGCACCGATACCATACTAGTGTCGTAACAAACCAAATGATACCAACCGAAATTTTATATTTAACATCGCGTCAACGTTTTTATCTACATTTTGTTGAAACCCAGCTCACCCCACAACAGAGCACGGGTAGTATTTGCGAGTACCATAAAAATTAACGAGCCAAACAGATACCGATCAAAATCATGTTGCATCCATGCGGCAATACGTGGGTCGAATTCCGCTAGCTTGTATTAATAAACTATACATTTTTATTGATATAACTATTTCTCTAGATTTAATTCTTTTAACAACAAAAAAAAAAGATGTAGACTTAATTTATATACCATCAATAAGTAACTTTTGTATGCATGAAGTGTTTATACCACATGTTTTGGGTAGTTTCCAAAAAAAACATTGAATTTTTACTTTTAACCCAATTTTTTCCATTTCTTGTAATTTTAACCTCACAAAATTGATATTTTTTACTTTAAACCAAAAGGTTTTCCTCTTTTATAATTTAACATCAAACTTTTTTACTTTCAACTTTGTTCCCCTACACTTTTTATCTTTCGCAAATTTTCATTTTACGTTTCGTACAAAATTTTGCGAGTTAACACGGTACAAAGTGTGTGTATGGTTCACGTTTTTACGCTTCTTTTTAAATTTTGCGAGTTAACACGGAGCAACGTGAGTGTGTGGTTCAACGTTTTTATGTCTATTTTTTACATTTAACAGGTTCGTCGCAACGCGTGGATCATAGATCGACATAGTTATTTTTTATATGTTATATGTTTAGGTCTTATTTCTTCACAATAACAAGCCGCACTTCAGTATTGAAACTTGAAAGTCACTAGCAGCGGTGTGGTATTGATGTTATTTGACATAGTATCGGGGATGCTTTATTCTATTCTAGTTATTTTTTAAAAAGGTATTTTAGAATACCTTATCATCTTCTTTGATCTTCTTCGTACCAACCTCGAACTTGCGATCTACCGATTCCAATAGGAGCTTGGAAACCAACAAACCACAAGAAGGGCGGTGTCTTTATCTAAACAATAATAATAATAATGTATTATACTTTAGAAATAGGAATTTAGTGGAAGTTTATTTAAAGATGATAAGTTCAACATCTACCAATTTCTATACTTTACGCTATTTAAAAAAAAGTTTTGTCACTTTTATTTAAATTTGAGTTAATTACTGTTTTCGTCCCTGATGTTTGTCAAAAATAACGGTTTCAGTCCATTAGTTTAAAAATTGCGATTTCAGTCCATTAGTTTCATTTTCGTAACCATTTCAGTCCACTTTTCAAATGGCGTTTGTTTTATGCAGTTAATGGAAGCACGTGCTTGTCACGTGATGGGCAATTTGGGGGTCAGGGTTTGGATGAATAAGGGGTAGGTGGTGTTTAATACAACTGGGTTTGTGAGAATTGGAATGGAAATGACCAAATTGCCCATCACGTGACAAGCACGTGCTTCTATTAACTGCATAAAACAAACGCCGTTTGAAAAATGGGCTGAAATGGTTACGAAAATGAAACTAATGGACTGAAATAGCAATTTTTAAACTAATGGACTGAAACCGTTATTTTTGACAAACCTCAGGGACGAAAACAGTAATTAACTCTTTAAATTTAAAGGTTCTACATTAGGAAGTGAAATGAACAGTAAACAAATTTTCTAAGTGTGTGTATATATATATATACACATATTATGAGTTAAGTTCACGTACAAAATGTACGAAAGACATGAAAAAACCAAAAAAACACAGTGGTATTTTTATAATTATTTACATTATAGAAAATTATCAAAATTACTCCACAAATGATCTTGTAAGGTAATTTTGATAATTTTCTATAATGTAAATAATTACGAAAATACCATCGTGTTTTTTTTGGCTTTTTTATGTCTTTCGTACATTTTGTACGTGAAGTTAACTCATAATATATATATATATATACACACACACACTTAGAAAATTTGTTTACTGTTCATTTCACTTCCTAACGTAGAACCTTTAAATTTTAAAGAGTATCATAATTACTATACAAATGATCTTGTATGGTAATTTTAATATTGTAAGGTAATTTTGTAGAGTATCATAATTACTCTACAAATGATTTTGTAGAGTAATTTTGAATTGTATGTTGTTTGATAAACTTGCAGAGTAATTTTAATACACTTGTAGAGTAATTTTGATAATTACCATACAAGATCAAAATTACTCTACAAGATACATTGGTAGAGTAATTTTGATAATTAACGCAACAAGATCAAAATTACTCTAAAAGAACATTTTATAAAATTACTCTACAAGATCAAAATTACCCTACAAGATCATTTGTAGAGTAGTTTTGACAATTATTATACAATGTAAATAATTACAAAAATGTCACCGCATTTTTTCAGCAAAACCTTCGGTTCGTACGTTTTGTACGTTAAAGTTATTTGTATTTGATCTTTTGTCTATATATTATATATTTAAAAGAATTTCATATATTATTATTATTATTAAATTAAAATATTAAAATATAAATAAATATAATATAAAAATAAAATAAATAAAAATAAAAATAAATAAAAATATTAAAAAGAAACTGGCATGAATAGTAAATGATTTTTTAAGTATTTATATATTTTTAGTAATATTTATATTATCATTTAATTTTGTATTATATAAAAGTTTTTACAAATATTTAATTTATTATCTAGTTTTATTTCGTTTTTGTGGTTTTTGATCGATGTAAAACACGTGTTAATTGCAATACTGAGTGTTTGTATCGTATCGATGCACCGAACCCATACGATACCGACTGAAATCCCATCGCGAAATGCGGTTAATCCAACTAGTTTTTTTAAATTTAAAACTTAAAACTCTTCATTAATTTAAAAAAAAATTACACTACTAGAAATAAAAAAAACAGAATAAAAAAAACGGAAATAAAAAAAATAAAGTTAAAAAAAAAAAGATGATGATCTAGAGTCCGTATTTTTCCCGAATTTTTTAGCGATGCATTTGCGCAAGAAAGCCACTCAAGAAAGTCGCGTATGATAACATGTTCGGGTCCAAGTCTTGAAGGTTAAAAGTTTGTTGCGTTTGGGTTGTGTTCGGGTTCCTGGGTCTTGAGGGGACACCAAATGGGGGTCGGAATGGGTTCATATTTTTATAAATTGTAAAAGTAGTAGAGAGAAAGTTTGATCGTGTGTGAGTTTTTTATATAAAAGTGTAGAACTAGTGGGTATTTTATAGTGTTTATTGGATTAAAAAAAATAATTAAGAAAGTTACCGTTTGCAATGGTCATCTCGACCCCCAAAGCAACAATTAGGCGTGTTTTTAAAAAACGCCGGCCCATTTTTTTTGTCCAATAACGCCATCAAACGCCCAAGGGGGCGGAACCGGGGCTTCATCCGGCGTGTTTGGTAATTTTTTTTGGAAAATAACGCCGGGGTCTTCTAATTTTCATATCAACTCGAATTCATGACACCCATTTGATAAAGATCCAATTTTTTTTTTTATCACGAATTCATGACAAACTTTCTTTATTTGTTACGATTTTAAAGATCTGGGTTGATTTTATAAAATTAATATATTCAAAACGTATGAGTTATACTCCACGTCATCAATCATGATGATGTTGAAAGTTATGGGTACACAGGACATGGTGCTCGTATACTTCTTGGGAACTGGGATCACCATCACTTGCTACAATCCATATTTTCATTGTATTTTTTGTCTTCTTGAGCCACATATTCCACCTCACAACCGCCATTAATGAAGGTCGAGTATCAAGAGGTTTGCTCTCTGTTCATAGCTGTTTGCTTGATTTTTCAGTTTTTAATGCACAATGATTGATTTTAGCACATGGGTTTTATGAATTTATGATAAAAAATGAATCTTTATCATATGGGTGTCATGAATTCGTTATAAAGATTGAATCTTTATCAAATGGGTGTCATGAGTTCGTGATAAAGATTTAATCTTTATCAAATGGGTGTGATAAAAATTGAATCTTTAGCATATGGGTGTGATAAAAAATGAATCTTTATTGATGGTGTCTATGAATTTATAGGAGTATATAAAGAATTCAAGGGGAGTTCAGCTTTTCACTTGCAGATGGCTGCCACTTTCTTCTCCAAAAGCACTTGTCTTCCTCTGCCATGGTGTTATATATATCTCTTACATATGTTTGTGATTTTAGGGTTTAGTAATGTAAGATTTATCAATTGTTAATGGTTATTTTGCAGGTTATGGTATGGAATGTGGTGACTTCATGAAAGGTTAATTGATCTTCTCATATACAATTGAGTTTCTGTTTACATTTTTTGGTAGTTACTTTGAATGTTTGATCATGTTAGTTTATTATATTGTTACATGTGGTAAACAAAGTTGCTTTCCCTTAAAATGAAACCGCATGGAAGTTTTATATATAGTAAAAAACATAAACTTTTCTTAACAAAATGCCTGTTTTTTTTAAAACATTTAGGTTTTTTATCAGGTCGTCGTTTAGAAGGATTAGACTCGCATTTTCTAAAAAGAAAACTCGTCTTTTAGGTAACAAATTCTTACGACCCGAGGGTTGATGGACCCTCTTTACCTTTCTTTGGTCCCACCTGGTGCTATTAATTGAATAAAAAAGTTAGGCTGGTGGGTGTGGGGTGCATCCCCGGCCCGTCGAGGCCCGGCACCACCGCCCCCTCCGGTCCGTCGCGTCACATTCGTCGCCCAACCCACGCATGAGACGACACTGTGTGTTTGTTTGTATGTATGCAAAAGTGACGGGGCTGTGTGAGGGGGAGGCTCATCACTAGGGGTGCAAACAAGCTTAGCCGAGCCCGAGCTCGGCTCGATTCGAGCTTTGTTTCTAAAGCTTGAGCTCGGGCTCGTAGGTAGTTTTTTGAAGCTCAAGCTCGGCTCATTTTCTATTTATTAATTATAATTATTATTTTGTATAAAATCTAGGTATTTTATATAATTTAATAAATAATAACAATTAATATATATATATATATATGTAACATTAATGAAAATTAAATACACATTGGGCTCGTTTAGGCTCGCGAGCTGACTCGAGCTCGTTTATTAAAGGAGCTTGTTTTTGGGCTTGGGCTCGAGCTCGATTAAGCTTGGCTCGTTTGCACCCTTCACACCCACACCCCAGGCCCATCGCTTAGGTGCGGTGATGGCCCCCGATGACGTGACCGCTTACGTGGCGGGACCACCTACACACCAACCAGCCTTAATATTATTTTTATAAAACAAACAAATCCAAAATGATTGAAGTATTATTAGGCTGGAGGGTGTGGTTGGAGCCCCCTAGGGGCTTTATCAGGCCACGTAAGCGACATGTAGGATCCATGGTGTGGATGGATCCCCCTTTAATTTGCATGGTGTGGATGGAGCCCCCTATTAAACAAAATAAAAAAAAAAGATTTCATTGGATTAAATCTAGTGGGCCCTACCTGAACCTTTCATTTTTGGCGTTAACATGATGGAGCCCCTTGCATAGCGCCCCCTCTTAAATCTCGCGGTGTGGATGTATAGCGCCTAGGGGTGCTATAGATGGTGATGTGGCCTGGGTGGCGTCCCCACACCCTCCGGCCTTACAATTAATAAAGTCAATGACATGATGACATTTGAATTTTTTATTTTTTTTTGAAAAGTAACTTTCATTCACAACTGCCGACCCAAACCGGGCCGACGAACCACAGTAACACAAGCTTACATATTTGAATTTGATTGTTTAACTTAAAAAAGTTATAATAGCTATTTTCCTTGTAGATTTAATTATGATTTATTGATTTCCATATCAAAGCGGGTGTAAATTAAATGATCTCTTCAGTTTTGAGTTTTTATATAGGCGGTTTCAATTTCAAATTCAATGCTATTAATTTATACTTTGATGGTACTACAATGTGCTCAACCAAAAAAACATGTTTTTATTATTTTTATTATATGTTAAAGAAAAACATATAATATTCAAGAAGGTAACCAAGGGAAATGAATGAATGATTACCATTTTATTGCATTAATGTATGTATTTCTGATATTTTCTTAACTAAGGAAAATATTAAGGTTTTTGGGTAATATTGTGGATTTATACTACATATTAATTGTATAAACGTATCTGACATGGTTTTTGAATTTTTTTTTGTGGTGTTTAATTACTTTCATAATGAATTAATTAGCTGTTAATCGAATTTTGTTTGTAGGATGTGGGACCAAGCTAGCTAGCTACGGGTACGTAGTGTTTGGGATCGATTATGAAGGACATGGTGTTGATCAGTTCTGTTTAAAACATAAAGGAAAACATGAATAACATACCTTTGATTGCATCAGTAGAGAATCCAGTCAGAGACGCAGCCACGATGTTTGACATAATTGTCAGTTTGATCTGGTTCCTCCTTAGGGTGTAAAGTGATGATGGTGATGAAACCGAAAGTAGGGTTAGTTTCGGTTGAGGGAGAGAGAGGCGAATTTGATGTTAATGAGGGTTTTTGATTGTGTAATTTGTCTAACCCTTTAACTCTCTAATAAGCTCCTTATTTATACACCCAAGAGGAAACCCAATTAGTTAATAAGGGTAATATGGTCCATCAACAATTACCAACTAATTATTAATAGGTTATTAATATATTTTGATCTATATTATATAAATGATAATGATGGCTACTAGATTAAATATAAATAAATAAATATTTAATCTTACATTCTCCCACTTAGCCGAATAATCATTTATCATGAGTATTAGATAAGTCTGATCAGAAGTTAATACTCATTTTAGCCTTAAACAAGTACTATAGCAGAGAAATACAGCCGTTGAATCATTATGCGACTCAGGACCCCCATTAGTCATACTATAGCCTTAATTTAAAACCTAACAGTTATGATCAAAATATGTAAGCCCTTTAACGTTTGATTTGTATTTATAGTTGTCTATATGTCATTACACCGGCAGAACATATGTAAGAGACATACAAATTCAAACTGATGAGGAAAATTAATAGTTAGCCATTCATAGTACGATATGCAGTTGTACATGGTCATCAATTAAAACCCTTCTCTTTTATGTGCACTCTTAATAAGACTTATGGGTAATAGACCTTTAGTTATAGGATCCTTAAGCATATCATGAATGCATTCGATACAAAGATTTAGTTTCCTCAATTCGTTCATAAACGAATTATTAATTGCGTATCGAAATTTAATGCAGCACCTCTCGAACTGTTACTGTTCAAGGAGACATGGTAGCTGACTTTATCACAACAAGTCTTCAATATATTAATTATATGGAGTTAATAAAGTCATGAGTCTACTGACAAATTTCCAACAACATTTAGTGACTATATTATGTCGTTATAACTTAGGTTGTTGATATCAGTCTATTATGACTCCTCCATGAGATAGGTTTTGTCTGTCGACATAAAGATATACCCGAAAATACATTTTTTTTCATCTTTGAATATTACAAAGTTAGAGTAATAAACCGGTTTGAGTTCTCACTTCTTCTTTAAATTATAGTCTCTCGTTTCTTTTAAAGATATTGTAATACTCTATTAAATGCTTCACATTAATCTAGACATATCTAGTGTGTTGCAATGTGAGTAATATCTAAACGAGTATAGACTTAAACTTACATAAGACTTCTAATTAATGAAGCGTAAGAAATAATCTCATTTATCCTATTATCCTCTAAAGGAGAGCAGTATTGTTCGTTACATATATAAGGACCAATTTAATGTTAAACTTATGGAACGGAAGTAATGTCCCATTTGGTCTATCTCAACATGTTATGATATCTATTATGTAAGAGATATCTCTGAGATCTATTATATCAAAATTTGTGTTAACAATGCTTTGACTTATGTAACATCTACTTGTCAAAAGAATATCATCTATATAGACAAGTTTATCTTAGTTGCTCCCACTCATCTTGAGGTAGGTACATTATTCCACTTGGTTGTTGATGAAAATAATTGCGTTAAGATTTCATCACATTATAATGTTTGCATTAACCCATACATGGATTTTATTGGCTTACAAATAAAGTGTTCTTTAACCTTCAGTTTGGAACTTTCAGGTTGTTTTATGAACATGTAAATATGTCAGCCAGTTGTTAGGGAAAGTTGTATTAATGTTCATGTAATGTAGCTCAAAATTATTATAAGCTACTAGAACAGTGATGATCCTAAAAGAAATCTTTTG
The DNA here is from genome assembly GCA_030545235.1 of Helianthus tuberosus. Classification (NCBI taxonomy): domain Eukaryota; kingdom Viridiplantae; phylum Streptophyta; class Magnoliopsida; order Asterales; family Asteraceae; genus Helianthus; species Helianthus tuberosus. The sequence goes on along the minus strand of CM060352.1, from coordinate 193,489,750 downwards.
TTAGATATGTAAGAAAGATTCTTTAATAATATATCTCTTCCTGAGTATAACCTTTGACAATCAATCATGCTTCTTTGTGTCTTAACGTTTATATCAGGATTTGGCTTAGTTATGAACACTCTTAGGTTATTCAATCAAATCCCAAACGTTATACGAACACATAAAACAGTTTTACTAGAAAACAATTTTATTCCATTCAGAAGATTGATTGACACTAATGGCTTAATTAGAAGAGATAGGATCAGTGAACTTTTCCAAAATCCATTTCAACTTCAATTAGGGAGGTTATGTAATCATCAAAGTTAATAGGTTTTTAAACCTAGATGACCTCCTTAGTTGATTATTGGGTTTGTTAGAAGTTTCAGTTTTATGGATTAACTCTTGGTTAGGTTGCTATCATTTTCAGGATTCTAAGTTTGTAAGAGTTGGTGCAGTATGGTGTACAAGAGGTGTAATCGGAGTTAAATTCGGAGTGAAATTTAATGACACTCTTCCCCCCGCCTCTTGTGTTCCTTGCAAGTCATGATAAGGACTTTGACTGCTCCCACTGACCTTAGAAAACTTTAGGAACTCAGCATGCTTAGGGTCAATATTTAACGACCAAACAAATTCTAATAGAGAAAACATATAATAGAGAAAACATATTAGTGACGTTAGTCATTGTAGTTTCTCTTGTTGAGGATTATGTTGGTTTAGGTCAGAAATCTAAGCGTGCCCACAATTAAGCAACAATGAAACTTTTGTAATAGTAGCATTAGATTTTAAGGAGACAAGTTTTGATGGAACAGTGTCGTGATGGAGCGATGTCTTGTACAAGAGGTGCAAATTGAGATAATGTGAAATTTTCACTCCCCCACCTCTTGCAACTGTTGCAAGTTGTTCTAAAACACTTAATGCTCCCACTGATCTTTTAATATCTCTAGAATGCTACAAGAGAAGTTTCAATTAGGTATGTGACTTGATTTCCTTAATGTCCAAATGTCATAAAACTTAGGGACATATTTAATAGAAATCATGTTAATCACATATATGAGTAGATTTCTTTAAGACCATGGGCCATATGCGACAAAATTTTAGATACAAGTTGATAGTCTTTTAAATGATAAATGAATTATGTCTAAATATTCCAATTGGAATAAGTTCCACTAATGTCAGTGAATGACTTAAGATGGACCCATACTTATTCCTTAAGCCAAGTAATATTTAGGGCTATAACGTCATGATTTAAAATCACTTAGAATGAGATTAGATAAGAAATCATCCTCATTAACCATGTCATGATTTCTCATGAATTTTGGTTATGATGGATGAAATTTATAAGTCTCATTTTCCTTTTGTCAAATTCTCATTTTCATGATGACAAAAGTTGTGGAAGTGTAAGGTATCATCTAGTTTTATCTTAATAATGTTTCAATCCAGATATTTAGAACAAATAAGATAAGAGTTTAAGATAAGTGTGACTTTATGTTGACTATGCAAACCTCACAACCTTCATGACATAGCCTAAGTAATGATACTGCATTCTGATTAATTTTCAGAATATGTAAGGTATCGAAAAGCTTTTGTTAGAAGGCTGCTTATTATGGTTTTTATAGCCTTAACATTTAAGTTTGTCACTAACTCTTATGTTAATTATTTGTTGATTTCTGGTAAGGAACATTTAAAAACTAGAGTCAACTAATCATGTGTTAATAGGAATATTATAATTAGTAGACTTAAATATCTTTAATAAGTGACTATCTAATTAATTCATCCAACTGTTCTTTAGAATAATGGATGGTCTCGTTGCTTATGCCTAGTCGAATGACATAATGATGCATTGAGATTTTCCCTTTAAGAACCTTAGAGGTGGAATTAACAATTGTAATTTGTCTATGGACCTTAGAACAATCCTCTTTTTAAGGTTTTAAGTGGTTGTAAGGTGAGTGACAACTTATTTTCCAGCTTTAATCATTTATTTCTTTGTACATATGTTGCTTATCAACACACTCATTATACTTTGGTATTTTTGAGTGTTATAGTTGATTTATAAGGCATCAAATTGTACAAGTGAAAATCTTAATATGCAATGTACTGGAAAATGTACTTATTTCCATGCATAAGCCCTTAACTTAATGGGTCATGGTATTGTACATTATAATGTATTCACATATATCACTTAACTTTATAGTTTAGAGTTTCAAATTAAGGCATGCATCTTAGGAGTTCTAGTGATTATTCCATATATAAGAGATTAGCCTTAGGAAAGACTTAATCTGAAATAACTTTAGTAATAGCATTATGTTAGAGAGTTCTTGATTATTATAAGAGACATCATGTTCGATTTGTCCTAATCATCATGCTCTAATTTTCTTCTTTATAATCTTTATCAGAAGAGAGCAATAGGATTATCGTGTCTTAAGAAATAATCAAGGATTTAATTTAAGAGCTAATTCTAATAGAAACTTTAAATAAAGCAAACATTTTAGGTTTAGGAATTAAAGTGGATGAGATATATGTAGAAGTAAATTATAGTGAGTAAAAATTATGGGTACTAAAAATAAGACAGACGAAATGATCATAAAATTAATTAAGGATCATTAATATAAGGATCATGATGTGAAGAGATTGTGATATGTCTATTACTAACATCAAAATAATAGACTTAGTAAAATTCTACTTAAACAAAGACAAATCAGCTTTGGCCAGAAGTGTAATCATTTAAGTATGTGTGCAAAGTAATCGTGACAAATCAGCTTTGGCCAGAAATGAGACAATCACTTTAGTTATGCACTTGTCAAGCATGCTAAACATAAATGAATTAAATCAGCTTTGGCCAGAATTAAGACATTTCACGTTTGTAATGCATACTTAACATAACTTTTATAATACTTGAACAATAAATAGATATATTAAATCAGCTTTGGCCAGAATTAATACATCAGAAGCTCATTCAAGTTAAGCTATTTTGGTTTTGTAAAAATTATTTGATCCTTATTAATTATTTAAGTATAAACAAAACCAAGTATTTAATAGCAAAAATTTTTAGGTCACATTAAACAGCTTAAGGTAATGAGGTCTCGAGTCAGTTCTCGAGTTATGATGATTATGGTCTCGAGTCGCAATCTTAGTCTCGAGTCGCAATCTTAGTCTCGAGTCGCAACCTTAGTCTCGAGTTGTGATGATTATGGTTGCGAGTCACAATCTTAGTTTCGAGTTGTGATGGTTATGGTTGCGAGTCGTGGTTGCGAGTCGTGGTTGCGAGTCGCAATCTCAGTCTCGAGTTGTGATGGTCATGGTTGCGAGTCGCAACCTTAGTTTCGAGTTGTGATGAGTGTGGTTGCGAGTCGCAACCTTGGTCTCGAACCTACTGTTAATCGCTGTTTTGTGATAATAACAGAAACTCGATTTTTAAGGGATTGTGGGATAGTGTTTCTATTTTATTTCTGATCTATACTTATCTAAAGATTTCGAAAATAATAACTGATTATCCTTTTAACAGTTTTCGAAAATTTTAGTAGATAAAACTTAGATCAAAAACAGTAAAACACCCACTAATCCAAAATTATATTCCAAATCTTAGGGAATTTTCGAGTTTTATTAAGAACAATTTATGAACCCTAAGAAAATTAAAAACATAATCTGGGATCCGAAACCTTAAATTTTATACTTTTGTTAACAGATTTCGGATATTAGTTTGCTCTTTATGATTTCGGGTAACATGATTATGCACCCATTTATTAAAAAACATTGATTTCGGCACAAGTAAAACCGAAACAGCCATGAACTTTTAAGGCTTAAAAATTTCGTTTTTCCAGATTTTTGATCCCAGAATAATGGATACAAAATCAGAACTGATTTATCAACATATGCTCTGATACCACATGTTGATCAGTTCTGTTTAAAACATAAAGGAAAACATGAATAACATACCTTTGATTGCATCAGTAGAGAATCCAGTCAGAGACGCAGCCACGATGTTTGACATAATTGTCAGTTTGATCTGGTTCCTCCTTAGGGTGTAAAGTGATGATGGTGATGAAACCGAAAGTAGGGTTAGTTTCGGTTGAGGGAGAGAGAGGCGAATTTGATGTTAATGAGGGTTTTTGATTGTGTAATTTGTCTAACCCTTTAACTCTCTAATAAGCTCCTTATTTATACACCCAAGAGGAAACCCAATTAGTTAATAAGGGTAATATGGTCCATCAACAATTACCAACTAATTATTAATAGGTTATTAATATATTTTGATCTATATTATATAAATGATAATGATGGCTACTAGATTAAATATAAATAAATAAATATTTAATCTTACACATGGGCGGTCCATGGGTGCTCGTTGTTACATCAAAAAGTTCGATGACATCGTTAATGATTGTTGCAACTACTTTAAACTCGTTTCTGGTACGTCTTACTTAGATATGAAAAGCAAAGCGTTTCTTATCAAGAGCGTTTAAGTTTGAGTTAAGTTTTGAAGTGATTATTCTACATTATCATTCTTTTAATATCTATGGTTATATAATCGGTCAGGTTTTTTAAAAAACGAACCAGATGTTATTATCATACTACTTGAGGTAACTTGTAAGTTGTAACACACTCAAACAATTAGATATAATATTTTGTCTTATATATTATATAACCCTTGTTTTTATATTGTGTTATATATGTATCCGACCATCAAGTGATACATATTTACTTAACATTTTCGAATTATGACATCGATTCACCTAACATTTTCAAATAATTACTTTTATGGAAAGGGAAATTGGCCTCTAATAATCTCTAGTAGACGTCATTGGTCATTGACAGTTCTACTTTTGTTTATTCGCACTGGCAGTCCCACCTTTTAAATATTTTGCCTCCACCGGTCCTTAATTAAAAAAACTTAATGGAGTTAAGTTTTTTCCGAATTACAAACTGAGGTTACAGGGTTTTTAATCAGAACGAGGATACGAGTTGATTGATGTAAAACTTACCTCGAAACAGTGCTTTAAATGACGAAAATTGTGCTTCAATTCGGGTGTTTAAGCTTCCAATTGACAAAAATCAAGCCGTTTGGAGCATCGTTTCGAGGTAAGTTTTACATCAATCGACTCATATTCTCGTTCAGATTAAAAGCCCTAAAACATCAGTGTTTGTAATTCAGAAACAAAAAAAAAAAAAAAAAACTTAAATCCGTTAAACTGAAGACCAGTGGAGGCAAAATATTTGAAAGGTGGGACTGCCAATGATTATGACGTCTACTAGGGATTATTAGAATCCAATTTACCTTACGGAAATATTGTATGTCAGGAAAAGATGAATACAGGAACAAAAAGATATTCTTGTATGGAGAATCAATGGGTGGTGCAGTAGCCCTTCTTGTACACAAAAATGATGTACATTTCTGGCATGGTGCTGTTCTTGTAGCTCCTATGTGTAAGGTAACCCTATAAACTAAGGGTTAATTTTATCTATTTATTTTATAAAAGAATAAAATGCCATTTTAGTCCCTGTGGTTGAGCCTTTTTGCCAATTTAGTCCAAAAGTTTTATTTTTCGCCTGTGGGTCCAAAAAGGTTTTATCGTTGCCATTTTATTCCATTGGGTTAACTTCATCCATTTTTTCTGTTAACGAGAAGGGCAATTCGGTCATTTTTCATGGCCGAATTACCCTTCTAGTTAACAAAATTACATATAGAATGACCGAATTGCCCTTCTCGTTAACATAAAAAATGGATGAAGTTAACCCAGTGAACTAAAATGGCAACGGTGAAACCTTTTTGGACCCACAGTTAAAAAATGAAACATTTGGACTAAACTGACAAAATGACCCAAACCACAGGGACTAAAATGGCATTTAACTCTTTTATAAAATTATAAAAAACTATTTTTTAACTTAATTACTTTTTTAATAATAGATATCAGAGAAGGTGAAGCCACACCCACTGGTGATAAACATACTAACAAGAGTAGAAGACTTGATTCCTACATGGAAAATTGTCCCTACAAAGGATGTCATTGAGGCTGCTTTCAAGGACCCTCTTAAAAGACAAGAGGTCCTAGTTAAATTACATTACTACCCCTCATCCTACCTCTTACATTCATATTCAACCAAGGCTAATTCGGTAAATTCACATGCATACAGATTCGCGGGAACAAGTTGATTTATCAAGAGAAGCCCAGGCTTAAAACAGCTCTTGAGTTGCTAAGAACTAGCATGAGCCTTGAACACACCTTGAGTGAGGTTATTTTACAAAATTACCCTCCTTGCGTTGACCATCGGCTTTATTGGCCGGGAAGATCACGCGAACAACCATTTTGACTTAATACGTTACCAAAATAACCATTGACATCTATAGCCGTTACACGTCTTTTAATAAAAGGAAACTCAATCAATGCTAGACATGCTCACCATGTCGCGTAAAACTTAACCATATTTGCGCCTATGGCGTATAAGTCTTTTTTTGTGCCGATTAAAATTGCAACCAATAGTTCCTTGACACATGTCGTGGCGTCGAGGCAACACTTGTGACTTGCCATAAGTTGTGTCATTTGCGTAATCTTTATACGGTATGTTGATTAGATATAATCATTTTGTAACGCTCAAGTTGATGGTTCTAAAGAAAAATTCAATGCATATTTAGGTATTATGTTAAATCAAAATGGCTATTCATACAATTTTCGTCCCGAGTCAATCATGGTTGACTTTGACTTTTCTAGCAGGTGACAATACCCTTTTTTGTGTTACATGGAGAAGCTGATACAGTGACGGATCCTGAAGTAAGCAAGGCTTTATACGCGCAAGCGAGTAGTAAAGACAAGACCATAAAACTATACCCGGGAATGTGGCACGGCTTGACCGCAGGAGAGACCGACCACAACATCGATATTGTATTTGGTGACATTATTTCTTGGCTTGACAAGCGATCTAGTGACGATAGTACAACTACTTCCACATGTAGCAATACATCAGCCACTGCGTCTAGGGCCGGTCAAGGCAAAGCGACATCATCACCGGTACAACAAACGTGTGGTTGGAAAACACCGCGGTTGCATTCCGCTATGTAACCATCTGCAACCAAATTGTTTTAGTTGTTCAAGTTGAAGAGTGCCTGTAGTTAAGTAGCTTCACACCATTATATAATGCTATATCTATTGTCACATCAAATAAAACGACTTAATCATTTAGAGGGACTTATTGTTTCATCCCAAAATTAACATCAACCGCCGATAAAATCTTAAGGGGCTGGTATATTTTTCAAAATGAGCGAGCGTTCAAACCACTAAAAATCAATATACAGAATTTTGGTGCAGTTTGTTTTTTAGAGGTAAAATGTTTGCAGTCTGCGAACCACATCTGCAGACATCTGTAGAAGAAGAGGTGGACCAAACCTCTATAGTCTGGATGAAGAAGACTGTTTGTTTTTTTAACTTTTGCTAAAATAAACCGAAAAGAGTGGCGGTGTTGGAGGAGGTGCGACGGTGGTGGAGTGGCGGAGGCAGGAGGTGTGACGGCGGTGAAGGAGTGGCGGAGGCAGGGGTCGAAGGTGGTGGGGGAGTGGCAGAGGCAGGAGGAGAGGGGTGGAGTGGCTGGTGCTAGGGTTTCATGTTTTTCTATTTGATGTTATGACTTACCCTGTCTAATAAGGTAGCTGGGTTTGAGTTTTTACTCGTATTTTTTTTACTGACCCTTCGACATCAGTCAATAAGTTAGTTGTTTCTTGAAATATTGCCTACAATTGTCACTTTACAAAAGCTCTAGTTACCAATATCATTGCTTTGCTCTCCACAAGATCCAAATCATATTGACATCATTTTTTATACAACCAAAATGGATTAATCCATAATATGCTCTTACATTTCTGATAAACACATTCACAAATATATTGCAACAAAGATCAAAGTAGTTTCAAATTGCAGGCAGTTGACACAAGCCAATCATATCTTAACCTTCTAAAGACAAGACTAGGAAGAAAATAAATAGTGAAAACCATCATCGTCGCTTACTCGGGTTAAAGCTAACCAGAGTGCTTGGTCTTCGGCTTCTTCACAATCATCACGGTGCAGTGCGCATGATGAGTAACATAGTCACTTACACTCCCCAAAACCGCCCTACATAAAGAATTTTGTCCGGTGTTTAAATATGTATATAATTTCCAAACATAAGTAATTTGAAGTGGCAATTCCTGATATGACCGTAATAGGACACAATCGTATATAAACCTGTGTTCGTGTTGACCTAACTAAACGGGTCGTGTTCGGGTTGACCTGTTTAAATTTTAATTATACAGGTCAACCCGCCAACCTGTTAACCTGATTGACTAGTATAGATAAATGAGTTAAATGAGTCGTGTTTGGGTTATAGACTTTGGAACTCGAATCATTAGGTTTTCCTGCCAAGTAATTGAATAAAGGTTTGATCGGATAATGTGAAGCTCTATTATATATATATTGTTAGTGAAGGATGATGAATAGTAATTTTAATTTTATAATAATATATAGCTTTTTATTATTTTTTATTTTTAATAACATATTTTTAATTATTTTTTATTTTTTAAAACCATATATTTCCTATACTATTTTTTAATAATTCTCTTTTCTTTTTTAGAACATATATTATCGATTAATTTGATACTTCTTTAATATTACACGTTTATAACTTTTTCTTAAAACTTAAGTACGTAGTTATGGTTGATTTTTTCCCGGACATTCCATTATAAGTTGTGTGAAAAACGAAATTGTAATTATAATAAAGTATTTATTTGGTATCATAAAACAGTATGATGATAAACTAAACCGTTCTAATGGTTTAGCTTTCTAAACAACATGCTTTATTTTCAATTCATGTTTGTTTTACATTATCATTTGCTAGGTTTCGCCGCAACGCGCGACGACAAAAAAAAAACTAGTTAACATAAATGATGAATACCTTTTGATTGCTCCATAACCATGGCTACCAACCACCAACATAGTAGCATGGTGCCTCTCTACAGCTTCACATAAAACATTCCTAGCATCACCTTCCACAACTTCAACAAGCACATCATCCACCTACATAGACAAAGGATCTTTCAGAACCAACCCAAACAAGTGCACGTGATTAAAGCGGTAAATAAACAAATAAACGAAACATTTCAACACCAAATAGCCAAGATTCTCAAATGCATATGGCGCTAAAAGTTCCAACAAAAAGAGCAAGGATCATTCCAAATCCGCATTTGATTTCAATTGCACAAGCCCTTATCCTATAATTCTGATCATTAGATTCTAAAAGTTTTCCCATAATTCAATTGCTTCAAAATCTTAATCAGAAAACATGACCAGGCTTGAAAAGAAATCATGTCCCTGTTCAGCACAATATAGTTCAGATTAAATAACACTACCCTACATATAGGGTGCAGGGTCAACCGACCATGCAGGTTTTTTTATTTATTTATTTTTTTATACGTAACCTACATGACGGCTTTCTGACCAAACCCGGAGATATTTGAACTCGACCCCAGAGATTTTTGAACTTAGAAAAGATTAAATCTATACATATTAATTGGAAAAATAAAGTGAAAAGCAAAAACATGAGTATCGATCCGATTGAAAAAAATTATTGAAAGGTATAACCTTTTCGTGTACATGATTACGTCATGTTACCTCTTAGTTATAGGGGTGTTCATCGGTTCGGTTTATGGTTTATTTGGTTTTCAAAATTTTGTACCCCAAACCAAACCAAAAACCAAACCAAACCAAACCAAACCAAACCAAACCAAACCAAACCAAATTAGGAATATGCTAACCGAACCAAACCAAACCAAATTCAATTAGGTTTGGTTTAGGTTAGAAACCAATTTCAACCCAATTTAACCAAATTGTACCTAAGTACCTATTTTCCTAATTTATATTTATGTTTGTGTTCCAACTTCCTAACATCAAGTCAACAACTAATTCAAACCTAACAATATATAAATAAAAGAAAGTTTCATAGCAAAATAAAACAACCACATCCATAAAATAGTCGTACATATAACCACAAAGTTAAAACTTCAAAACATAGATCATAGCATACTTGTTAATAGCGAATAGCGACAAGGGACCTATATGCTACATAGCGAATAGCGACAACACCGCTATTTTATAAATAGCGATACACTAGAAAAAGAATTATGAAAATTTTTATATGTATATTACATCAAAATATCCGGGGATATATGCTATTTTACATGTATATTTAACAGAAACCTATAAATCCAGCTATAGCCGCTATTGACAACTATGGATCATAGAAACTATAAATACTCAACAAGTCTAATGCCACAAAATATAAATAATCTTCAAACATTTAGTATTTTGGGCTAATAAATTGTATATAGTTTAATAAATATTATTGTTTCTATTTAATAATTAATTAAATTAATGGTTTATTTGGTTATCCAAATTAACCGAATAAACCAAATAAAACAAATATGTCGAACCAAAAACCATATTCACAATTCGGCTTCAGTTAGAAACCAAACCAAACACCGAATTTGTTATTCGGATCGGTTTATTCGGTTACGGTTATGGTTCAGATTACGGTTTTTATTTGGTTTCGGGTTTTTTTTCTGAACACCCCTACTTAGTTATGTCACGACTCAAACCGAAGATTCGAATGTCCAGTTAAGTCACAGCCTTGGTTTTAAAAAGCGAGTGGCACACACAAGCGACGATGTCTAAAACCGATGCACGAAGCGCAAAAGCGGCGGGCTTTTCGTACCTGAGGCGCAAGCTAATTATATATACAACTAAGGCTTTTGTATGATTTAAGTTGCATGTACAAGCCAAAAAACCCAAGGTACAACAGTTAGACGCATAAAAACGCCTCGGATACGTGAGGCGCGTGCCTCAGTCCAAAAAAGACCAGAAAAATCCCCAAAAAGCGTGCTTTTTTGGCGCTTCTTGTAATTACTCTAGACTCTGAGCGAAAAAGCCCCAGGTTGTGAGCCTTATTGCGCCTGGCGCTTAAGCGTGCCTAAGGCGCGCTTTTTAAAACCAAGGCGACAGCTAACTTTGGCCTAAAGCTTCTACGAATCGACGAACTTAACGGACATACAAAAACCTGATGATAGTCTACACACAAGGACCGTTTTAACCTAGGTTTTGTTCACAATCTCACAATTTTGTTACCAAATTCAATTTCAATCAGCATGATAGATTCAGAATCGAAATCGGAAGCATCCAAAAAACGAACCGATTTCGAATGACAGAGCTCCTTGGCCTTTTCCGCTACTCTCGCAGCGATCTTCTTCAAATCCGAATCAACAAACGGATACACATCAGCCGCACCTGAACACATACAGCAAAATCTAAGCACACACAATCAACACAAAAAGAGAATAATAATAAAGTAGAAATTATGATTAACTGATTTACCAGGACCGGCGAAACCTATAGCGGAAGTAGGGGAAGGTTTGGAATGAACAACGATTAGCTTGAAGGGAGTGTTGGGAGCAGAAGGTACTAGAAAGTGATCCAGAGTCCATTCAAGTGCGTAAAAACTGTGATCGCTGTCGTCGATTCCCACGATCATCACTGGTTTCTGTTCTGTTTCCGTGTTCGCCATTGATCTTGCTTCTTCGTTCGTTTTCAGTATGTGTAGCAGTTGACGATGAATATGTATGTATGTATATACGCACACCGGAATTCTAGCACAAGGTTATTCCAGAAAAGACGAAAAAAGGAGAAAAAGAAATTATTGAAGGAAGAGTAACGCCGTTAGTTGAAAATGAGAGTGATAGGAGTAGGACCCAAACGACACTTTCAATGGAGATCCATGATACCAGAGACTTCGTTTGGAAATTGGATACCACCTGAAAGGCACACGGGATTCATGTCGTGCACATTAAGCATGTTAAGATATTTTAGTGTAATCAGCATTTACTTGGTGATTAAAGCGAATAATAATACATATCAAGCAAGTTAGGAGGTGTGGAAGTGCACGCTTGTTTGAGTTATTATAATTCGAAGTGTACGGGCGGAGCCAAATTCGTAGACAGTTTGGTTGCATTCTTTCTGGTTCAGAAAATTCACAGACACAAACACATACCCTGGTTTAATTTCTTGAAAAAATCAGAGTTGTATCCGATTGAATTATTCGGATGAATCACCAAAATAATTTGATCTGGAAGTGACATCACGCCTCTCTCATCATCCGGCAATCATTAAATTCCCCAACAAAGCACTTTGTATAGTTTAAAAGAATAATGTTGCGTATGGCTTTCACTTTTATCTGAGGTTATTTTGTGGAAATTATATATTTGATGTCACTTAAACGTATTGGTCATTGATGAGCTAGGGTTTTCTTATAATTAACTTAACTAGTAGATGTAACCGCCGCGTTGCTGCGGGAAACGAATTGACATTTATAGATCGTCATGGATGAACCACGACCGGACCATCATAAACTGTAACACTTCTATTGTAAGGTAATTTAACTTTTGATATTGTTTGTTGATATTCTATTTTACACGGTCCGACACTGACCACATTATACATTACAAAGTCCCAACACTTTCAACTTTTTTAATTGATTTAGACTACTGTGTGTTCCATGATCTTGTAAAAAAGTGTTTTTTATGATGATGGTATAATTTATTTTGCGAAACATATCACCACATATCACATATAAAAGGCAGATGGGTTAAGTTTTTTTCTTTTTTAGTTATGTTTATTATTGATTACACCACCTTTAAAATATGTGTTCTGTAAAAAAAAAACCATAAACCCATATCCAAAACTCAAGCAATTGGATTCAAGATTTAAAAACTCTATTTTAGAATTTAGAATCTCATTTATTTAACCATCATATCAAGAAGAACCAAAATTTGATTTTAACCTACCTAAGTAACAAAGTCAAGTGTAAACGATAAGCATGTAAATTAAGAATCAAAAAGCAAAAATATACATCTAGTCATCAGACTAATTAATCCATATAAATTCAAGAAAAGCTAAAAGTTACAATCATTGTGGCAAGAGTTTAATTAAAAACACCAAAAAGAGGAATTCAACTTTGACCCTCCTAGCAAGAAAATGAGAAGGGTACAACTAAAAAACAAACCAAAAATCCAAACTACAACAACCTACAACCACAACGACAAACTAAGATTTTTGTTGATCAAAACCCCAAAACAAAAACAAAAACAAAAACAAAATCAAAATTACTATGCTTTTAACAGTAAGATTGAAGTTAAAAAAGAAAAAACAACTAAACCAATAGACTCATATCAAAGCATCATCATCGTCAAGTTCCTCAATGCTATCATAAACAAAGTGCGGCTCAGTCCTGCTACACGGCTGCAACCGGAGTTGCCATGCCATGTGGCCGGAAAGCATCATCACCGGCTACAATCAACAACAAAGAGATACCAAAAACCGTCATAAATAGCACCCGCATTAGTCGTACGTTGGCTCAAAACCAACACCCGATGGATTAACCGATAGCAACAACACAGTGTCATTAACACCGGAATCTGATGTTTCACACAGAGTTTGTAAATCCAAACCAAAACCACATTAACTCTGACACACAATTGTGTAGAAAACCATCGTACAACACAAAAGGCACACCAAAGGTCACACATTTTTCTCCAGCACGAAATCCAACCATCACAGATTAATGGATTTGTTACTAATCAGTTGCATATACATAAATAAACATCGACTTCATCACCACCAGCGTAGTGCTACACCCATCGCCACTACACCGACGTCATCAAAACTGGCCAACGGCTTATGACTCTGTAGCAAACATATACTGTCGTACAAAGAAGTAGTACAATGGGTACACCGAAGCCGGAAAAGACGACGAGATGAGCGCCATAAACCGGATACACCCACCGCCACCACACCGACTTCATCAACGCCGGTAACCAAAAAACCCAGCGGACAAAGAACATCGGTGAGCGGCGGAGATGGGCGTTGAACGGCGGGACGACGAGATGAGCTCCATAGGCCGGATACACCCACCGCCACCACACCGACTTCATCAATGCCGGTAACCAAAAAACCCAGCGGACAAAGAACATCGGTGTGCGGCGAAGATGGGCGTTGAATGGCGGCGAGTTGTTTAGAGAGAGAAGCAGAGAATTTGAGCCTTTGAGGGTTCTCTCTTTAGAGAGAGAAACATATTCTCAGATGGTCAAGTGAAAGAGAAAGAGTACAACTTTGCTTTTAAGCCCAAAATCAAAACCACACCGCCTCTAGCCACCGTTAAAGTTCAGACAAAGTTGATTGAAATTGATCGATGAATTCATCAGATTGTTAATATGATGAGGAGATGAGGGGGAAAATTAGAAAGGCTAAGTGATAACGTGGCATCATTAAAACAATTGTGATGATGAATCATCACATAATCACTGTTCATTCAACTTTCTAACTATCATATATTAATGTTCTTTTTATAAAATTACTAAAACTAGTATTAAGCCCCCTGCGTTGCGGCAGGGGTGTAAACTGTGCCAAATAGCACTAATGTTACACCACTGCCAGCGACAACCAACAACGAAAAAACTTGTAAAAACAAAATAAATAAAACGGTAAAAATAACATCGAACGAAAAGCAGACGTAAAATCGTAGAACCACGCACATCCGTTGTGGCATATTAATGCGAAGAAATTAGACTGAAATGTAAAACATAGAAAAAAGAACCTATCAAGTAGGGAAAGATAGACGCGTTGCGACGAATCTGTCAAATGGGAAAAATAAATGAAAAAACGTTGAACCTCACACGCACGTTGTGGCATGTTAACTCGCAAAATTTAGTAAGAAACGTAAAACGAAAAATTTGTAAAAGATGAAAAATATCAGGGATCAAAGGTGAAAATAAAAAAAGTGTTGCAGTTAAATTGCAAAAGATGAAAAGTATTGGGGATCAAAGTTGAAAATAAAAAAAATGTTGGATTCAAATTGCAAAAGATGAAAAACTTTGGGTTAAAAGTAAAAAAATAAAAGAGTTAAAAAGCAAACGACGGAATCTTTAGAAATGAAAAATTAATTTTTTTTTGAAAAACTTCCTATGCGTATTGTACTTCATAAAACATCAAAATGTTACTTATTTGTAGTTTGAAAATATTCTTACTTACTAAGAAATATTAATAAATTTAAGAGTAAATTACATTTTTGGCCCCTGTGGTTATATCACTTTTACTATATTAGCCTAAAATAAGAATTTTTAACATATGTGCCCTCATGGTCTCTATAACTAACTATTTTGTCCCTTAAGTCTAACCAAACCCCAAACTCTGGTTAATTAATGCTCACATGACAGGCACATGATGTCTAAAATTCTAATTTCCCCACCCCCCTTTTATGACTTTATAAATAAAACCCTAGATTTTTTTTGTCACTTCATCTTCTTCTACCTGATTTTTTTTTTGTAACTATTACCTTCAACCAAGTCAAGAAAGACGCTTCTCAGTTAAATGTTGTATATGTAACAACCCGACTTTTAGAAGTCAAAGTACAAGTCAAAGTCAAAGTCAAAGTCAAAGGAAGAAAGGATTGCTAACCAGACATGTCTTTTCTTGCTTAGTTATTACTTGTACTCTCCAACTCGTTAATCGATGTATGCTAATTGCCGCTAATTGTTTTACGATTTGTAACAATAGGAAGTAACAATGCGATAAAGTTAATTAAACCCTAATATACTTAACGCTAATCTCATCGCTATCGCATCGCAACTCGAATCGCAGGTTGTGGATATTGTTTTACATGTGTGTGCTATTATGTGTTACTTGTGCATGTTTATATATGTTTAAAGGTGGTTATTCGCAACGCAATCGCAACTCCATCACATCGCAATCTCATCGCAAACTCGAGACGCGAATTTACTTACTTGTATGACTTTAGTTGTTAGTTATGTTATTTGTGTAACTATTGTTTAATACTATCGAATCGCTTACTCGCAACACGCTCGAACGCATCGCAACACTCAACGCACAAAACGGAAGTCGGAAACCAACGCACTCGAGTCATCCGATCGAAGGACCCTTCGATTGAATGGTCATCCGACCGGATGACCATCCGATCAGATGACCCTCCGATCGGAAGGCCCTCCGCTCCACGTTACACCGCCTCACTTCTTCCACTCTTGCCTATAAATAGCACCTGTCACATCACTGTTCATGATGTGACATCTCCCTCCGATCTAGTGCACTCTCAAGCTATTTTCTCTCGATTCATCGCGATTCTTGTAAGTTTTCATCTCAAATCTCGTACTTCCTTGATCTACACACACTTCTTCATCAATTTCACCAACAAATCACAACTTCTAACCGTGAAATCTTCGGATTTGGGTTGTTCTAAGGTGATGTCATCATGGAGTTCTTGTGAACCTTGAAGTGTGACCTCATCTTGCCAAGAATGGTTCGGATCTGATGGACTTCCACCTGTTTTACATCATTTTAAACTAAACTAAACAAGATTTCATGTTATTTCATCTATTTCTTTCAACTCTTCTACACTTTACTATTTTCTTTCAACTTTTCTCACTTAAAACCGTTAGATTTTGGACTCGTTCGGGTTCCTTACTCATTCTCTAGTGGGGAAACAGTCTGAGAATGGATTTCTAACGAAGAGACAACCGATTCACGGGTTGAACATGAAACACCGTCATGAACAGCTGGTTCGGGTCGAACGTGGTGACTCCCGTCCGATCGGAGGGGTTGGGCTTGATGAGGTTTTCCATTGTTTAACACATAATCATACCGTCTCGGTCAAACCGCAAACTTTTCAACTTAACGAGTTTTTAAACAAATTGTTGCTCGATCGAACGACCATCCGATCGGAAGACCCTCCGATCGAATGACCATTCGATCATGGTGACATGTAGTTCAACGCTTAACAATTTTGCAAAACATCATTTTGATCGAAAGGCCATCCGATCGAACGGTCATCCGCCCGGATGACCATCCGATCGAATGACTTGGATCACACTACAACACAAACTTCAAAAGTTCAACATTTCACAAACACATCCTTCCCAAACGAACGACCCTCCGATCGAATGGTCATCCGACCGGATGACCATTCGTCTGGAAGGTCATCTGACCGGATCACGGTTCGTCACTTATCTCACTGACACGCTGTTTAACGCACTGTTCAACGCTCACGCTATTATTCAATACTCAGGCTAATCTCTTCAGCGCTCCCTTCAATCCAAGACTGTGTTTAGTTACTAAACACTATCTGTGAGTATACTCGAACCCTTTTTCGCTTAACGCACTTTTGGGTGTTACATACGTTACTTATATCAAATCACATCAACACACAACGTAAACACTTTTATACGCTAACCGCTCTCGCATGTTATACGTGACTTGATGAATGCCTGTTTGTTATGTTAACACATTGATTGCTGTCTACCTGCCTTAGCAACGATAGTACTATAGTTTGGACTCAGCACCTGTTTATTCAGGGGTTGTTAAGGATTTTACTTCACGTGTTCGCAGTGGTGAACATGTGTTGAGCACTCTACAACTCGCAGTCATTGGTATTGATAGGATCTTTGTCGATAACTTACGTGATTCACTTTTAATGTACTACATGCTGGTTATGCGTAAATCGCTTTCGCTACTATTATGCTATTAAACTTGTATGCTCACCTTTACACCATGTGTATTGACCTCTATTTTAACGTATGTGACAGGTGTTTAGGATGCTTGTGCTTGCTTGCTTTGTGGAATCAAGATTAGGAGAGTATAGAAACAAACAATATGAAATCTGACTTGTCAGAACAATTAAATTGTCTTTGAGTACCTATGTCTGTAATAACTGTTTTTATTTGATATATTATGGTATGGGACATGACGTTAAATATCTAGTAATTTTAGTTGTTATGGATTCTCGTGGACAATATGTTTCGCTTAGTGCCGCGCCCCGATGATTCTGCCATCGGTTGGGGTGTGACAGATTGGTATCAGAGCCATAACTATAGGGAACTAGGAAAGACACGACCTAGTCCGGGTTGTTGTCTTAGAATTGACCTAGACTATAGTCTAAGTACCCAATGCCACCCTACTTGTGTGAACTCTATCGCTATTGCAAAACTAGGAATACCAGTATGAATTGGGACAACCCGCACAAAGTGAGTTACTTCGCTCGAGTGAAACATCTCGTATGAAGTAGGTCACATTGCCCGAGTTGTACACTTCGTACAAAGTATTCCAGCACAATCTACAAACGCTCGACAATCTTCCCTAAGATTGAAAACTATTTGGCCTTAGGAAAGGAACGCTTGCACAACACAATCAAGTGATTTAGTCGGGATTAGGTGTGAAAACCAGCAACTCTCGACTGAATCTCTCGCTCTACACATTTTTACTATAAACACGAGAATTTGCGTTGAGTCAGGAGTGAAATCCATACCTCGACAAAATTCTCCATTCCGTGGATTCTATCACACGACCAGGAATAAAGATGTTAAGTTAGGGGTGACACCTGCATCTTAACGACTTGTTCTACTCTCTATTTGATTTTACAAAACCCTCACCAAAGCTTTGATGGATTCCAACGACTCAATTCACGTACTAACCAAAAGGATGTGTGCCGTTCACCGCATGTCGGTGAGAGAGCACAGTCTACTAGCCCAAAGTGTGAACTCGAAGTCCTTGAGAATAGTCGAATCACTTCGGGCGTATAGACATGTTTCGGCAGAACCCGAGACACTCTATTTCCAATTTCAAGACCACAATCGCTGAATTTATTTGTTTATGTGTTTCGATTCTGAACTCGCAGTCGCCGACTTAGTGATTTTATGTGTTTTATGTGGTTTTAAATGTTTATATGCTTTGATTTTTGGTGACTTTACGCTTTTCGCTCATCGCTTTGCTAAACACGCACGACACGCACAACTATTTATACCTCAAAACATTAACAAATCGCACACTATGTTACTCGCTATGCTACTCAATCGCTACTCGCTACTCGCACTCGCAACGCTCGATCGCAATCGCAACTTGAAGGATATGTGAATACGTGCAAAATATGTAGGTGAATACGTGCAAAATATAGTCGAGGATGTGCTTACGTGGATTACGTGCTTATGTTGACTACGTGCCTACGTGCCTATGTGTATTATGTGCCTACGTGACTATGTGCCTATGTGTTAGACGTGCTCCTGTGCCTATTAGGGATGAATCGACTGTACTCGACTTAATAAATGCGTCTGAATCCTATGACGATGTCTGTTGCAGACAATGTCGTCATTTGGATCGCATACTGCTCGCGCTTCTCGTCGAACCAACGCTGACAAATGCATCGCTTCGTTAGTCGCCAAGGAAATGGCGAAGGTCATTCCGCAAATCGTCAGCGAAATCAATGAGAATGCTAGCAAGTCCTCTGAGGAATCCAGGACTGACTCACCAAAAGCTACTTTCAGCTTTAAACAGTTTAAGGCTTGTGGATCCAAGGAATTCACCGGCGAAGACGGGCCTAGCGCCATGTTTCAATGGTTCGATTCCATCGAAGTTACTCTCTGCCAATCTGGATGTCCGAACGATCTGCGTACTGTCAACGCAACAGGAGTTTTTCAGTCCAGGGCTCTGGACTGGTGGACTGCGGAGCGAAACAGACATGGGAATGATGCAGCTTATGGACTATCATGGGATGAGCTCAAAGAGCTTATGATGAAAGAGTTCTTCCCACCTCATGAGGTGCAAAAGCTGGAGAATGAGTTCTGGCATATCAAACAGGAGGGTGGCGACAATGCTGGTCTAACTGCCCGTTTCAAGCAACTCAGCATTATTTATCCAAGCCAGGTGGCGACACCTGACATGACGATTAAGAAATACATCCGCGCTCTGCCCGACTGTGTTGCAGATTTTGTTCAAGCAGCCAAGCCTACTACGATTGAATAAACCTACCAGCTCGCTGCTGAGATAAACGATAAGCGAGTGTTGGCTGGTTATTTCAAGAGGAATCTTCACCAAGCAACTGCTACTCCCGCTCCCGCTACTGAAACCGCAGCCTCTCAAGAATCAAAGTCTTCACGCCGCAAGAGCAAGAACAACAAGAATTGTGCCGTCACCGCAGCTCCTCTCAATGCTACCCCTGCTCCACCGCAGAACCAAAACCGCCAAGTAGCGGCACCGTTGACCAACGCACAACCTGCAAAGCCTGCGTATACAGGTCCTCACCCGCTATGCCCTACTTATACTTACCATCATCCTGTTGGGATCGCTTGCCGATTCTGTGCTCACTGCAACATCTATGGGAATTTTACTGCCAACTGCCGTACTGGTCCCCGACAGCAAGCTCCGGTTCAAGCACCTCCAGCTCTGCCAGCTCCTCTTCCTGCTCCTCAGGGTATTCCAGCAGCTCCTGCACCCGCTGCTCACGCAAGATCCTGCTACGCATGTGGTGACCTAACCACTTTGAAAACGTTTGCCCGAACAGGGTAGTGAAGCAAGAGCTTCAGCAACAACCTGTACAACAACAACATCAACAGCAGCAGCCTCAGCAGCCAGCTCAACAAGCACCTCGTGGACGCACCTTCAACATCAATATCCGCCAAGCGCAGACCGACAACAACGTGGTTAATGGTAAGTTCCTCGTAAACGGTGTTTATGCTTCGTGTTTATTTGATACTGGAGCAGATAAGCAGGCAAGTATCTCCGAAAGGAATACAAAGCCTTCTTGGCACACATCGTAGTAACGGAGGAGGAAAAGAAAGGAAAGACAACAGTGAAGGACGTTTCCGTAGTTCACGATTTTCCTAACGTTTTTGCTGATGATTTACCTGGTTTACCGCCATCTCGTGATATCGATTTCCGAATCGACCTCATTCCTGGAGCAAATCCTGTTGCTAAATCTGCTTATCGACTCGCCCCATCAGAAATGCGGGAACTCTCGAGTCAACTCCAGGAATTGCTTGATAAAGGCTTCATTCGCCCTAGCACCTCTCCTTGGGGCGCACCAGTCCTTTTTGTTAAAAAGAAGGATGGATCGTTCCGGATGTGCATCGACTATAGGGAACTGAATAAGCTTACTATCAAGAATCGCTATCCTTTGCCTCGAATCGATGATTTGTTTGATCAATTACAAGGTGCTACCTGTTTTTCCAAAATTGATCTACGCTCCGGTTATCATCAATTACGAATTCAGGAGGAAGATATACCCAAAACCGCTTTTCGAATTCGCTACGGGCACTATGAATTTGTTGTTATGCCGTTTGGACTTACCAACGCACTAACAGTTTTTATGGATCTAATGAATTGCGTGTGTAAACCCTTTCTTGACCGTTTCGTCATAGTGTTTATCGATGATATCCTGATCTATTCGAAGACAAAAACCGAACACGCGCAACATCTACGTTTGGTTCTTGAACTCTTACAAGGGAATCTCCTTTATGCCAAATTCTCCAAGTGTGAATTTTGGCTCGAGGAGGTTCAATTCCTTGGTCACATCGTTAATAGTCAAGGTATTCATGTCGATCCTGCGAAGATAGAAGCATTTAGGAGTTGGGTTACACCAAAGAACCCGTCCGAAGTTCGCTCTTTTCTCGGACTGGCAGGCTACTACCATCGATTTATTGCAGATTTCTCTAAAATTGTTGTTCCTCTCACCTCTCTTACGCATAAGGACAAGACTTTTGTTTGGGGAACCGAACAAGAAGAATGCTTTTCAAACCCTTAAGCATATGCTTTGCAATGCTCCTATTCTCACATTGCCCGACGGAAACGACGATTTTGTCGTTTATTGTGATGCCTCCAACCTCGGTCTCGGTTGTGTTCTCATGCAATGAGACAAGGTTATCGCGTATGCCTCTCGACAGCTCAAGGTGCATGAGAAAAACTACACGACTCACGATCTCGAGCTTGACGTAGTTGTTTTTGCGTTGAAGATTTGGCGACACTACCTATATGGTACTAAGTGTACGGTCTTCACCGACCACAAGAGCCTACAACATATCTTCAATAAAAAGGAACTAAACATGAGTTAGCGCAAATGGGTCGAATTTCTCAATGACTACGACTGTGAGATTTGCTACCATTTAGGCAAAGCTAATGTCGTGGCTGATGCGCTTAGTCGTCGAAGCTATTTGCATAGTGTTCGTAATGTTCAGGCCCAATATGACCTCGAAGCTCTTATTCGTGATGCCCAACATGCTTGTTTTACCGAACGCACCCAGAGAAAATAAAGAATACTTGGTTCCGAACACCAGCTTGTGAGCAAATCAAATGGTATCTTTCACTATCTTGATCGCATCTGGATACCCAGTCGCAATAATCTCCGAGAGATATTGCGGACTGAAGCCCACAAATCCCGATATTCCATTCATCCCGATGCTGACAAAATGTACCAGGACTTGCGTGCCAGGTATTGGTGGCCTGGAATGAAAAAGGATATCGCCCTCTAAGTTTCGAAATGCCTGACTTGTTCGAAAGTCAAGGCTGAGCATTAGCGACCCTCTGGCTTGCTCGAACAACCCGAAATCCCTATGTGGAAATGGGAGAGTCTAGCTATGGATTTCATTACGAAACTCCCTCGCACGCCATCAGGTCACGATAGCATCTGGGTTATCGTTGATCGTCTCACTAAATCTGCTCATTTTCTGTCAATACGGGAAGACTTTAAGGTGGAACGATTAGCACGAATCTACACCGACGAAGTTATTTGTCGACATGGGACACCTCGTGATATCATTTCTGACCGCGATGGTCGATTCACCTCGCGCCTTTGGGAGACTTTTCAATCTGCACTCGGTACTACTCTTAATCTAAGTACCGCTTTTCATCCCCAAACTGATGGTCAGACTGAACGCACGATTCGTACCCTTGAAGACATGTTTCGGTCGTGTGTCATAGATTTCGGTGGTAATTGGGACTCGCATTTACCTTTGGTCGAATTCTCGTATAATAACAGTTATCACTCTAGCATTCAAATGGCACCATTTGAGGCTTTGTATGGAAGAAAATGTTGATCGCCTATTGTATGGCAAGAGATCGGGGATGCGCAAATTACCGGTCCTGAGTTATTGCAAGAAACGACCGACAAAATCCTCCAGATTCGAGACAACCTCTTAAAGGCTCGGAGTCGTCAAAAAAGTTATGCCGATAGACGCTGCAGGCCCCTGGAATTCGAAGTCGGTGATCACGTACTCCTAAAGGTTTCACCTTGGAAGGGGGTGATCCGATTTGGTAAGAAAGGAAAGCTCACGCCTCGATACGTTGGACCCTTTAAAATTCTGGAAAGAATTGGCAAAGTGGCCTACTGTAACACCCCGAAAACGGGTTTGGTAATAAACCCTGTAACACCCCAAAAACCCGAATATTTATATTCGTTAAATATTATGATATGGTACATCAAGAAATAAATGACTAGGTTATTTAACCTAGTTATGAGTATGGTAGAAACAACTAAAGGATGAGAGTTGTGGCAATTATAATGAGTGGCAAACTTGAGGGACCAAAATGGGGAAAGATGAAACTTGAATTAATATATGAAAAATACACCCACAAACACACATAATCGTGTGTTCTAGAAAGAGCAGGAGCTCTTATGGAGCCAAAACCCTAATCATGGAAAATCACCAAATTAAAAGGCTAAACTAAGCTTAAATTCACAACCGAGCATGGATTAATGATCACCTTCACGAGGGGATCATAAGGTATGTCTTAAAAGATAGATTGGTGATTATGCACGAAGTGGGTTATGTTGTAAATCGTGAATTGGTATGAAATTGATCATGTATAATGGTTAGAATCATCATATAGAACATAGGTTATGTATGGTTTGTGTTAATTTGATGATTAGTGGTGAAACCCATTAGTTATGGTGATGATGATGATGACTTGAATGATCACCCATGTCCAATTCTTGCTTAATATTGATGTGTATGATAGATTCTTGTTAGAGGAATTGAAAGATATGTGATACTAGTATGTTTGATGTTTATGCATGAATGATTCACTTGATTAGAAGGAGGAATTTGATGAATTATGTATGAGATTAGGAGATTGTGCATGAATTTGTTGTACTTTATGTTTAAAAGGTAGTACATACACCAAGGGTATGATGAAATTAGAGATAATTGAGTTTAGATCACTAGTAAGTGATTAATAATGAAGTTATGAAGTGGGTTTTAGATAATGTGATGTAAATGGATGATTTACTTATGTTAATGATGTTTGGAATCATACTTGGGTGTGAATGTTTAAAGAAATCGGATAAGAAATGATAAATTAGCATGTTATAAGGTTGAATGATAAATTCCATATAAAATCCATGTAATGAAAAGGTTGTGATGAATGATGAATAAGCTAACTATCTTGAGAATGATATATGATAGATGATGCTTGATAAGCGACATGGAAGCTTGGGAAAGAAGCGGGTCAAATGGAACTTATGTGCACGGGAAGCGTACTCGGATGCAAGGTAAGTAAGCTTACACCCTTTTTGTAGAATATTTATTTGTTGTATTGATTACGAACATGGTAAGTAAACACGTGAAGTATGATGTTCCGACAAGTATTTGATACGGGTCGGAATATGTGGGTATGATAAGGAAATTAAAGTTGATGTTTAAAAAGGGTAAAATGGACATTTGGAACTAACAGGTCAAATGGTGGAGATGTCACCATTTGGCATTATCGACTAATGAATGGTTTTGTCAAGTATTATGAATTCACAGATTTAATAGCGAAAGGATCTCGTTGTTATCATCTAACAATTTGGTGGACGAAGTATTAAACGGATCTTAGCTTTGATCCGAGCAAGGTATGTATGTTTAAAGTTGTAGTTAAGTGATAGGGATGGTTGAATGTGCAATGAAGTCCTTTGTTGTAAAGGATGGAGCGAAGTTGACAAAAATGCCCTTGATAGGTATATCGGGCAAACGACTTTAAAATGTTGTTTAGAAACAAGCCATTAGATTAAATGATTACTTTGGACATGTATGAAAGCGAAAAGTATGATCTTTGCGAGTCAAAGTCCTTAAAATTGCGTAAATACCCTTAACGGGTCAAAATAACATTTAAGTGGAAATGGGTTGGGATGTTGTAAGAAACCCGTGATTGGGACCTTATATGATAGACGACATTGAAATTATAAGGTTCATGAGGAATTTAGTTCAAACAATCAAGTTATGTTGATAAATGCATGAACGGGTCAAAATTTGGTAAAAGGGTAATAAGCCGAAGGCTTAAAAGTCATAAAATTCGGTAGTCCAAATATTGGACTTTTCACTCCATGTGATGGAGAATTAAATTACGGTCGCGTAGGAAAAAGAATCAAGTAAAACGGATAAACGGTTTGAAAGTTACGGCCGTTTTCGTAAAAATAATAAGCCGAAAACGTATAAGTTAAGAACTTCCTTAACCCGGATGTTAAATTTCAATTTCACATGATAGAATGTTAATTTACGATCATGTAGGAAGAAACGGGAGGTAAAACGGATAAACGGTTTGAAAGTTACGGCCGTTTTCGTAAAAAAGGATTAAACCGGTAAATCTGTAGCTGGGCTGCAGCGTAACCTACGGCTCAGCCGTAGGCTACGGTACTGGAAGGGCTGTTTTGTTGATTAATCTGTAGCTGGGCTGCAGCGTAACCTACGGCTCAGCCGTAGGCTACGGTACTGGAGGGGCTGTTTTGTTGATTATTAATGGACTGTAAGCTACGGTCTGTAGACTGTAGCCTACGACAGGATTGATAAAATTGTTATATGTTGTTGTTTGATGGTGTATGAGGTAAATTATGATATTTAACAACTTTTTACACTTATAATACTAACATTTAAAGTTTTTTAAATGTGGTTTGGGTCTCTAAGTATAGGGAACTCATTCTAATCAATTTCTAAAGCCTTATAAACAATGTTAAGATAAATTTGATATTAAGAAAGATAAGGGAAGGCATGTATATTTATGAAAGGATGAACATGTAAATCGTTGTGATAAAAGATTATGATCTACACAATACGGTATGATCGTCAAGGACGATGATGTATAAAGTATGCATTATAAAGTGAATGTAATATGCTAACATGAGTTCCAATATGATGAAGAGATGTGAAAAGTCAAGGAGGGAACTTATTTATGTTTATAATGTGTGCTAATGTTATGAATGTATGTGGTGAGCGCAGGTTGATCGGGTCACGGAGGATTAACAAGGGACAGAGATCATGGACCGAGTCACATGAAGGATTGTACGGGGTTGTCTGAGAGTGTAACTTGTTATATATAAGTTATGTTTTATTCTATAAATGAGTTAGATTGATGTATTCAATATAAAAGAGTTGTTTTAAAAAATGAACTTTCAAGTAAGACATAAGGTTTATAATGAAAGAAATTTTATGACACGAATATTCCGCTGCGACTTTTTTGTCAAATACGAACTAGGGTCTTACAAACCCCGTTAATACTAAAAGACGGGTAAAGTACCGTTAGTGGTAAAAATTAACCCGGTAAATATTAGGATTTAAATAAATAAACCTAATATTAAATAAAACGTGAATAAAAGCTTCAAAGGAAATAAAGTTTATAAGAGGCCCGAGTTAACGGGACTTAAAATAAAACGGGTTATAACCTTCCCCGAACCCACTAAGTTAACTAGGAATAACTAACCTAGTTAATAGTGTGTAGTAAAACAGTGAAAGAACTTGCAGTAATTAACCCATTTATAAAACCTTTAAACTTTGAGGCACTAAAAGTGGGCAATTGGAAACAAGTTTATAATTAAAACTTAAAAACACCAAAACACACACATATGTGTGTGTTTGGTCGATGTATATAGGAGAAGAAACATGGATTCTCTTCAAGAACCCTAAACACAAGAAATTCAACTAAATCAAAGAGAAATCGAGCCAGGAAATTGGGGCTTTTAATAAAATCGTGATCACCAAGCTTAGGGGATCACAAGGTATGTTGAATTTTGATGTTAGTGATATTTTGAATTTGTGATAAACATGCATGAACGAAATTCTTGTATGAATGTTGAATGTTATAGTGATATTGATGTGAGTATAAGTCTAGGAACAAACCCTAGATGCAAACTTGAAGAATTTTGCCATAAATTAGCAATTAGTCAACTAATCAAGTATGAGCTAAGTGGGTTTTGTTGATTTGACGAAATTGATGTTGTATTGGTGTTTATAAACATCATACTAACTCGTATGAATGAACTACTTGAACAAATCAGGGATTTTGTTAAGGGTTCATAAGTGATTAGAAGTGGGTTTTGACACAAGAGTTAAAACCATGGTTATGATGGTCAAAGTGTATATGTGCATACAATGACTAAAATTGCATGTTGATTTTTGGTTACTTGAGTTATGAAATAGATAACATGTTAGTTGATATGGCATCTCAAAAGATGGTGCTCATTAAGTGATTGATAATGTGCCTAAATTGAGTCTTGCGAACTTGTTGGTGCATTCATATTGGTAAATTGGTGGTTTGACTTTAAAAAAAAAAGAAAAGGTCAAACCGACCTATGATAAAGTTCAATAAGAATAGTGGTAGAAGATTCATAAGGTGTGAACGTCATGATCTAGAATGAATAATATAACCACCTTGTGAATGATAAAGATAGTTGGACGCTTAATAAGCTAGGTGGAAGCTTGGGGAGGAAGCGGGTCAAACAAATCAAGAAGGAAAAGAAAAGCATAGTTTGGATGCGAGGTAAGTTAAACTTACACCTTTTTGTAGAATACGTGTTTATTCTATAAGTTATGAATACAATAAAGATAATATTTAAAATATGGTTTCCGACGCGAAAAGATACGGGTCGGAACTAACATAAATGATAGAAACCATGTTTAATGGTAAAAAGGGGGTGAAACAGTAAACTAGTCATGAAAAGACTAAGATAAAATGCGTTTTCGAACGGCTACTTTATAAGTAAGTCTAAACGAGTAAAAAGGAGAAACAGTGATTTAGTCACGAACAAATAGGTAAAAGTTGAAATGTAAAAATGACACCAAGCGACATAAGTCACGTCGGACTAAAGGCGTAAGAAAAAGGGTTTAAGAGACATAGCTAAAGAGGTGAGAAATCTGAATAGAGTTATTTAATGAAATGGTAAATAGATACCATTCCGATATAAGCGCAAAGTGTTTAATAGTTTAGACCAAACGGGTCAAATGGTAATGTAGATACCATTTGACAAATAATGACTAATAAGTGCTTGTCGAGTCTTATGCGCACAGGATAAAACGCTTATGATTTAGCGGTACTATGAATTAGCATATTATGGATGCAAGGTATCAAACGGGTCAATATGTTGATCCGAGCCACGTACACATAACTAAATTTTAGTTAAATATACGAATTCGGTCAAATGGGTAGCGAAAGTCCTTCGACGTAAAATGAGGGGCTAAAGTTGACAAAAATGCCCTTGATGGATAAATCGGGCAAACGGCCCTTAGGGATGGTTTAAGAACATATTTCGTGATCATGTAAGTTATAGAGAAGTATAAAAGTTATAGGCATAAGCCTTTTTGTGTCAGTTGTATCAAAATGGCCTTTGCTGTAAATTGAAAATCCGAAAGGGGTAAATTAGGGAGAAACAATAGATACACATAAAATCCACCACAATGGTAGTTGTGGTGGAAGACCCCTCGAAAAGCAATGTGAAAATATGTAGTTAGAAGTGAATGAGTGTGGCTTATGCATTAAAGCGCTTAAATACCCTTAACGGGTCAAAAATAAGCGCATAAGTATAAACGGGTCAACGATATATAATAACCCATGAATTGAACTTCGTGTGATAGAAAATATTTTTTATATATGATGTTCGTAGTAATTTAGGTGTACCAAACTAGTTGGTTTGATGAAAGTATGAAATGGGTCAAAAGCTTTGCTAAAGGTTCAATAGTTAAGATAAGGCCGAGTGTTTAAAATCTAGAAAATTTGTAATCCGGATGTCGGATTTTAACTCCATGTGATGGAGAATTAAATTACGGACGCGTAGGAAAAAGAATCGCGTAAAACAGATCAATAATGAATAAGTTATGGTCGTTTCCGTAAAAACTGGCATAGCTGGCAGAGTGCAGGTTCCAGAAATGAACCTGCTGAAAAAGGGTCTCCCTCGCGCCACGCGAGGGAGCAAGTTGGTTCTGGCGCGTGGCATGACGGAGTCAGTTTCTGAAAATTTGTTTTTTTCAATTATTTCGCCTCGCGAACTCGTTTAAACACGTTCTAAACTATGTATGACTAATTCAATTCATGTTTTATGAATTGTAGGTATAATATACAACACCGGAGGATGATTAAGCTCAACGAAGAACCGAACACGATCAAGTTACAAGCTTCCACACATTGTTAATCGTTATTTTAAAACAACGAATTTAGTCACATTATGTGGTGTACTTGAAAACTGTAAAAGTTTTAATTGATTCGTATTTTCCAATGTACTTGTAATTATAATTACATGATTATGTTCGTAATTTTAAACGAAATCCGCTTAGAAATAGTAAGGGTGTTACACCTACAGACTCGAACTACCGGAGGAACTCAACAATGTACATCCGACTTTTCATGTCTCAAACCTCAAAAAGTGTCTGGCTGAGCAGAATTTACATGTTCCTCTTGAGGATCTACAAGTGGACGAAACATTACATTTCGTGGAAAAGCCAGTCGAGATCATGGACTGAGAAACCAAGAAACTCCGACGCTCACGCATTCCTATAGTGAAGGTTCGCTAGGAAGGCAAACACGGCGCCGAGTTCACTTGGGAACTCGAAAGAGATATGAAGGCTAAGTACCCACATCTATTCGTTACGGCTGCGCCTTAATTTCGGGACGAAATTCCCTTAAGTAGGGGAGGCTGTAACAACCCGACTTTTTGAAGTCAAAGTACAAGTCAAAGTCAAAGTCAAAGGAAGAAAATATTGCTAATCAGATCTGTCTTTTCTTGCTTAATTATTACTTGTACTCTCCGACTCGTTAAACGATGTTTGCTAATTGCCGCTAATTGTTTTACGATTTGTAACAATAGGAAGTAACAAAGCGATAAAGTTAATTAAACGCTAATCTACTTAATGCTAATCTCATCGCTATCGCATCACAACTCGAATCGCAGGTTGTGGATATTGTTTTAGTGTGTGTGCTATTATGTGTTACTTGTGCATGTTTATATATGTTTAAAAGTGGTTATTCACAACGCAATCGCAACTCCATCACATCGCAAACTCAAGACGCGAATTTACTTACTTGTATGACTTTAGGTGTTAGTTATGTTATTGGTGTAACTATTGTTTAATACTATCGCATCGCTTACTCGCAACACGCTCGAACGCATCGCAACGCTCAAAGCACGAAACAGAAGTCGGAAACCAACGCGCTCGAGTCATCCGATCAAGGATCCTTCGATCGAATGGTCATCCGACCGGATGACCATCCGATCAGATGACCCTCCGATCGGAAGGCCCTCCGCTCCACGTTACACTGCCTCACTTCTTCCTCTCTTGCCTATAAATAGCACCTGTCACATCACTGTTCATGATGTGACAACTCCCTCCGATCCAGTGCACTCTCAAGCTATTTTCTATCGATTCCTCATGATTCTTGTAAGTTTTCATCTCAAATCTCGTATTTCCTTGATCTACACACACTTCTTCATCAATTTCACCAACAAATCACAACTTCTAACCGTGAAATCTTCGGATTTGGGTTGTTCTAAGGAGATGTCATCATGGAGTTCTTGTGAACCTTGAAGTGTGATCTCATCTTGCCAAGAATGTTTCGGATCTGATGGACTTCCAGCTGTTTTACATCATTTTCAACTAAACTAAACAAAATTTCATGTTATTTCATCTATTTCTTTCAACTCTTCTACACTTTACTATTTTCTTTCAACTTTTCTCACTTAAAACTGTAAGATTTTGGACTCGTTCGGGTTCCCTACTCATTCTCTAGTGGGGAAACAGTCTGAGAATGGATTTCTAACGAAGAGACAACCGATTCACGGGTTGAACACGAAACACCATCATGAACAGCTGGTTCGGGTCGAACAGGGTGATTCCCGTCCGATCGGAGGGGTTGGGCTTGATGAGGTTTTCCATTGTTTAACACATAATCATACCGTCTCGGTCAAACCGCAAAATTTTCAACTTAACGAGTTTTTGAACAAATTGTTGCTCGATCAAACGGCCATCCGATCGGAAGACCCTCCGATCGAATGACCTTTCGATCATGGTGACATGTAGTTCAACACCTAACAATTTTGCAAAATATCATTTTGATCGAAAGGCCGTTCGATCGAACGGTCATCCGCCCGGATGACCATCCGATCGAATGACTTGGATCACACTACAACACAAACTTCAAAAGTTCAAAATTTCACAAACACATCCTTCCCAAACGAACGACCCTCCGACCGAATGGTCATCCGACCAGATGACTATCCGTCCGGAAGGTCATCCGACCGGATCACGGTTCGTCACTTATCTCACCGACACGCTGTTTAACGCACTGTTCAATGCTCACGCTATTGTTCAATACTCAGGCTAATCTCTCCAGCGCTCCCTTCAATCCAAGACTGTGTTTAGTTACTAAACACTATCTGTGAGTATACTCGAACCTTTTTTCGCTTAACACACTTTTGGGTGTTATGTACATTACTTATATCAAATCACATCAACACACAACGCAAACACTTTTATACGCTAACCGCTCTCGCATGTTATACGTGACTCGATGAATGCTTGTTTGTTATGTTAACACATTGATTGTTGCCTACCTGCCTTAGCAACGATAGTACTATAGTTTGGACTCAGAACCTGTTTATTCAGGGGTTGTTAAGGATTTTACTTCACGTGTTCGCAGTGGTGAACATGTGTTGCGCACTCTACAACACGCAGTCATTGGTATTGATAGGATCTTTGTCGATAACTTACGTGCTTCACTTTTAACGTACTACATGCTGGTTATGCGTAAATCACTTTCGCTACTATTATGCTATTAAACTTGTATGCTCACCTTTACACCATGTGTATTGACCTCTATTTTAACGTATGTGACAGGTGTTTAGGATGCTTGTGCTTGCTTGCTTTGTGGAATCAAGATTAGGAGAGTCTAGAAACAAACAATATGAAATTTGAGTTGTCGGAACAATTAAATTGTCTTTGAGTACCTATGTTTGTAATAACTGTTTTTATTTGATATGTTATGGTATGGGACATGACGTTAAATATCTGGTAATTTTAGTTGTTATGGATTATCGTGGACAATCTGTTTCGCTCAATGCCGCGCCCCGATGATTCCGCCATCGGTTGGGGTGTGAAAGTATATGCTGGCCAGAACAAGTATGAAGTTAGTACTGAAAAGCAACCAACTATTCATTCATCTTATCACACCCCAACCGATGGTGGAAACGTCGGAGTGAGGCGAAAACGAGATTGCAAGAGTCTTCGTAACACTATTGGTGACACTAATTAAATAATGGATTTCATTTCATTTCTAGAAGTCAATTACAAAGGTTGGAATCAAATACAACAACTTGAAATACAAGAATGACAATACAATAAGAATACAAAATTTTAAATGTGTATCTAGGCATCCTACTAGATTCCATGCATCATCATCAACATCATCATTAAACCTGCAACATGTTTTAAAAGCGTAGTTCAATACAAAAATGTATTGGCGAGTATACAGATTTTCATACATAGCATAAAAATAAGTTGTAAACAATTCCACATGGCAAACTATTGAAACAAGATAAACAATAAAATCGGCAAGTGTTTAACTAATCAAACCAATAATGAAACGCAATAAGCTCTTAATATAACCCAAAGTTTACAGGCGGTGCGTTAATCATACAGCGCTATATATGTCAAGGATAGGTTCGTACGAAGTTAATGATAAGTCTAACACAAAACGTATACCCCAAGTTTAAAATATCAAGTAATCAAGTATGCATGCATGTATAAGGAATGTTTGTGCATTTATGAATAAAGTTTATGTGTAAGTTAATAGATAACATGTCACACCCCAAGTATACTCACCGTTTTGCAAAGTTTCCTTTGGTGATTCCGTGAAGAGTTGGAGGTTGGAGCTTCAACGTTTCCTTTAAAACACTTAATGTTTTATTTTAGAACTCTTAGAGTTCTCTTCCTTGCTTGAAATATTTGAGAGAAGTAGAGAGGTTGAGAGAAGAATGGTTGGAACACTTAGTGTCCTTTTAGAATTCTTAGAATTATTGATTTAGAGAGATTGAGAGAATTAGAGAGATGGAGAGAAGAATGGTGTTAAGAAAATGGTAGAAGGAGGTTGGTATTTATAGGTGGAGATGGTGGAAAATGGTGAAATATGATTGGTTAAAGAAGGTGGAAGAGGATTGAAAAGATGATTGGTGGAGAAAGGAGGTGGAAAAGGGTGAAATATGATTGGTTAAAGAAGGTGTAAGAGGATTGATGAGGTGGAAAGGTGATTGGTATATTTCTTGGTATTGCTTGAGTATATATTATGTAATTGAGTAAATAAAAGTATAAAAGTATAATTCAAGTGTTGAGGATGTGTGTATGAGTATTTATACGTATAAATAGTGTCGGTGTACGTATAAATACGTATTTAAATGATCGGTTGTGTGAATAACAAATATGTATAAAATATGAATTTTATTACGATTAACGCATCGAATTGTGAGATTGAAATTAAAATACGAATGTAAGGTTTCTAAAATTAGAATACGAATACGAACATTTTTAAAATAGAAATACGAAGATCCGAGGCGTTACAGTCTCCCCTACTTTAGGAAATTTCGTCCCGAAATTTATTCAAGAGGAAGACCTTGGAGAAAAAGCATTTTGGCTAGAAGAATGATTGTCTAAAATCGAGACTTGGAAGTTTTGAAATGTGTTGAAAAGTATGAAGTTTCAAGGAACGAAAAGATAGGTTTGTAAAAAGGGTTCGTTTGTCTAAAATGATTCGAGGCATTGAGCATATGTAAAACGTGCATGTGTGTGTATAGACAAGCGAGTTTAAACAAGTTTGAATAACTCAATGATGAGGTATTTTAAAATGTGTTAACAAAGAAGGAAGCTTTCGTATAAAACGGTATGTATTTTGATGAAAAGTGTGGCCGCACTATTGGTTGTAAGAAAAAGTTTCGTTGGTTTTAAAGAGCATTGACAAATCTCAGTTTTGTAGAGAATTCTTTATCGGTGGAAAACGAGGAAGTTAGGTATTTTAAATAAAAAATGGTTTTGGAGGTAACGGCCAACTAAGTATGTTTGCGCATAAATAAAGAATGGATAATAGTTTTAAAAGTAAGAAAACATTTTAGGGTTCGAATGTTTAAATCGATTGATTGCAAATGGGGTTTGTATAAAAGGCAGAGAATAGCGGGGAATATTAGAGGTATAAGAGTGAACGATTGACCTAATAAACGAAAGCGAGTATAAGAATGGTATGCGTATTGAAAGCGATTAGTTAAGAATGGGGTCTCGTCGTGGATAATCGGATATCACGCGTTTAGCAATGCGTTTATGAGTTGTTAAAGTTTGTATCGGGTCTAAATAGGTATGCAAAACACCGAATTTCTCATGGCACGTTTTACGAAAGTTTGGTAACATGGTGAAAACACTTAGATATAGGAAGTACCAGCGGCGTATCCACCATATTTTGACCATGTTACGTCCGTTTCGTTATTCGGTGTCATGTTACGTTCCGTGTCTTACCATACAAAGTAGTACACCCTATGATTCTCATGCGCCTATCACTATAATCTCGTGTGCACCCGCGATTATATTGATCGTCGCATGATCCGCATAGTTTGTACTAGTTGTGTATGAATCAGGGTATACATAAATTTGAAAATAAGAATTTGTGCGTATAAGAATGTAGTATATAGGCATGTTTACGTTCAAATAAGTATGAGACCAACGTGAGCGAACCCCCTCGGGTTATGCTCACGTATAGGTACGAATGTATAAATTTGAATATAAGTATGAGCATGAATGTGAGTATAAATATAAGTATGCATATGAGTATAAGTATAAATATGAATACAACTATGAGTATGCATATGAGTATAAGTAACAAAATAAAACGTATTAGTATGAATATGAATATGTGCATAAGTATGAATATAAGTGGGTATGAATGACGACGATTGCGTGTATGGTATGAATTGAATACAACGAATTTAAGCATATAAAATGATCAAGAAGTTTTGGGTATGTAAAAAAACGAATGATATAAATGAAATTGTCGCGAGATATCGACTAAAACGTGTACGATGTTATGAGAATTTATGTAATGTAGAATTTAGTTTGTGAATGTAAAAAGAATATAAAGTACTTACTGGTTATGCATGACGTATTTTGTAAGGAACGGAAATGGTACTCTTGTTTTAGAAGAATTTATGTAAGTTGAAAATTGTCGGTTCCTATGAAGTTTTCTTGCCCACGTGTTTTGAATTTAAATGACATATTGAGCGGTGTATGAAAAGGTTTTTGAAAATAGTAAGTTTGCATCATTTTAAAAGATCTTGCATTAAAATAAGAAATTTGAAATTTGGAGGTTCTCATGAAAACGTTGATTCTTAAAAAGAAATTTAGCATGATGAACTTAGTGATCGTTGAAAAGTGTTTTTAGTAAAATGATTTATTGATTTTGAAAAGAGTTTTAGTAAAATGATCTTATAATATCTATAAGATCTTATAGGCATGTGAGAAAGGTTGGTTTGATTTTCGTTTGTGAATAAAAGTCCTTAGTACAATGATATAATGTGATCGTGTTTTAGTGATTACGTTAAGCATGGAATTTGTGGGCAAGAGATTCATTGGACCGATTAAGTTGATAGGTAGCATTTCGTAAGGTTTTGAAATTCGGGTAATAAAACGTTTTAAGTTATGTTTAAGAATTTCGTGTATGTGAGTTATGTGAAAATAGATTGTATGGTAAGAACTACATTTGATAAAACAATGCATTTTGAAATTGATATAAGTAAGGATTTTGACGAATGATAAACGATTTAGGTGTAAAACATGATCGTGTTTGCGTAATAAAGTATTTTGAAGGAAAATTTTGGTAACGATCACCTAGGTAAGGGATTCAACCCTAACCCGTTGGTGAGGTCGTTTTAAGAAAAGAAAGGAGTGGAGTTAATCGTCAAGGTAAGGAAATCACTTCTATCTCGATGATATGTCTCCATTTTGGGGTTACAAGAAATGTAAATCTAGTTGGTGATGTTTTTGAAATCATGCATGTGAATGGCGTATAGATGTATGAAAAGATTTAGTATGATGTGTGTATAAAACAAAATAATCTTGAAAACAATTTGAATTTGAAAAGAGAGGATTGCATCGTATAAGATTGATAATAGTAAAACGTAGGTTTGATTAAAACTTGGATTGTTCCAAAACGGAACTTTGACTAAACCGAAGTGGTCGAAAATTCTTTTGAAATTAGAGAAACATGCTTTGGCCTAACATGTGGAATACTCTCGCCGAAATTTCGGTTAACGGTATTCACCCTTACGGTTACTACATGTCCCAAATCAATCGAAATTTCGAGAGTTGGCAGGATTTATGAAAAAAATCAAGGAGTGAGACTAGTCGACAAGGTGCGGGTTTCACCCCTAACTTGACGATTTCGTACCCTAAGTGTGGTTGGTACTCGTCGAGTCAAAATTTTAATTTCGATATTTTAACGAGGGTCCACTAGAATTTTAAATGGAAACTCTCCATCAAGGTGAGGATTTCACTCCTAACTTGATGGCGAATTTCGTGTAAAAAGAATAGGTGGATTGAGAGTCGTTCACCAAATTGTGGGTTTCACGCCTATTTTGGTGAAGTCGTCTCGTTTGTGTATTACGAGTGTTTTCAAGTTTAGTATAATTGAGTAAAATGCCTTAGGAAAGGCGTATGTTTGAAATAATAAAACAAGTATGAACACGTAAAAAGACATTTCAAGAATAACACATATAAGAATTTAACATACGAGTCAAGTAGGGTCAATGATGGTGCTTAACTATAGACTAGGTTAAAAGCATGGCAATTTCCTAATTCCCTATAGTTATGGCTCTGACACCAATCTGTCACACCCCAACCGATGGCGGAAACATCATAGTGAGACGAAAACGAGATTGCAAGAGACTTCATAACACTATTGGTGACAATAATTAAATAATGGATTTCATTTCATTTCTAAAAGTCAATTACAAAGGTTGGAATCAATTACAACAACTTGAAATACAAGAATGACAATACAATAAGAATACAAAATTTTAAATGTGTATCTAGGCATCCTACTAGATTCCATGCATCATCAACATCATCATTAAACCTGCAACATGTTTTAAAAGCGTAGTTCAATACAAAAATGTATTGGCTAGTATACAGGTTTTCATACATAGCATAAAAATAAGTTGTAAACAATTCCACATGGCAAGCTATTGACACAAGATAAACAATAAAATCGGCATGTGTTTAACTAATCAAACTAATGATGAAACGCAATAAGCTCTTAACATAACCCAAAGTTTACAGGCAGTGCGTTAATCCTACAGTGCTATATATGTCAAGGATAGGCTCGTACGAAGTTAATGATAAGTCTAACACAAAACGTATACCCCAAGTTTAAAGTATCAAGTAATCAAGTATGCATGCATGTATAAGGAATGTTTGTGCATTTATGAATAAAGTTTAAGTGTAAGTTAATAGATAACACGTCACACCCCAAAAGTGGTAAACGAAAAAGGGGTTCAAGTATACTCACCGTTTTGCAAAGTTTCCTTTGGTGATTCCGTGAAGAGTTGGAGGTTGGAGCTTCAAAGCTTCCTTTAAAACACTTAGTGTTTTCTTTTAGAACTCTTAGAGTTCTCTTCCTTGCTTGAAATATTTGAGAGAAGTAGAGAGGTTGAGAGAAGAATGGTTGGAACACTTAGTGTCCTTTTAGAATTCTTAGAATTCTTGATTTAAGGAGATTGAGAGAATTAGAGAGATGGAGAGAAGAATGGTGTTAAGAAAATGGTAGAAAGAGGTTGGTATTTATAGGTGGAGATGGTGGAAATGGGTGAAATATGATTGGTTAAAGAAGGTGGAAGAGGATTAAAAAGATGATTGGTGGAGAAAGGGTGAAATATGATTGGTTAAAGAAGGTGGAAGAGGATTGATGAGGTGGAAAGGTGATTGGTATATTTCTTGGTATTTCTTGAGGATATATTATGTAATTGAGTAAATAAAAGTATAAAAGTATAATTAAAGTATTGAGGATGTGTGTATAAGTATTTATGCGTATAAATAGTGTCGGTTTGTGTATAAATACGTATTTAAATGATCGGTTGTGTGAATAACAAATATGTATAAAATATGAATTTTATTATGATTAACGCCTCGAATTGTGAGATTGAAATTAAAATACGAATGTAAGGTTTCTAAAATTAGAATATGAATACGAACATTTTTAAAATAGAAATACGAAGAAACGAGGCGTTACACATCTCAATCTCATTTTAGCTCGTATAGCGATGAACCTGATGTTCCTAAAAAGGCTGTTGTTGGTAATCCTTTTGCTGTTGTTGATCAAGAAAGCCCTTTTAAAGAATTCGTAAAACAAGCCCCAATGTTGATGATGATGTCATCTCTGATGACAATGATGACGACGACGACGACGTTGGCGTTGGTTGATACAGGATTTGAGTATGACGAAATGGAGGCTAACATCTGGAGCCCTAAAATGAACACCATTGACAAACCAAATTCTCAATCGCATATTTTTTCTGAAATTGTATCCTTCGGTGACCAATCTATGAAATCTATAGAACCTTCAGAAACAGATAATTTTGCGCCCGCATGTTTCGATCAATCCGATGGTCCAGATTCCGGAAGTGAAAGTGAGCGTTTGTCTATGAAGCCTAAATCGTCTTAGTGACTGCTGAAGCTATTTCAATAAGCCTTCTCAACAGACCACTATCACATTCAGGTATTTCTAGAACATTCACAGAAGGTAGTGTTTCAAGTGTGACTTCAACCAAACTGGGGCAATCCCATATTTTCAAAGCATTCAATGATTCAATCAGGAGGAAGAAGATGAAGTGACAAAAAAAATCTAGGGTTTCTTTTTATAAAGTAATAAAAGGGGGGGGGGAGGGGAAATTACAATTTTAGACATCATGTGCCTGTCATGTGAGCATTAATTAACCAGAGTTTGGGGTTTGGTTAGACTCAGGGGCCAAAATAGTTAGTTATAGAGACCATGAGGGCACATATGTTAAAAATTCTTATTTTGGGCTAATATAGTAAAAGTGATATAACCACAGGGGCCAAAAACGTAATTTACTCTAAATTTAAAAACCCCTAAGTCCCTAACCGAACTCTTATAATCATCTACTTCTATCTTTGGCCATCTTGGGAAAAACTTCCATAGTTCCATTCCTCATCACCCATCTCAAATCAACTTGATAAAAAGCGTGAGTTATGTCGACAGACCTTGACTAGATTGTTTGGCGTTAGTGTTTTGGGGTGAATTGGACGAACATATTAACAATGAGGAATGAAGCAATACCATATGTTTTGATGACGATCACAAATCGTAGTTTTGATTGACAATGTTGGAAAAATAGGTGAAAATAGTATTTTTCACAAATAGAGGAAAATGATTTTTTCCTATTTTGGACTAGAAATAAATATAATAAAATGAGCGGGTTTTATATATTTATTTATGGGTTTGTGTTCTATGTTGGAAGAGCTTCGCAACGAACTAAACCACGTCCAAAACCGAGCTAAGATGAATGAGATATCGATGCTCAAAGTTGTGTGTTTGAAACATTGAATGCTGAAACAAAAGGGAAAGTTGCACCTTGTCCCACATAGGAGGAGAGATGGGACTTAAATGGGTATTTAAGTGGGAACTCTCCACCCTTATTGTTTCATGGAAGCACACACTAAGTGTACACGCGAAGGGTGCGGAGCACCCTAACTCGCACTGGCACACGCGCGCGCGCGTGGCGTGGGCGATGAGGCGCAATGTGGCGCTTTGATGGCACACTTTGCACTTCGCATCGCAGCTTGAGAGCCGCCTTTGTATTTTTGACCATGAGCTTGTGGTGGATCACAGAGGCTGCAAGGACCAAGCGGTGAAGTGGCGTGCGGGTTCGAGGCGCGTGACGTGGCAGTCCGCGCGCGAGTACACGTGGCATGAAGGCGCGCGGTTGCGCGCATGGTGCATGGGTCCTGATGTGACGTGCGCAGCGCACCAAAGTGAGCCAAAATGGTGCGACTGTGTGGCGTGCTAGTAGAGGCTCACAGGTGACGTGGCACACGCGCGCATTGCAGTGAGCCAAATGGACGCAGCGCGCATGAGCGTGCAGACCTGCGCGCGCAAGGTCGCACGCGCACCAGTGTGTCTTGCGCGCGCGCGCGCAGAAGCTTCCAGCATTGAATGACAGTGCAGTTACAGTTCTGCAATTGAAACTAACGAGTCAAACGGTTTTAACAGCGAATTAAATGACGTATTAAATTGCATTGAAGACGTTTAATGCAATTTAAACCTCTCCTTTAATTCCTTTTGACTGTTTTGAGTTAGGAGCAGTATAAATACAGCTCCATACCCAGCTGCAGAGATACACCAGCAACAATAGCACTAGCAACTTTCTCACTACAACTTTCTGATCTACTTCCTGCAAGTCTCAAGGTAACCTTCGGGTTGTAGGCCAGTTTTGTTTAGTGATTCAAACCAGTTTAATTACGCGAACGGTTCCTACAATCTTAAAACAAATTTTTAAAACACCGTTCGTGTAATCAAAACCATTCTGTTTAGTGATTCAAACCAGTTTTGTTTCACTCAGTTTGTGTTTTAAAAACAGATTTTTTTTTGTTTTCTTCTTCAAAGGAGCGACTTTGGTTGAAAACATTTCTGGTTACATTCAGACTTTGTCATAAAATTTGCTAAAAACTTTCTGCCTTGGTCTTCAAAGTTGGACTTAGAAGCCAATCAGTAAGTTCTAAAATTATAAATTTTCTATTTTTTGGTCTTCAAAGTTGGACTTAGAAGCCGAAACAGTAAATTTGGGGTAAAATTAAAATTTAATTGTTTATTTCTGTTTTTCGGAGTAAAACATAATTTTTGGACTAAAAACTTTAAATTTTAATTTTTCTGCATGTCGACCGAGAACGTCAACGTTAACAACAACACCAATGTTGTGACGGGAACCCCCCTTAACGCCACCACTGTGGGAGCGTCCACAGTGGCTAATCACGCTGAACGACCCGTGAAGTTCTCGGGTCTACACTTCAAGAGGTGGCAGCAGAAGATGTTCTTCTACCTGACCACCATGAACCTTGCGAGGTTCTTAACGGAAACCGCTCCCCAAACTGTGGAAGGGGAGACCGACGCACAAAGACAGTGCGCGGTAGATGCGTGGAAGCATTCGGATTTCATATGTCGTGGCTATGTGTTAAACGGCCTGTCGGATGCGTTGTATAATGTGTACTACAACGTCAAGACTTCCAAAGACCTTTGGGATGCCTTGGACAAGAAGTACAAAACGGAGGATGCTGGCACAAAGAAATTTGTGGTAGCCCGTTTTTTGGAATTCAAAATGGTTGATACAAAAACAGTTATGAATCAGGTCCAAGAATTGCAAATTATACTACATGACATCCTTGCGGAAGGCATGACACTTAGCGAGACATTCCAAGTGGCAGCGATGATTGAAAAGTTACCTCCTGGTTGGGTGGATTTTAAGAATTATCTTAAACACAAACGAAAGGAGATGACTATAAAGGATCTTATTGTTCGTCTTCGGATTGAAGAGGACAATAGAATTGCCCAAAAAGGCAGCCTTGCGCAAACTTCTGCTAGCGCAAATTTGGTTGAGCATGGGCAATCCTCTAAAGGCAATAAGGGTAAGGGGAAAAAGGACAAAGAGAAAGCAAAGGCTAGCAAACTTGGACCGAAAAAAGGGGTTGTGAAAAAGAAACCTCAAACGTTCCAAGGGACTTGTTACAACTGTGACGAGCCAGGGCATCGGTGTAACCAATGCAAGAAACCAAAGCGTGAGTGCGCACACATGGTGGATGAAGACGGAGTGCCTTTGGTGGCAATGATTTCCGACAAAACCGCAATGTTGGATGAGGTCAATGCTGTGACCAACACTCCAAAAGGATGGTGGGTTGATACGGGAGCGACCCATCATTTTTGCCCAGACATGAGCCTCTTTACTACCTTGAAAGAGCTTGCGGGAGATGATAAGCTATACATGGGAAATGCAGCCACCACGGACATCAAGGGTGAAGGAACGGTGATTTTGAAGTGGACTTCAGGGAAGGAGCTCACTTTAAGCAACGTGTTATATGTCCCAGACTTGCGCAAGAGCCTAGTCTCGGGATGGTTGCTTAATAAGTTTGGATTTCGTTTAGTTTTTGAGAGCGATCAATTTGTACTTACTAAACGAGGAATGTATGTTGGCAAGGGCTATGCCCAAAATGGTATGTTCAAATTGAATGTAATGGCTGTAAAAATGAACATGAATAAAATTGCTACTACTTCTACTTATATGCTTGAGTTTTCTGATTCGAATAAATGGCATGGTAGATTAGGTCACGTTAATTTTAATTCAATACGCCGTTAATCAATTTAAATTGTATACCAACATTCCATATTGATTCACATTATAAATGCGAAACATGTGTAGAATCCAAACTTACAAGATCATCATCGAAATCGGTTGAACGAATAACCGAACCCCTTGACTTAATTCACACTGATATTTGTGATTTAAAAGCGGTACCCACAAGAGGTGGAAATAAGTATTTCATCACGTTTATTGATGATAGTACTAAATATTGCTATGTATATTTACTAAAAAGTAAAGATGAAGCAATAAGTAAATTTATCTTGTATAAAAATGAAGTTGAGAATCAACTTCAAAAGAAGACAAAAGCTTTGCGAAGCGACCGAGGAGGCAAATATGTTGCACATTTTGCCGATTTATGCGCAAAAAGTGGCATTGTACATGAGTGTACACCTCCTTATTCTCCACAATCAAATGGCGTGGCGGAACGAAAGAACCGTACATTGAAAGAAATGATGAACGCCATGTTGATAAGTTATGGGGTGAGCCAGGAAATGTGGGGGGAAGCCATTCTCTCGGCTAATTATCTTTTGAACAATATACCACTTAAAAAGAGAGACGAAACTCCATATGAGTTATGGAAAAGGAAGAAGCCTTCATACAAATACTTGAAAGTGTGGGGGTGCCTAGCAAAGGTTATTGTACCACCTCCTAAGGCTCTTAGGATAGGACCCAAAACTATTGATTGCATATTTATTGGGTATGCGCATCAAAGTAGTGCACATCGCTTTCTTGTACACAAGTCCAAGAATCCAGATGTTCACGTAAACACTATCATGGAGGTGAATCCTAACGTTGTGTCTTACTTTGAAAATGTGTTTCCTTTGAGAAGACAAACACATGCAACGTCATCAACACCTAATTTTGAAGTAGGCGAAAGCTCATCTACGCAAGTTGATGAGGTAGTTCATGATAAGACACATGAACGGCCTGAGGTTGAAGAAGGTGATCGTAGGCGAAGCAAAAGGCCAAGGGTTGATAAATCCTTCGGTCCAGACTTCGTTAGCTATATGGTTGAAGGCGAGCCCAATACATATCGCGAAGCGGTTTCCTCTTCAGAAGGACCTCAATGGAAAGAAGCAATAAAGAACGAAATTGATTCGATATTGCAAAATCATACTTGGGAGTTAGTAGATCTTCCACCTGGTTGCAAACCACTTGGATATCGTTGGATATTCAAAAGGAAGATGAAAACTGATGGAAGTATTGATAAATACAAGGCTAGGTTGGTGATTAAAGGATTTAGACAAAAGGAAGGTCTAGATTACTTTGATACCTACTCGCCTGTGACGCGCATAACCTCGATTAGATTGGTTCTTGCTGTAGCGGCTTTAAGAAATTTGGAAGTTCACCAAATGGACGTTAAAACCGCATTTCTAAATGGCGATTTAGAAGAAGAGATTTACATGGAGCAACCTGAAGGTTTCTCTGCCCCAGGTCAAGAGGGTAAAGTGTGTAAACTCGTCAAGTCTTTGTATGGCTTGAAGCAAGCACCAAAATAATGGCACCAAAAATTTGATCATGTCATGATTGACAATGGTTTCAAAATAAATGAGTGCGATAAATGTGTTTATTTCAAAGACACAAATGAAGGTTATGTGATCTTATGCCTTTATGTAGATGATATGCTTATCATTGGGAGTAATAATAAAATGATCAAAGCTACTAAAAGCATGTTGAAAGCGAGATTTGACATGAAAGACATGGGTTTAGCGGATGTGATTCTTGGAGTAAAGATCATAAGAACCCAAGATGGTCTTGTGTTAAGTCAATCTCACTATGTGGATAAAATTCTTGAAAAATTCAACTCAGGAGATACGAATGTAGCTCGAACTCCAGTTGATACCTCCCAACATCTCAAGAAAAATAAAGGAGATGGAGTTGCTCAGTTAGAGTACTCAAGAATTATTGGCAGTCTAATGTGTCTAATGACATGTACTAGACCCGACTTGGCTTATGCGGTGAGTAGACTAAGTAGATACACCAGCAATCCGTGCGCGGATCATTGGAAAGCTATCACGAGGGTGCTTAGATACATAAGA
This sequence comes from Helianthus tuberosus, assembly GCA_030545235.1. Classification (NCBI taxonomy): domain Eukaryota; kingdom Viridiplantae; phylum Streptophyta; class Magnoliopsida; order Asterales; family Asteraceae; genus Helianthus; species Helianthus tuberosus. Next base: position 193,445,204 of record CM060352.1, on the reverse strand, counting down.
TACACAAAAGATTATGGACTGCATTATACCCGACAACCAGCAGTGATCGAAGGATACACTGATGCAAACTGGATATCGGATAATAAAGATTCCAAATCAACAAGTGGTTACGTGTTTACACTTGGAGGAACTGCTATTGATTGGTAGTCTTCTAAGCAAACGGTCATAACAAGATCCACAATGGAATCCGAATTCATCGCCTTGGATAAGTCAGGAGAGGAGGCGGAATGGCTACGTCAATTCATGGAATATATTCCAAGATGGCCAAAGCCTTTGCCAGCCATATGTATACATTGTGATAGCCAATCAGCGATTGGTAGAGCTCAAAGCTTAATGTACAATGGCAGATCAAGGCATATGCGACGTAGACATAACACGGTACGCCAACTACTCTCAACGGGTGTTATCACAATTGATTATGTGAGATCGAAGGATAACATTGCGGACCCGTTTACAAAAGGCTTAAGCAGAGAGTTAGTTGAAACATCGTCAAGAGGAATGGGACTAAAGCCCGTGATAAATGGGAATATGAGGGAAACCTAACTTAGTTGACTGGAGATCCCAAGATCTAAGTTCAATAGGACAACTAAATCATATTACCAAAACGGAGTCACTGTGGGGGAGTACCCCAAACCAAATAAAAGGGAGTTATATACTTCCTAGTCCATTTCAATCAGTGACATTGAAGTGAGGCTAAGCATATTAAGGTTAACGATTTCGGGAAATCAAATAACCATGATGCTTTTAATGATTCATGGGAATCACCTATATGAGAGAGAAGTAGGGTCGCTTCGAATGAATTTGTGGGGTGCGCAAATCCTAGAGCTCTCGCAGAACCAGGCTAGTTTTCCAGGACCATAATAGGACACGACAATGAGGGGTGGCCAAACCAGGGAGAGTATTGTGTGAAGTGTATTGTCGTTTACACAAATGGGGGTATGTTCAAGGACATCGCGTCTACAAACCGCTAGTAAGCTAAGTATGCTTCACAAAAGAAGATTCAAAGGTAACAACCTACCTATCTTGCAATACTCAACTGTCGAAGTTTATCGTTAAAAAGTGTAAGGAAAAGATCGGTTTCCATACATGTGGGGGATTGTTGGAAATTTGATGAAAATAACATTTTTCATGTGGGGGATTGTTGGAAACATAGGTGAAAATAGCATTTTTCACAAATAGAGGAAAATGATTTTTTCCTATTTTGGACTAGAAATAAATATAAGAAAATGAGCGGGTTTTATATATTTATTTGTGGGTTTGTGTTCTATGTTGGAAGAGCTTCGCAACGAACTAAACCACGTCCAAAACCGCGCTAAGATGAATGAGATATCGATGCTCAAAGTTGGGTGTTTGAAACATTGAATGCTGAAACAAAAGGGAAAGTTGCACCTTGTCCCACATAGGAGGAGAGATGGAACTTAAATGGGTATTTAAGTGGGAACTCTCCACCCTTATTGTTTCATGGAAGCACACACTAAGTGTACTCGCGAAGGGTGTGGAGCACCCTAACTCACACTCGCACACGCGCGCGTGGCGTGGGCGATGAGGCGCAATGTGGCGCTTTGATGGCGCACTTTGCACTTCGCATCGCCGCTTGAGAGCCGCCTTTGTATTTTTGACCATGAGCGTGTGGTGGATCACAGAGGCTACAAGGACCAAGTGGTGAAGTGGCGTGCGGGTTCGAGGCGCGTGACGTGGCAGTCAGCGCGCGAGTACACGTGGCATGAAGGCGCGCGGTTGCGCGCATGGTGCATGGGTCCTGATGTGACGTGCGCGGCGCACCAAAGTGAGCCAAAACGGCGCGACTGTGTGGCGTGCTCGTAGAGGCTCACAGGTGACGTGGCACACGCGCGCACGGACCTGAGTCAGTGTGGCGCACGCGCGCATGGCAGTGAGCCAAATGGACGCACCGCGCATGAGCGTGCAGACCTGCGCGCGCACCAGTGTGTCTTGCGTGCGCGCGCAGAAGCTTCCAGCATTGAATGACGTGCAATTACAGTTCTGCAATTGAAACTGACGAGTCAAACGGTTTTAACAGCGAATTAAATGACGTATTAAATTGCAATGAAGACGTTTAATGCAATTTAAACCTCTCCTTTAATTCCTTTTGACTGTTTCGAGTTAGGAGCAGTATAAATACAGCTCCATACCCAGCTGCAGAGATACACAAGAACAATATCACTAGCAACTTTCTCACTACAACTTTCTGATCTTCTTCCTGCAAGTCTCAAGGTAACCTTCGGGTTGTAGGCCAGCTCCGGCAGTACCACTGCTCCGGCTGTTGTACCTTGGGAAACAAAACGAGTACTCCTGGGAGACTCGGAATTTGTTTTAAGGGAAGCGTGTGTACACGTGACTCAGCCACTGTGATTTTCTGTTTCTTCATTTCTTGTATTTTATTTATTTCAGTTGTAATAGTACAGTAATTTTGCTTTCTTCTATTTCTGTATTGTAATTAGTTGAATAAAATTTGTCTTATTTTATTTAATTACGTGAACGGTTCCTACAGACAAGACTTCCAATCTTAGTAAGTATGGTTTGTTTTTTTTGATATATTGTGAGGCAGAGAAACCTAACATGACCTTTAATTTGGTGTTTGATGCCATTTTAGTTGAATTTTGTGGTCGCCAAAACTTTGGCCGTAAGTGCCGGGTGGGTGACCGCTCTGGTCCAAATCGAAACAGGGCCTGAAAATTTTTAAATATATTTATAAATCAAATTTTTTTTTGTATGTTTTTCTAAAAAAAATAATCTTAAAGGGCCTGAATTTATGAACGAAAAACGTTTTTTTGGCCTTTTCATAAATTTGGATTTGTGATTTTGTGGCCCATTTGCCACGTTTAGACTTTGATTATTTGAATTTATGAATAGGGCCCAAATTTCTTTACCTCACACATGGCCAAAATTTATTTTGTGATTTTCAGAGACGGCCTGCCATGGTCGGCTTAAAGGGTGTGCAGGGTGTGTCATCGAATAGGGCCCAAAATTTTTGAGTGCCCAAAAAAAATTTCTTTCCTTATATTTATATATAAAATATTTACAATCCCAAATGAAAGATTAACATTGTTGTAGCTCTAATAGTTTTGTGCTTATTTGTTAATAAACGGGTCTTTGGTTCGAGACATAGCAACATTCTATTTTCTCCTATTTCTTTTTATTTTTATTTGTTGAAGCTTCAGAACCTTTCATTGATTATGTTCAATCAGTAGACAGCTCATTTTAGTGACAACACAAATATTTATGATGATGGATGTAATGATATTAGAGGGTGTTGAATATATTACAAAAAGATATTAAGATAAGGTAGTACCCACCCCCAAATAAATGCTCATCAAAGGACAATAGGGTCAATGAATCTGAACCAACTCTGCAAAACAACCCATGAAACCAACCAACTCACATGGTGCAACATGACCATAGTCTATACTGTTTGGTGATATTATTTTTATGACAAGTGTGGGATGCACACACTGCACTGACCTAACATATGGTTGGAATTATAAGAGTAGAAAATGAAGTTTGATTTATGATTTTATACCTGGTTGACCCAACACTTAATAGGTTCAAAATACTTGTACAAATTACAAACGCCTTAGCGCCGATACAATTAGAATAGTGCTAGTAAAAACTACGACAACAATGTAAATGAGACATTTAGCATGAGAATAAGTAACCTACAAATGTGCCTGATGAACATTTAGCATGAGAATAAGTAACCTCGACTTTCGTAACTTCATAAATTCATGGTACGCGTCCATTAGGCACAATTTTAGACAACTTTAGGCGGTATACCCTATCCGTTACACGATTCATATGACAGCAATGTTACCCTATCCATTACACGATTCATCATCAAAACTGCCAATCACAAGCTTTCAACACCTTATGATTTCATTTATATTCAACTGTTCATAAACCAGATGACCGGTTCGCATACTCCTGAACCAAAGCCCCAAACAGCGAAGGTCTCTCTATCAACCGTGAAGGTTTATCAAATTCTTTCGCGTAACCTGTTTACAACATAACAAGTTCAACTTCAAAACCGCAAAATCACAACTTCAACACGTGTTATTTTAGATAAAAACGAGAGTTACCAGCATCGATGACTAGAACGCGATCACAGTCCATGACAGTCGGTATTCTGTGAGCAATGCTAATGATAGTACAGTCCGCAAAGTCCTCGCGTATGATTTTCTGAATTACCGCATCTGTTTGTGAATCAACAGAAGCCGTTGCTTCGTCCATGAACAATAGCTTGCTGTGCTTTAGCATCACTCTTCCCAAACAAAGAAGTTGTCGTTGTCCCACACTCCAGTTATCGCCATTATCGACAACTAAGTAACAAAACCAATATGTTAAAACACACAACCCAACTTTTGTTAAACAAGAAAAAACGTATCTTCGGATCGGTTTTTAGTACCTGCAGAATCCAGTTTTCCAGGTTTCGCAGCTACAACATCGTTAAGCTGGCATCGTTCAAGACTCTGCAAAACAAGTTCTTGCATCAACGGAGATAGATGGAGTAGGAGATGATTGGTTTAAACTAATGAACTGTAATAGTTATTTTCAGCAAACCATAGGGCGAAAAACGTAATTAACTTTTTTTAACATAGGGTATTTTAGTCTTTTCACCAAAAGCTTAACGGTAAATATGGATGAGGTTAACGGAGGTGGACTGTAATTGTTACAAAAGTGAAAGTACTGGTACTGTTTTGGCAATTTGTAAACTTATGGACTGTAACGGTTATTTTCAACAAAGCATAGGGGCGAAAAAACGTTACTAACTCTTTAAAAAATTACAGTCAATGCATCCATATGAAAATAAGAAAATAATTTTACCCTCCAGATTTCTTCATCAGAATGTTGACCGATGGGGTCGATATTGCTTCGCACTGTGCCTTCAAATAGGATCGGTTCTTGAGGAATGATCCCGAACCGTGACCTGAGATCGTGTAATCCGAGCGTCGAGATGTTGATGCCATCGATCGTTATACTTCCGCCAGATGGCTCGACCAGCCTAAACAGAACTTGGATCAAAGTTGACTTCCCACCACCGGTTCTACCAACAACACCGATCTTTTCACCGCCTTTAATGCTTAGCGTAATCCCTTTAATAACTAGAGGCGTGTTGGAACGATACCTCACCTGTTCTCACAAGCAAACATTCAAGAAACTTCAGCATTAAAACGGACAACACGCGAGTTTAGATTTAGGATTACGGATTCTCGTAGTCATAAGTTACCTGTACATCTTTGAGTTCTACGTTACCATGAGAAGGCCAGTTTGAAGGAGGGGGGTTATCTTTTTTCACCCATTCGGCTTCTGACGGTATGTTGGTGAACTGTTTAATCCTTTCAACAGAAACCATTCGGTTTTCAACAAAACAGCTCATGTATAAAGCCCAAAACAACACGCCGTTGAGTGACAATCCATACGAGAGTGATAATCCAACATTCTCTGATCAAGATAGCACATTTCAATATTAGTCAACTCTCTAAAGAATAAAACAAAAACCAACAAGCTATGCAGTTAACGCGGTAAAAAAATGGATATTGGTCAACGACTGATATTTGAGATATAGGTTATCGCGGTGGGATATCAGTAATTTTAATATCATGCAGAATTTATATATTTACCAATTTAACACTAAAAATTCAGTATAATCTCCTACCATTAAGAAATTAACCTTTTGCAACTTGCAAAACACTAACAATTAACAATTAAGACTTAAACACTAATAGCAGCAATAAGAAGAAAGGTACTGATATCGGGAAAATCGGTGATATATCGGTCAATATCGGCGATAATATTGGTACTGATATTCTGACCGATATTTGACACCGATATTTTACATGGGGACCGATAAACGATATATAGGTAATATATCAACGATATTAACTGCATAGAACCTATAGAAAATTTTAGCTGACCTGGTTTAACAATGCTGCTAGGCAAGATGATCATGAACACGGTGGAAGCACACAGAAATAAGCTACCGAGAAACTCCAAACGGAAACCTAACCACCCGTTGGATCCGTTATTATGGAAATCCATTCTCAGGTTTCCATTCACGCGATCAACGTTTTCTTGAACAAACCTGTCTTGCTTCCTAAAGCACCGAATTGTCATAACACCCGAGATGCTCTCTGAGAAATGGTGAATAACGGGTGCTTTTGTAATCGAGTCCAGTCGCGTTATTTCACGAGATGTTGCCAGATAGTATCCCTACAACAATTCGATCATACGTTATCACAAGTTCAAATCAGATCTTTGAGTTACCTTGATGTATGCGAATTTACCAACACAGACTAAACTTACCCGAAACCAAAAATTGAGATAACCAAGAGGAATCAATAAGAAAACCGTCGGCCATGCATACTGACAAGTGATGATGATAATGCCAAACACCGTTATAAACATCGCAAGAGTCAAGTTCATCATGAACGGAAGGAAGACGTCGAGGTTTGTTTGATCACTTGATGCCTGTATATATCAAACAAATAGCCTCTGTAAATATTTAGATGTGAGTTACCAAAGAAAATAAACTTATAAACAATTAAGAAACGTTACCCTGCTAAGAATTCTTCCAGAAGGTGTAGTGTCGAAAAACGACATTGGAGCGTGAAGGATGCTGTAAAGAATCTGCTTAAAGAATATCTGGGAAGTTTTAAGCCCAAGAAACGTCGAAGAAACAATTCTACCGCATACCAAAATCAATGAAAGACCAGCTATAGCTGTATACACTTCTATAAACAACGAAGGGTTGAAAGCGCGTTCATTAGAGGTTTCGTACGCCAACCAGTAATCACTCGCCATCTGTGATCCTTGCCACAAGATTGAAAAAGTCATAACAGCAATCACACCCCACCATCCGAAGGCCTCGGTGACATAAACCTTATAAACACCTAAGCTGATTCTTCCGGTTTCTCTCTCTTCTTCTTCAATTAGCTTTGATGTGCCGATTATAGAACTAGATTTCGATCGTTCTAACGCCTTTTGATCTTCTTCCCGAGGGTTTAGGCTAGGAGATTTCTGAAGAGGTCTAGGGGAGGGGCTATCCGATGCGGTAGGTTCCATTTCAACTAGCTGCATGGAGGTCTCGTGAGCGGAAACTAAATTTTTGAAATCCAAACCGGATTCTAATAGTTCGTCATACTTTCCTGATTGAACAAGCATCCCATCTCGCATCACCTAAAACCGTTACAAGTTAATATCAAGTATGATCAGATCAAACAAAATATTATGAAACTATGATACTTACCAGTATCAAATCAACATTATGTAGGAAATCAACTTGGTGCGTGACGAGTAAGATCGTTTTGTTTCTTAGAGCCCCCCTCACACACTCCTACAATAAAAATCAAAAACAGAACTGTGAGAACTAGTACCAAAACTCTGAAAGCAAATGAATAAACTTTGGTGCTACTATGATCACCTTAAATATTTCGGAACCCGTGTGAGCGTCAACGGCGCTAAAGACATCATCAAGAAGATAAATGTCACAATCTTGATAAACCGCTCGGGCGAGTTGGATCCTCTGTTTCTGGCCGCCACTAAGGTTAATCCCCCGCTCGCCGATCTCTGTTTGATCACCAAATTCCATCATTTCCAAGTCTTTCTCCAAGCAACAGTTCTTGATCACTTCCTTGTATTTCCGTCTATCCATTGGCAAACCGAACAAAATGTTCTCTTGAATCGTCCCGTTTTGTATCCATGCTGTTTGGGCAACATATGCAGTGCTCCCACATACTCTCACCTAACATAACATCAAATCACATTATACAATGGGTCACTCTTATGAAGATTTCTAAGACCCGTCTCGTCTAGCGGTCATTTCTAATAAAGTTTAGTGGTACCTTTCCGGAGATTTTGTGCATTTCGCCAATAACGGATGATAGAAGAGATGACTTCCCGGACCCCACGGTTCCAACGATTGCCGCAAGTTCACCTTTCTTGATCTCAAAGCTCAAATTCTTGACGACAGCACCATCAGCAGCTTCGTCATCCCAGCTAAAAGACCCATCTCTGACCTCAACCGCCGTGCTGCCACTACAACCCTCCTGCCGCTCCACCGCTTCCTCATCGAGCTCCTTACTCAACATGAATGCATCCAATCTTCCTAACGAGATCATGGCTTGAGAAAGGGAGATCATCGACTGAGGGAACGTACGAATAGGCTCTTGCAAGTTCTTGAACAATGATGTGGCGGTGAACACTGTCCCAGCATCAAGTGGGATCCCGAGCAAAATCGCACTTCCAAAAGTGAGCGAGGAGACAAACAAAGGCGCGCTCCATAAAACAATCAAGTTTCCACCGATTGAAAACATGAATTTGGTAAGCCACGCGTATTCAGACTCGCGAAACGCTTGAATCCTCTTGTTGAAGTGTTCTTCCCATGCTTGGAACTTGATCACCCTCATGTAATTAAGCATCTCATTGGTGGCTTTCATCCTCGAGTCACGGTTTTTCATTATGTTAAACTGAAACTTGTTGTTCCTTTTAGTACCGAAAATCACATACAACAGAACCGCTAAGATCCCGGCCAACGCCACCAAAGATGGCACGCCGAGGTACGTGTACAGTATAGCTAATGCTACCGACACTTGAACCGGCATAAGCCAAATAGCATGCAATTGAAGCATCATATCACCAAGTTGTTGAGCATCTACCGCCATGTAGTTCACTATCTGTCCCACACCGTGCGATTGTCGAGCCGAACAGGACAGCCGCAGCCCCTTTTTGTATAACGACGTTATCAGTGTCGACCGGATCAACATTCCAAGCTTCTGGGAATTGAAATTGAACTGGTGGGATGACAACACTTCAATAAACTTTGCAACAAGAAGGATTAGTATCAAGTAATACCCCTCGTATGGCGAAGTGCTTTTCCCGGAAGTGAAGTCTACAAACCGTTGGATCAACAACGGCCCAACATACATAACACACAACCTAATGATCGCAAGGAGCGCCGTGAACGCGATATGTTTCCAGAAACAACGAATTAACGTGAGTCGAACAGGATGCTTCGAATTCTCGTGAGGTTTAGGCCAATTCTCCTCAAAAAGCTTTGACATTTTCTCCGCCCTATGCTCAGGCGAAAGCGTCGGTATGTCCTCTAGTTTCAAAGGGGATTTATACCCTTTCTTCAACAACGGGTTCATCCACAGCCAAAACACTTTCGAAATGATCGAAGCCGATGCCCACCCGCTCACGCTTGCTGATTTGTTCAACTCGTAATCCTCCAATACTTCACCATTTCCATTAGCATTACCATTACCATTACCATTTAGTGGGTCAGATTCTGATGTCACTAAGATCCCAGTTGATCCAGTTATGGATACAATTACCAGGAAAACCGAAAAGGGTATAGAGACTAACGAAATTATGTCGTCGGATTTGAAAGGCGAAGCATCTCCGGCACCCGAAACTAACCGGACGATACCGGAAGAGGCCACTAGAGCAATGACAACGAAATTAACTACCCAAAATACCCTTAAAGACAGTGGATGAGTTACAGCTTTAAATCTCTTTTCATGTATGATCAAAACCATAATTACAAAGAAAGATAAAGCTTGAAACAACCAACAGATTCCATCTACCACCTTCCATTGCTTCTCGGTTTCTCCGGTGAACGCTATCACCGACGCTACCGTGTAACAAACAGTTAACACAGCTGTAACAATAACAGAGAACTTGAACCGATAACCGGTAGTGACACCACTTCTTTTGGCAATAAGTGGTTCCTCAACGCCATTGTTGCGAGAACCGAATCTGGAAGAAAGCTTTTGAATAGCAAACACAAGTAGGATAAGCAAGAATATGACATCAATGGCGGATAAAAGTGCCCGTTGCGGGCATGGAGAGAGGAAGATGAAGGTTAGCCATTGAAACACGAGTGAAGCTCCAGACGCATTTTCTGCAACAACTGATCTTGAAGAACACGAAACAGAATTCATTTTTCCGGTTTCGGTTGAGTTCGTGGAAAACTAGGAATTTTTATTAACACCTCCACCAATCTGCATCCCTGCAAGACAAATATATACATATATACAGTTACATTGAGAAAACCAAAAGATTCCAACAACTGTTATATGAAACAACTGCACACGGATACCAATATCCGTACAGTGATAAAAACTAAAAGTTATTGAATAGTAACCGATTTAAACAAATCAACTACAGCCTACAAGTCGTTGGAACAATAAAATGAAGTATGTGATAACCACGAAGTTAACTTATATATATAAATATATACAACAAGGTCTCAAACGTCAAATAGTAGCCACTCTCGTTACAAGGTTGGCTGGCGAGACCCAAGTACTCTTCGTATAGGCCGAATACCCCAAGTATTCTGTGTCTAGACCGAGTACTTCTCGAGTACTCTAAAATCCGACTAGGGGACGCTTAACACGACTTTTACAAAAGCATGTATATAACTAAAAATAATAAAGTCCATTAAAATCTTATCATGTAAGCGTATGTTTCTAGTTGAAGTTGTATAACAAGTAAACCTAAATGAAACAGTGGAAAGGCACGTACACAGGTGGCCGGAGAAGACGGAAGTTATTGAATAATGGAGGTTAAAAGGAGTTGTACATAGTGCATAAATGGTGGTAAGATAAGAGAGTAGGTTATAGGTAATATATGTTTATTACCTATAGTTCTGGGATTCAACAAACAAGGGCGGTTGACAATATATAAAAAATAAAGGATGAGAGAGAGGGAACGTAAGGAGGAAGAGGAAGAAGGTGGACGTGTGGTGGATGTTTAAAAGGTAAAAACAAACACGGCAACATAGACAAGGAATCTGACGGTGACAACGTGGACCGGCTCTCTAACAATAATTGACTTCATTGCATGCGTCATAGGATAGGATTATTAGAGTGGGTTCTGATTCTCGGCCCCTCGTTAGCTCAAACCAACAAGCAAACAAAATCAAGATTTTTGGTTTTCATAGATTGGTAAGTATTACTAGTCGGTCCAAATATATATGTTAAATAATTATATTACTTACACGTTATAAACATCACCTCATTTCCACTTAGGTTTGTACATTTTCTGTTTGGTTTTTAATACTTTAAGATTCATATATTTTGTCATTTCTTATATTTACCTTTTAGTTGATGGGCACTCTCCTATAGCTTGCAAGTCACAAATATTTATACCATTATCTAAATAGAATTGTGGAGTAAAATGCTCGGATGCTTCTTGTGGTTTGGTAAAATTTCACCTTTAGTCTTTAACTTTTGGAAATTACACTCTTGCTCCTTGTAGTTTGCTCGATTGTTACTCGGATAGTCGCTGGAGTGGATGACCGTTAGTTTATGGCGTTAAGTAGATGTGAGATGACAAATTTACCCTTAATAATAAAAAAAACAAAACAAAAAATAAAATAAAAATTGATTAGGTACCACCACACTTCATCTTCAACCTTCACCACAACCATCACCCTCCACCTACCTCTGTCACCCTCCTTCACTTTCCACCATCACCGCCACAAAGTTTCACAAACAATCGCAATGCACCGCCACAAAGTTTCACAAACAACCGTAATGCAATCCAACAAAATTAACAATAACTAACAACAAAACGACAATAATTTCAAAACAAAAATGTAACCAAACAAACTCACTTGGGTTGCGCCATAGACAGAGTCGCATCATCGATGGTGTAAACGAAACCACTATTCCCCCTCCAGTAACCATCATTGCCGGAACCTCTACAACCCAAACCACCGTCGTTGCCCATTTGTAACCATTAAGACCACCCACTTGTAGAGAGAGAAAGTGATGTATCTAGAGAGAGAAACAAACAGAGAGAGGAGATCTACAGAGAGAAACCACCGAAACCCATCGCCGTCGTTTCTGTAGCCATCGATAACACCGCCCTTGCCATCATTCCGTTACCCATAGCCGCCATCATCCTCTTTTTCAATCTTAGCTACGACCGTCGTTCACTTTCCTGTTACCCGTAGCTTCGTCAATCACTATCGGAACCTGTCACCACCGTTCACTTTCCTTTTAACCCCCAACTGCTACCACCGTCGCACCACAATCATATTCCACCACCGTTTGCAACCCGTTACAATCCACCACCACAAACCTCCACTGAAAACCCTAACCACCGTTTACTACACCTTCCCACCACCATTGTCCTTCCACGGCCATTATCCTCTATCACCGCCATTGTCATTTTTCGGCAGGAGAGAAGAAGGAGAGTAACGAGAGAAGGATCTGGGATTTGCAGGTGGGGGTTGGTTTGTTATATTGTTTTTATAATAAGTGGGCCCCCAAACATATATATAATTTATTTTGTTTTATTATAAAAGGGGTATTTTTGTCATTTCACAGCTACTTAACGCCATAAACTAACGGTCATCCACTCCAGGGACTATCTGAGTAATAATCGAGCAAACCATAGGGAGCAAGAGTGTAATTTCCAAAAGTTGAGGAGTAAAGGTAAAATTTTACCAAAAACCATAGGGAACATCCAGACATTTTACTCTAGAATTGTGTCATCTTATTTAACCTTATACAATCCAAACAGGAAAAGACACTAACTTAACTGACTACTGAGTACCCTTATCTCTCTCTCATTGCCTAACAAATCCATCCGTGCTACTTGCCCCATGTTGTGCAACTTATGAAACATACCCAAGTCCCATACTAGGGTTGGTTGCGGTAGTGTACCTGTCCAACCCACTCCTATTCGTTGCTACCCGCATTAAATTTATAAACATTAATGTTTAACTTTGATGTGAAACTAGCAACGAGTTGAAGAATTCACATTTGATTATTTATCCATATCAATATAACTACATAAAAAATTACTACTTATTCTCTCATATTTTCAATTAAATAATATCTTTATACCTTTTTTTAACTTTTCTCTCTCTACCACTCAGAACCACCTTTAAAAATATTAAAAAATGTATAAAGTGTGAACATTGTTTTCCATATTGAAGAAACAGTGATCGGAATTGACCGGGATCAATCGAATCAGGGGTTTTGTCCCTGCATAAAAGGGTTAATCCTCTCGTTGATTCGGCGGTCAGCTAGTTTCCCTCTCTGGTGATCACTGCAAAACAGAAAACCGTTAGACTCGCCACGGGGAGAATAGGTGTTCTCTCCGTGACCACCTTCCGGCGTGAGAATAAGTACAGTGATCTCGATGAAGAAGATGTAGTAAAGTGAGAGTAAGTGAAGTGAACCTGTGTAACACCTCGTAAAATTGTGTCCAATGATGGGCTGACACGTGTAATAAACCCTAATAAAGTCAAACGTTGACTATGAGAGACTAAATTCGTCAAAATCGTAAACCTTGATTATAGAAGGACTAAAAGTGTCAACATGCCTAAACTAGGCCTCTGAGTGACCTTATACGATGTCTGTATTCTCAAATGAGCCACTTGTTGGACGTGAGGAGCCGTTTGCGTAATTATTTGAAAGTTTGCGCAACGAAGGGTTAAAAGTGTCAACATGTTAATTTTTACCTCTGAGTGACCTTTTAACAAACCGAGAGCTTCATAATGTTTGAACATATTCTCGGGAATGCCTAATGTTGGCCATTCAAGGCTTTTATGCCAATAAGTGAAGTTGCGCGCAAGTTTGTAAGTTAGAGGGGTTAAAAGCGTCAACATGTTTAATTATACCTCTGAATGACCTTTTAATGAACCCGAAGCATTGTGATGTGCAATCATACTCTTGAGAATGTCCAATATGTGCTACATAGGGCTGTGATGCTATTAAATGATAATATGCACCAGTTTTCGCGTTAAAGGGACCATGAGCGTCAACATTTAAAACTACACCATAAAATGACCTTTTATCGAACCCGGGGCTTCGTAATGTTCGATTATACTCTTAAGGATCAGTGATATAAATTTCACGAGGGTTCGATATCGTTACGCGTTGTTTACGCGAATTCCCAAGAATAAGGGTTAAAAGCGTCAACGAGACGAAACTAGTGTTTTTGGGAAACGTTTAGCTAAACCGGACCTAATGGTGTTTGGTGATACTCTCAAGATCATCTACATACTGACTAGAGGGGTTAAAAGTGCCTAAAATGCAAGTTAAAATACATTTAAAGGTGCAGGGACTGAACTTGCAATGTTTGAAAGTTCAAATACTGATTTCGTGAGTCTAGGCGGGCCGCGTAAGGGACCTCTCATTCTTACGCGGGGCACGTAAAAACCCCCAGCTACAAAAACAACCTTTATTTCCTGTTTTGTTACTTGCAGCCCACACTTATCACTTAAGATCAACACTAGGGGCTCGCTAATGGTTTTGTAACATGGTTTTACACATGTAAGCATCCTATAATCCCTTCCAAACACTTGTTGATCATCCAAGCAACACCGAAAACCTATATAAAGGATGAAAGTTCATCCATTTCAATTGCTCATTATCATTCCAACTTCTCATCTCTCAAATCTGGAGCCTCCTGATCTAAAGTGGAACTTTTTCTTAGTAGAAAAGATAGCTAGGACCCTTTGTAAGTGTCTTAGCCCTCTCCATAATTCAGTTTTATGTTTTAATAACCGAAAAGTCAAGTTATCATAAATTAACTTTGAATTTCGGTTTAAACTCAAATGGTCCAGCCACTGACCGAAACGAAAGTGGTTATGGAACCATATTAGGATAGGTAATTAACCCTTAAAAGGGCACCTCCTAATTATTTCGTTTGACTAGTTAATTGTTGGGTCAAACTAGTTTGACAAAAAGTCAAACTGGACAGAAAGTTTAAAAATGAATTAAATTAATAAAACAGAGGTTCTAAATTATACTTTAACATTCTAATGACTTGGTAATTAATATTATAACATGTTTAATCAGTCCTAACCCGTCAATTATCAGTCTAAGGGCAGTTTATAGCCGAAAGTCGCAAAAGCTTGACTTTTGCTTTGACTTTCAGTTCTGACCCGTTCAAGCTTGATTCTTCCATGCTTTAAGCTTCCTTTAGGACCATATTATATAGTAGTATAACCCCCTGAAGTTATATTGCTTGGTCCTTAGTAGTTTGAATTATATGCTAATCTCCGTTAATATGCTTATAAATGCCAATTTTGCCCTTTTGACATATAAATGAGAATTTTAGAAGTGTGAGTGGACAAAAACCTTTGTTACTGATATATAAGCGTGTCCCAAAAATTTCACATCAGTTCTTGGTCTCAAACAGAAGTTATGCTCGATATCGTAAATAGAAGCATTTTATTAATTAAATTGCGATATCTTGCATAAGGCATGTTTAAACTTGGATTTTGACCCAAAACTCATTACCTACTGTTAAGATATTATTTTTAAGGATTTTTGGAATTTTTGATAAGATTATAATCTGATCGTATCATGGAGTTCTTATGTAATTCGGTAAATGACGATAATACCCTTTTTCATGCATAAAATGAGATTAACAAATGGTTTGAATGCCAAACCTTTTCCTACTGATTTCATACATTAAATAAATTATTTTGAGCATTCAAAACTGATCAAAATCTTAGATTTCCATAAAACACCTTAGTTATCGTCAATTAACGATTTTTACGCTATTTAGGTGCATAGTATGGTTTTAAACCATAATTAACACCTAAGACTTGTTACCTACTGAATTTTTAAATAAATTTTAATATTATTACAGTAGGTATAAGTCATGAACTCAGACTTCCAAAAATGTCCATAAAAGCATGTGTGAAATGACCAAAATACCCTTTCGGGGCATAGTTTGGCCGTAAATGGTAAACCTCACATGTGTATGATATCTTACTGATGTAATGTGATAAAATAAATACGTTTGATGAATGTTTTAGACCAGAACCTCAGTTTTCTATAAAACCTCTTTTATAAAGGGTAAAATGACCAAAATTCCCCTACGGGACTTAATTTGGTTTTAAATACTTTTTGGGCATAGATGTTAACATCCTACTGATGTATTAACATATTCTAAGCATAATAATATATGGGACTTGTATATGGTTCATTTGGTTGCCCGTTACGCATCTACGCGTTCAGATCAGGTTATGTAACTAATTTACGTAAGTTTGCCGAAACGGGTTTAACCTTATCGTTTTTATCTCAAAATCCAGAATGTGTTTAGTTTACCCATATTATACAAGTCTTCGTACTTGTTGGGTCTAAATTACATTCTATTCCGGTCATCGCTTAATCTAGCGTATCGTACCGTTTTAGATACTTTAAGCTGGCCGGTCTAAGTCTACGACTTAAATAAGACCATTAGCATTCTGGATTGGTTATATATTACCATCACTCCAGACTAGAGCCACCCGGTAAAAGCTATCTGCGTTTAGATAGATTGGATACGACTGAGTTATTATGCTGTGAATCAAGTATTAGCTCAGGTAAATACTTTTAACTTATTTTCCCTTATACGGGCTTGGGATATGGTATTATAATAATACCACTTGGTAGGGTATGAAATCATTTAATCGGATTGTGATTAATAAATTTACATAACCCGTTTTAATCTGTCTTGTTTGATAACATAAGCATTGGGGGTTAATTCGACCGTGTCTTGGATATCCTCGGCTCATTTCATTTGAAAATGGCCACGACCTATGCACGGGGTGTAGGCATATACCTGACAGATGCAAATGCTAAAATATAAACCCACATGTTGGGGATAACTCCTTTGTGGGTTCTATAAGTGGTGAGTCGGTTAATCATGACCGGCTTCCAACCGGCCTCAATTGTATGACAAACATGTAAATCTGTATACAAGATTATCTTTAAATAATTATCCCAAGTTATAAATGATTTGTGCCATGTGCACTTAAATCAATTTTATAAATGTTTTCAAAAAGAGTCAGTTAATTGTATTTACCAGTGTAAACTGACGTATTTTCTAAAGATTAATTGACAGGTACCTCTCGTAACTAGGCTGGAGCTATTATGTGTCGAATAAGAGGATCTTGCAAATCCCTAAGATACCTGAAGTCTGTTATTTTGTTTCTTTGTACTTTTATGATCCGCCTGTGGATTTTATTACATTCCAGTCTATACATTCTTTCGTTGAACAACTCAGACATTATGGTTTGTAATAGTTTATTCACCAAGCCTTCCGCTGTGCTATTATATTGTGTTTATTCACCAAGCCTTCCGCTGTGCTATGATGATATCAACTACGTCGGGCCCACCGGTAATATGTGGAAATATCGGGGTGTGACAGGTTGGTATCAGAGCCAACGTTTGAGTGAATTAAACACTAGTCTTTTGTGTTTAATCTCAATGACACAATAGCATATTCCTTAGACCTTTTGAGTCTAGACTTAACATAGGAATGTTCTCATCCCTATTAAGTAAACATTGTTTTTGATTTTATGTATTTTGATCGTGTCGCCAAGCAAGGAAGCCGTTGATGGAGATTCTCCTCATCTGAAGCCAAGGATTGTCAAGCTTCGTAATACGGCTAGAATAAGCATGCGACCGGGTTGGAGGAAGACCTTTATGGATTCATTCCCAAAACCAAACCCATTTGAATTGCAATCAGACTTCAGAGTCCATACCGGAGGTCCCTGAGGCTCAAATTTTAAAGTCTGCGCCAGTGGAGTCCATACCAGGTGGTCCTTGAGGCTCCCATTTTGAAAATAATACCAGTGGATCCTAATGATCCCTATTCCTTACCTTCAAGCTTTGAAATCCCAGACTTGGATTATATCAGTCAAAACCCAATCCGGGATCCATATCATTCCTTAACCATTGAATCCTTAAATTCTACTTCTATAACGGATCTTGATTGGAATACTTACCTTATTCACTAAGGTTTTCAGTGTCCCTACCGTATATGGTAAACAAAGAAGAGAAACAGTCGAAATGGAGCAAGGAAGGCGTTAGAGAATCCTTCTTTCATAATATTCTTTGTCTTTCAAGTCCTTATAAGGACCCATCTCTTCTATTTAGTCCCTGTGTGGACATACCTTTCGATTTAAGACCCTATATGGGCATTTGCTATTTAGTCCTTTCATGGACATTATATTTCAATATAGTCCCTTCGTGGATATTATATTTCATTAAAGTCCCTCGGTGGACATACCATTTCAATATAGTCCTTTCATGGACGTATGGTTTTATTAAAATCCCTTTTTGTGGATACACTATTTTAAAATAGTCCTCTAGTGGACTTAATATTTTAATATAGCCCTCTCATGGACATTATATTTATTCATAGTCCTTTCGTGGGCATAGTATTTCATAAAAGGTCTTTTCCTAAGACATATTATTTTATCAAAGTCCCCTTGCAGACATAATAATTCATTATAGTCCTTTCAAGGACATATTATTTCAACATAGTCCCTTCATGGACATGCTGATTCATCGAAGTCCCTTTTATGGACAAATTATTACAGTAAGATCCCTTGTGGACATGATATTTTATTATAAGTCCCTTTAAGGACATATTGTTTCATTAATAAGTCCCATTGAGGACGTATCTTTCGATATAAAGTCCCTACGAGGACAATTGTTTATTAACGTCCCTTCATGGACATGTTACATCATAATAATCCCTATGCGGACATATCTTATAGTCCCTTTACGGACTTATATTTCCTTTTAGTCCCTGCGCGGACTAAAGCTGCTTTAAGTCCCTGTGAGGACATCTGTACAGCAAAGCCTTTTTGTGTGCACGCTGTACCAATATAGTCCTTTTATGGACATGTTATTTCATTAAAATCCCTTTGGGAATACGTTATTTCAAAATAGTCCCTTTGAGGACATGATATTTCATTATAACCCCTATATGGACTTATAATATTTATAGTCCTTATACGGACTTATATTTTTCTCTTAGTCCTCTGTGGACAAATATATTACTAAAAGTCCTGATTAAGGCACTATTGTAAATTCCTAATAACTTAGGAAAGTTTCGAAAATTTTATGTAGGTATTCATTTCGTCCTTTATCCAACGATTGTTCTGAATTTTACTCGAACTTTATCGATCAGCCAAAAATTTTCAAAAGATCCTCTTAATGGTATAACCTAGCCTATATGTCCATGAACATGGCTATGATGGTAAAACCCTCTTAAGATAATTAATCTTTGTTAACATTTGAGAACATGTTAACACTCCTGGCAGTGTGGCGTGAGAAACCACACCAGCCGTCAAGGTATTGGATTACGTCTAAGCATTAAAGCCTATATGATCAGAGTCGATCATGGCAAGTATCATCAATGTGATGATCATAACATAAACATCCATTAGTGGTGAAGTGCCTAAGGGCTATACTTGTTGTCTAATAAAGACAATGACAGTTGTAGTCTACGACTCCCTGTCTAAAAAATATTGGACTATGTCCAAACATAATAGTCTATATGATCAATGCGATCATGACTAATATCATCTAATACGATGATCATGTTATTTAACATCATTTAGTGATGTTTTGCCTACGGGCTATACTACATTGTCCATTTGAGACATTGACATTGTGATCTTTATGATTCCTTGTCTAAGGTGGTGAGCTATGCTCAAGCCAAATAGTCAATATGATTAATGCAATCATGACTTATATCATCTAATATGATGAACCTATTATAAACATCTATTAGTGATGTTTCGCCTACAGGCTATAATAAATTGTCCAATAGAGACATTGACATTGTGATCTTTATGATCCCCTGTCCAAGGTAATGAGCTATGCTCAAGCCTAATAGTCTATATGATCAATGCGATCATGACTAAAATCATCAGTACGATGATTAAAAATTTAAACATCCTTAATGATGTTTTGCCTAAGGGCTATATTATATTGTCCAATTGAGACAAGGCAATTGTAATCTTTTGTGATTCTTTGCCCAAGGGGGTGAGCTATGCTCAAATCCCATAGTCTATACGATCATTGTGATCCTGACTAGTATCATCAGTATGATGATCATAATATGAACATCCCTCGTGATGAAATGCCTATGGGCTATACTTTATTCTAGTGTCGATAAGACAAAGATAGTGGTGATCTTTATGATCCCCTATTCAAAATGGTGGGATTATACCCAAACCTTATAGTCAATATGATCGACGTGATCATGACTAATATTATTAGATATGATAGTTATATATAAACATCCATTAGTGATGTTAATTGGTTTACCTTTCTGCCAAATGAATCGTCTTTCAAGACAATGACAGTTGTAGTCTATGACTCCCTGTCCAAAGGTGAAGAACTATGTTCAATCCTTAAAGCTCCTGATCTAACAAGATTGCGGCCTATGAGTTGATGTCCTTGTGACAAATCCACAGATTATGTTTCAAGTCATCCATGACAAGCCTCCGAGCTATAATTTGTCGTTCGTGACAAGTTAACATACTAAATGTTAACATCCCTTGTGACAGGCCTTTTGTGTCAGATTTTATAATGTCCTCCGTGACAGGCCTTGGTGCCATATCTTATAATTTCCTTGTGACAAGGCCACTTTGAGCCATATCTAAACGTCCTTTGCGACAAGGCCTTCGTGCCGTATAATCATTTATGTCCTTCATGACTAGGCTTTATGCCATATCTTCTACGTCCCTCGTGACGGGCCTCTATGCCATATATATATATATATATATGTATATAATAAAAGTCACATAAGACTAGCCTTCGAGCTATTCATAATTGTCCTTGAGACAAAGACAGATGTGACATTATGATCCCCTGTCAAATAGGTAACAGACTTACTCCAAACCTTATTTGCCAGTGATGGTCCTTTTGTGACCTAGGCTACATGTAATGGATATACATTCAAATAACATTCATTAGGAATGTTCGGAACATAATAGCCTATACGGTTTATGGATGCCGTGGCTAATCTATGTCAAGCCATCAGGATGATGACTAACAATTGTTTAAGTTGGTGGTTAGTACCAAGTTTCGAGTATGGCAAACTCGAATGAGGTAGATAACAGTCGCGATACTATTAATGCGAAAAAAGCTAATAATGCTACAAACGTAAACCTCAATATTAATGGAGTTAATCTCCAAGCTGTGGCTGACACAGCAGTTGGAAAGGCCATGGAAAAGGTCATGAAACAGTTTAAAGAGTCGAATGCTTCTCGCTCTAAATTTCATTCAAAACCACATCCAATTGCTCATGAAAAGAGCTTTGTTCACACTTCGAATGTGAAGGATGAACCAAAGGAGGAGGGTAACTCCCAGAAATCTAAGAAAAAGAGCAAATACGGGCTTAATAAGAACCAACATAAGTTCAGTAAGAAGCCTGTATGCAAGAATTTTTATAAAAGACACTGGGGACAGTGTCGAATAGAACAAAGACCAAATCAGTGTGGCATCTGCAAAGGAACTGGTCATCAGTTCCATGAATGTAGGGACATAAAGAATGCAGTTTGTTACGGCTGTGGTGAGCAAGGCCACATCAGAACTAGGTGCCATAAAGCTGCCAAAGAAGGTGCAGCTAAGCCTAGAAAGGCTAAGAAAGGAAACGCCTGAACTCACCTGATGAATGTCAAGAGGCAAAACATGATGTCATCAAATACATTCCTTATCATTTACCAATGATAATTTCCGCTAAGTGTCCTGTTTTTAATACAGGAAATAATAAGTCTTCATAAACCATAAGCTTAGCAAACTTTTATATTATCCACAAGGTAGAACCTACCAATGAAACCTCAGAGACTGTTTCTTCTTTTTCTCGGCAATGATCTCTCTGAAAAATCTAAGAGTACTCTTTCAACCGCGGGTGCCAACTATGTTTGATAAAAGCGCCATATGAGAATTGGCGTAACCTAGTGTGTCCCATAGATTGCTTCCATGCCTGATCAGTATGGAGGTTTCATGCATGGAACCACTAAGATATACCAATGGTCATATCGTACTAAAGTCAACTAGTGGTATTCAAAGAAGATATCCATAATAGAAATGCCTAAGTAGGCGTCTCTACTTAAGGCATCCGTGCACTCGTAAAGCAGATGTGTCAATTGCATGGCACAAGCAACGTTAAGTGGACCAAGGTCGAAGATTGGAACTACCCCTATCATAGTTGGATAATTTGATTTCTTCTCAGTAGAACTACCCTATTTTACCTCTTGAGAGGCAAGATGGAATTATGATTTACATCCTATTAAGAGTTGTATCTATTACAGAAGCTCTATATCGGTTAGCATCAACGGAAATGGAAGAACTAAGAACTAACCAAATGAGTTTTTGGAGAAAGGCTTGTACAGCCTAGTTCATCATCTTAGGAGCTCCAATTATTGTTAATAAAGGAAAGCACGATGCAATGTGCTTGTGCATTGATCATTGCAACCTAACCAGGAAACGATTAAGAATCGTTATTAGCTTCCCAGGATCGTCGATTTGTTCGACTAACTATGAGGGTAGATGATTCCTTAAGATTGATTCGGGTAGTAGTTGGAATGACTATCTCACCTTAATTAAGTTCTCCTATAACCAATAGCATTATATAAGCATCAAGGCTACTCCATTAGAGACCTTGTATGAGAGAATGTGATAACACCCGTTAGTCGGGCAGGAGTTGGGAAATCCCAATTATCAGAATCTGAGACTGTCCTAAAGGACGCCGGATAAGATAATGTGAATCCGTAACCGTATGAAAGCTGCCAGTGATCGGCAGAAAAGCAATGCGAACAAGAGGCGCAAATCTCTTAAAGTTCCAAGTAGGGAACAAGACTCTATTAAAATACCAACATGGAAGGGTATGATACATTTCAGTATTGTAACACCCCAAACTTCGAATGTCATAAAATAATATTATTTTGTGATGCTAGATAACGGAAGACGGTACTGTAAAACGATACCGTAAGGAAATGATAGTAAATTTATATATGTGTGTATCTAAGTTAAATAAAGATAAGAGGCCAAGTTAGTATGGGAAATAACAAACTTAAACACACTTTGATAGACAATGGGGCTATTGTGTAAATGTGTAATGGAATTTATAAAAAAAAAATAAACCAGTGTTGTGTCTGGTTTTGTGCGATCGAACAGAGGCAGAAGGCAAGGTGAAACCCTAGTTTCACCAACTTCATCAAATCCAGTAGGAATCTCAATGAAAATCGGATGCATGAACCCCAATTTGCAAACATCTAACCTTGTTCAGTAAAGTGGTAAGTCGAATTCTTTGATTTGGTGAATTTTAGGAAAAGGGTTTTTCATCTAATCATGAAATTATGCAAACATGAGTGTGATTTGAAGTTATGAATGCAAGATATGATAGGAATCATGTTTGATTTTAGCATTTTGATTGAGTTATAGCAAAAACCCATTGGGTGAGAAGTTAACACAAGTAGAATGATCAAGTAGGATTATGTATGTGAAGTTTTGATGTATGATCTTGATTATAATACATGAATGATAAGTGAATTGATGTAGAATGAAAGAATCATGTAAACTTAGATGATTATTGAAAATAAGTGAGTTCAACTAGTAAAATGTCATGCTTTATATGTTGTACAATATGCTTTAAATGTGAAACCCGCCAAGTGTTCGATGAAATGCTTAAGAGAACAAGTATGTGGATTACTAGTAGGGATGATGTCGGGTTCAAGGATAGTGTTAAATTAGTTAATTTTGAATGATGTTGTTAATCGTGACTTATGAGTTGACTAGTACGGAAGGAATTGTTTATGATTGAGGGCATATATGATCTTGTGGTTGAATATGTGTTTTACTATATGAGTAGGAAATGAAAAGATACGATTCTAGTTCATACTTTGTGTTGCTGGAAAGTGACGAGTAAAGCTAAAATAGGTTACGAATGTGAAATGAATGCAATGTTAGAATGTGCGCTTATACTAATGAAGTAGTAACCTTGATGGTATGAAAGTATAGGATCATGTTAAGATGGAAAAGCATGGAAGACAAACGGAAAGGATATGAGGAAGCATGTACGAGACGGGCACTCGAGGTAAGTGATTTCCGTAATCACTTCTTATTTTGTTTAAGTAATATAATGTTTTAATTATTAAGTTCATATGAAGTTGAGGTCAAATCAATAGATTATTTTGATAAATGCACGAACGGGTCGAATAGTTTGTAGATGAATAATAAGCCGAACACGTATAAGTTAAGAAATTCCTTAACTCGGATGTTGGATTTCAAGTTCACATGATAGAATATTAATTTACAATCATGTAGGAAGAAACGTGACGCAAAACGGATGAAAAATGAGAGAGTTATGTCCGTTTCGGTAAGAATTAATGGCTAGGAAAAGTGCAGAGTTGACACGGCCGGGTGGTGAGCTGACACGGCCGGGTGAAGGTTCTGTCAAAAATATTATTTATGTGATTTATGCATCGTAGGCTTCGGTATATTATCCGTGGACTACGATGGGCCTCCCAACATGATTTCGAGTGTTTCCTTGACGATTATAAGTTGTAAACACAAGTCTAAGTCTCATGTAATTTATATAAAAGTATGATAGATGTATGTAATGAAGTTTTACATGTATTACATGTAAATGTTATACAAGAATGCGTATGGAACACGTAGGTATGAATACATGATTGTAGGTATGATTGAATGTATATTAGGTATGTAGATGTGTATGATTGTAGGTATGTATGTGTGCAAGTATGTGCGAATGCATGATTTGGATGCATTTGAGAATTAGCGTTACTAATAATGCCCTTGGGTTGGAATGTAAGTTAATTAGATGCATTTAAATGGTTGACGTCCTTTTTACGAAGATGTAGTACTTGAATATGTTGAGATTACGGGTTTGCTAACCAAGTTATTATTGAGTATGTTTGAAAGTGCAGGTTTATGAATGTCGGACTTTCGAAGTGTTGATATAATAATGAAACGGTTGAATGTTGAAAGGATAATCGGGTTGAAGTAACTTATGCGGTTAGAATATGCTATGGACGTTTTAGTTTATACAACATTTTATGTTTGGTCGTCATCATCTACTAACGGGTTAGTTGTATGAAAATATATGTCATACCCATTTAATTGGGTAATCGAATGCGTGAGGGAAGTGAAAGTACATACACGAATGGAACTAAAGTGACGGTTTTATAAGCAAATAAGTATAATGACTAACTTTTAAAAGCTTTGTTGTTGAATGTAGGTAAATCCTCAATTTAGGCGACTTGGAGAATTGGAGCGAGCGCGTGTTCATGTTATGTCATACCAAACTCTTCCGCTAGCTTGCTCAAATGTTTTTTGTCCAATACTTGTTTATTTTGCATAACCTTGTTAGTAGTCATACTTTTCAAAACTTGTTGTATTGGTTTTTAGTAGTAACTTGTCGAACGAATCGTAGAATTGTATCTAGTTTAATTATGTTTAAAACAGGGGTATGCTCGTTTTATGGACGGGTCATGCCCAAATTTTGTTAAATTAATGCACATGCGTTATTGATATCATCGTTTCAAATTGCGAAAAGTTGGACACTTTTAAGAAAATTTTTATATTTCTAGTGTCCTTTAGTCGTCTTTTATTAGACGCAAACGCGGACCTTACAAGTATAAAGGACAAGTCGAGCCCTAGATATTTAGGACCATTCGAGATCATCGAATGTGCCGGCAGCATAGCTTAAAGCTAAACTTGCCTAAGGAGCTTAGTGGAATTCACAATGTGGTCCACATCTTTAACTTAAAGATATGTCTAGCCGATAAATCGCTAGCAATGTCTTATAAAGACATATAGATTAATAAAAGCTTGAGGTTTATTGAAGGACCTATATCGATCAAGGATCAACAGGTTAAGAAGCTCTGAAGAGAAACATGTACCTATTGAATATGTCAATTGGGATACCCGTAGAGGTCCCCAATATACTGCGGAAGTTAAGTCCATTATACGACAGAAAGTACTTCCATCTTTTTGAGCAAATCTCGGGGTTGAGATTTCCTTTAAGGGGGTGAGGATGTAGCACCTCGTAAAATCGTGTCCAATGATGGGCTGACACGTGTAATAAACCCTAATAAAGTCAAACGTTGACTATGAGGGACTAAATTCGTCAAAATAAAAAACCTTGATTATAGAAGGACTAAAAGTGTCAACATGCCTAAACTAGGCCTCTGAGTGACCTTATACGATGTCCGTATTCTCAAATGAGCCACTTGTTGGAAGAGAGGAGCCGTTTGCGTAATTATTTGAAAGTTTGCGCAACGAAGGGTTAAAAGTGTCAACATGTGAATTTTTACCTCTGAGTGACCTTTTAACAAACCGAGAGCTTCATAATGTTTGAACATATTCTCGGGAATGCCTAATGTTGGCCATTCAAGGCTTTTATGCCAATAAGTGAAGTTGCGTGCAAGTTTGTAAGTTAGAGGGGTTAAAAGCGTCAACATGTTTAATTATACATCTGAATGACCTTTTAACGAACCCGAAGCATTATGATGTGCAATCATACTCTCGAGAATGCCCAATATATGCTACATAGGGCTGTGATGCTATTAAATGATAATATGCGCCAGTTTTCGCGTTAAAGGGACCATAAGCGTCAACATTTAAAACTACACCATAAAATGACCTTTTATTGAACCTGGGGCTTCGTAATGTTCGATTATACTCTCAAGGATCAGTGATATAAATTTCATGAGGGTTCGATATCGTTACGCGTTGTTTACGCGAATTCCCAAGAATAAGGGTTAAAAGCGTCAACGAGACGAAACTAGTGTTTTCGGGAAACGTTTAGCGAAACCGGACCTAACGGTGTTTGGTGATACTCTCAAGATCATCTACATATTGACTAGAGGGGTTAAAAGTGCCTAAAATGCAAGTTAAAATACATTTAAAGGTGCAGGGACTGAACTTGCAATGTTTGAAAGTTCAAATACTGATTTCGTGAGTCTAGGCGGGCCGCGTAAGGGACCTCTCATCCTTACGCGGGGCGCGTAAAGACCCCCAGCTACGAAAACAACCTTTATTTCATGTTTTGTTACTTGCAGCCCACACTTATCACTTAAGATCAACACTAGGGGCTCTCTAATGGTTTTGTAACATGGTTTTACACATGTAAGCATCCTATAGTCCCTTCCAAACACTTGTTGATCATCCAAGCAACACCCAAAACCTATATAAAGGATGAAAGTTCATCCATTTCAATTGCTCATTATCATTCCAACTTCTCATCTCTCAAATCTGGAGCCTCCTGATCTGAAGTGGAACTTTTTCTTAGTAGAAAAGATAGCTAGGACCCTTTGTAAGTGTCTTAGCCCTCTCTATAGTTCAGTTTTATGTTTTAATAACCGAAAAGTCAAGTTATCGTAAATTAACTTTGACTTTCGGTTTAAACTCAAATGGTCCAGCCACTGACCGAAACGAAAGTGGTTATGGAACCATATTAGGATAGGTAATTAACCCTTAAAAGGGCACCTCCTAATTATTTCGTTTGACTAGTTAATTGTCGGGTCAAACTAGTTTGACAAAAAGTCAAACTGCACAGAAAGTTTAAAAATGACTTAAATTAAAAAAAAAAGGTTCTAAATTATACTTTAACATTCTAATGACTTGGTAATTAATATTATAACATGTTTAATCACTCCTAACCCGTCAATTATCAGTCTAAGGGCAGTTTATAACCGAAAGTCGCAAAAGCTTGACTTTTGCTTTGACTTTCAGTTCTGACCCGTTCAAGCTTGATTCTTCCATGTTTTAAGCTTCCTTTAGGACCGTATTATATAGTAGTATAACCCCCTGAAGTTATATTGCTTGGTCCTTAGTAGTTTGAATTATATGCTAATCTCCGTTAATATGCTTATAAATGCCCATTTTGCCCTTTTGACATATAAATGAGATTTGAGGAAACTTCCGTTTTGCTCCCTGTGGTTTGGTCACTTTAACGGTTTTGCCCCAAACCTTTAAAAATAGCCATTTTACTCCCTGATCTTTGAAGCCTTTAATGATTTCACTCCCCGCCTCTAACTCCATCCATATGGCAAGTTAACTGAAAGGGTATTTTGGTAATTTCAAGTATAAAATAAGGGGCATTTTAGTCTTTCCCATCCAACCTAAAAAGATATTTTATTATATTATTATTATACATATATAACACAAAGATACACCATCTCCTCTCTCTAGTTTCTCTCTTTGCTCTCTCTCCATAACCACATAACCAGACATCACCACAAAGAACCTCACCGGCCACCACCTGCCGACACCCACCACCACCATCACCTGTCGACCACCGGCCATAACACCTAAACTTCATACCATAACCCCCAAACAAACAACATGTTTATCGCTAAATTTTTACACACATATGAGTTCAACTGCAAACCCTAACAATCAGTAATCTGATCCCTAATCTCCGACAATCGCAAACCTAGATGTTGTGGAACGACGGCAACCCTAAATCTAAGCCCAACACACCCATACGGTGGTTGTCTGATGATGGAGTTAGAGGTAGAAGATGATGAGTACGCTTCTTCGCGGGTCGCCATTGATAATCATGATGATTTCTAGTAATGTGTTGTGAATTTGTACAGTAGGTTTTATGGGTTTAACCTTGATGTTAATGGTGGAATTATGCATCTGATGCAATAATTTATAGATATGGAAATGGGGATATGGGAAATTAAAAGGGAAAAGGGTAAAAGTTAGTGTGCTTTAATTAGATTACTATTTGTACGTGTTGAACATTATATAATTCTAGCTTCAAAAAAATCTTACAGACCTCTATTAAAGTCAAAAGCTTACAAATTTATCAGAGAAATAGCAGCTCACTATCAGATCCTGTTGTTTGAGAATTTCATTTGTATCGATTGCTTTAATTTGAACTATTCAACAATAGAGGTCTTCGATTAAAGCTCAATCGAGGATCTCGTGATTAAAAGGAGGAAGTAATGAATGAATGTGAAATGGTTCCAGAGGAAGATAGAGATAGATGATGAGTTTTACAGTGAAATGGAAAGAGGTGCAGGGGAATGGTGTAGAAAGAGAGAGAGAGAAAATGTGTGAAAATTAAATAGGGAAATATATACGTTTAAGTGAAAAAGACTAAAATGCCCCTCATGTGAGGGGAATGTGACCAGTATTTAACAGTTGAATTGGATGGAGTTAGAGGCGGGGAGTGAAATCGTGAAAGGCTTCAAAGATCAGGGAGTAAAATGGCTATTTTTAAAGGTTTGGGGCAAAACCGTTAAAGTGACCAAACCCCAGGGAGCAAAACGGAAGTTTACTCATGAGATTTTTAGAAGTGTGAGTGGACAAAAACCTTTGTTACTGATATATAAGTGTGTCCCAAAAATTTCACATCAGTTCTTGGTCTCAAACAGAAGTTATGCTCGATATCGTAAATAGAAGCATTTTATTAATTAAATTGCGATATCTTGCATAAGGCATGTTTAAACTTGGATTTGACCCAAAACTCATTACCTACTATTAAGATATTATTTTTAGGGATTTTTGGAATTTTTGATAAGATTATAATCTGATCGTATCATGGAGTTCTTATGTAATTCGTAAAATGACGATAATACCCTTTTCATGCATAAAATGAGATTAACAAATGATTTGAATGCCAAACCTTTTCCTACTGATTTCATACATTAAATAAATTATTTTGAGCATTCAAAACTGATCAAAATCTTAGATTTCCATAAAACACCTTAGTTATCGTCAATTAGTGATTTTTACGCTATTTAGGTGCATAGTATGGTTTTAAACCATAATTAACACCTAAGACTTGTTACCTACTGAATTTTTAAATAAATTTTAATATTATTACAATAGGTATAAGTCATGAACTCAGACTTCCAAAAATGTCCATAAAAGCATGTGTGAAATGACCAAAATACCCTTTCGGGGCATAGTTTGGCCGTAAATGGTAAACCTCACATATGTATGATATCTTACTGATGTAATGTGATAAAATAAATACCTTTAATGAATGTTTTAGACCAGAACCTCAGTTTTCTTTAAAACCTCTTTTATAAAGGGTAAAATGACCAAAATGCCCCTACGGGACCTAATTTGGTTTTCAATACTTTTTGGGCATATATGTTAACATCCTACTGATGTATTAACTAATTCTAAGCATAATAACATATGGGACTTGTATATGGTTCATTTGGTTGCCCGTTACGCATCTACGCGTTCGGATCGGTTTATGTAACTAATTTACTTTGCCGAAACGGGTTTAACCTTATCGTTTTTATCTCAAAATCCAGAATGTGTTTAGTTTACCCATATTATACAAGTCTTCGTACTTGTTGGGTCTAAATTACATTCAATTCCGGTCATCGCTTAATCTAGCGTATCGTACCGTTTTAGATACTTTAAGCTAGCCGGTCTAAGTCTACGACTTAAATAAGACCGTTAGCATTCTGAATTGGTTATATATTACCATCACTCCAGACTAGAGCCACCCGGTAAAAGCTACATGCATTTAGATAGATTGGATACGACTGAGTTATTATGCTGTGAATCAAGTATTAGCTCAGGTAAATACTTTTAACTTATTTTCCCTTATACGAGCTTGGGATATGGTATTATAATAATACCACTTGGTCGGGTATGAAATCATTTAATCAGATTGTGATTAATAAATTTACATAACCCGTTTTAATCTGTCTTGTTTGATAACATAAGCATTGGGGGTTAATTCGACCGTGTCTTGGATATCCTCGGCTCATTTCATTTGAAAATGGCCACGACCTATGCACGGGGTGTAGGCATACACCTGACAGATGAAAATGCTAAAATATAAACCCACATGTTGGGGATAACTCCTTTGTGGGTTCTATAAGTGGTGAGTCGGTTAATCATGACCAGCTTCCAACCGGCCCCAATTGTATGACAAACATGTAAATCTGTATACAAGATTCTCTTTAAATAATTGTCCCAAGTTATAAATGATTTGTGCCATGTGCACTTAAATCAATTTTATAAATGTTTTCAAAAAGAGTCAGTTAATTGTATTTACCAGTGTAAACTGACGTATTTTCTAAAGATTAATTGACAGGTACCTCTCGTAACTAGGCTGGAGCTATTAGGTGTCGAATAAGAGGATCTTGCAAATCCCTAAGATACTTGAAGTCTGTTATTTTGTTTCTTTGTACTTTTATGATCCGCCTGTGGATCTTATTACATTCCAGTCTGTATATTCTTTCGTTGAACAACTCAGACATTATGGTTTGTAATAGTTTATTCACCAAGTCTTCCGCTGTGCTATTATATTGTGTATATTGACTATGATGATATCAACTACGTCACGTTACTCCCCGCCGGGCCCACCGGTAATATGGGGAAATATCGGGGTGTGACAACCTGTGAGATCATACCTGGTGTGCTTTACTTATAGCCGGATTTTTGGCGGGAAAACAGTCTGATGGAGATAGTAACGGAAAGTGCTTTTCCGTTGTTAGTTATCTTTCCTTCCATTAATGTTTGCACTCGGATCGTGGGTCTTGATCAACGGTTGGGGAGTTGCCATGTGGAAAGTGGTTTTGGGTAGATTCTTCTCCAAGTTATTGCCATCATCGTGATTTAGATGAGTGTCTAGGATCATGCCACGTCACCTTCGGTTGTAACCGAATGGCCATGCACAATGAGCATTTAAGGCCTTTTAGAAGATCTACAGCTGCAAACCGTTATGCCTTTGCCATGTGTCCATTCTGTTGTAACAGAAAAGATTCCTTTGTTCAAGTCTTGATTTCAGGCGCACAAAGATATTTAGGATTTTATCTTTAAGTCTAACTGTACCCTTTCGCGAGTCCGCGCAAGGGTGTTAGTTGAATGTTTGTTTTTACTTTTCTCCGGCGCATGGTTATCGAAGACTGTTTTATCCCAAATCCTGTTTAGAACCGCTATGCGGCCGCGAAGGGTCTTGTTCAGGATGTTCTTGGAATAAGGTTATGGTATGGTCCTATGCGCCTGCACAAGGTTTTTGGGACCATACCCCTTCACATATATTTACAGATGAATAGTAACATTTTCATATATTTACTCTCTCCTTAGTCATAACCACTCACAATCATTCTTTATAATATAACGAACCCACTCATATAAATATATAGGATATCATTGTGAATGCTAGCTTTAAATTGGCTATTAAAAAAGTAAGGCATAAACTGAACATCCTTAAAAAATAGTCAAATTGATAGTCAAACCTATCACAAAAACCAGATATCCATCATGGTTAACACATGTTTCATGTCCGTTTGTTCATGAATCTACAAACATCAAAAGTTTAGAGACTGAATGCTATGGAGTGGCATGGAAAATCGTGGGTTAATTATTCAAAACCTTTAAAAATCCACAAAAAGTAAGAATCTTATAAAGAAGGGATCTCTTAAAGCAAACACATAATTAAAAACAACTGGCAATGAATAAATTAGATAACCATGGAGAGTGTAGTACAAAAAGTGAACTTTTAATAATGAGTAGTTAGTGAAGTTCAAGAGGTAAAAAATTAAAAATCAAAGATAACCCTTTCTAAAATAAATGGGTTATATTTACCAACCATAATGGTTCATTGGTACATGATAAACTTTAACACTCATAAACCCTAACAAGTTCAAATGTTGATTTGGTGAATGTCCAATCTCTATTTTTTTCTATACCAGAAATACTTTATAGCTACTTTATATATAGATACTTAATTACCATAATAAATATGTTGCTTCATCACTCAATTACTTAAAACAGGCAGTATCATATATGATAAATCATCCATAAATAATGTATAACAACATGATACATTAAAAAGGTTAGGTCATATAATGACTAATAACCGAAAATAGTATAATTAGTTAATTACTAACAAAAGCATATAATTGTCATGAAAAGTTGTACCAGAACATGAAAAATTAACACCAAACATATGTCATTGTATTGTCCTTTCATTTGGCTTATTCAAAACACCACTTTTAGGAGGTGATTAAAACAACAGCCAAATTCCTTTTTATGTTGGTATGGTGTACAAATCACTTCTTAATCTCAAATAGTAGGATTTTTTAAACCCAAATCACACGAGCTTTTGACATGTCGTGGTTAACTTAAAATTCGATTTGTAACTCCTCATAAACCTGAAGACCTGTTTGCATACTCCTGAACCAACGCGCCAAACAGAGATGGTCTCTCTATCAACCTCGATGGTTTATCAAATTCTTTAGCATAACCTGTTTCCAACAAAAGAGTTCAAGTTCAAAACCACAAATTCAACACGCGTGTGTTTTAGACAAGAACGAGAGTTACCAGCGTCAATGACTAGAACGCGATCACAGTCCATAACAGTTGGTATTCTGTGCGCAATGCTGATGATGGTACAATCAGCAAAATCCTCGCGTATGATTTTCTGAATTACCGCATCTGTTTGTGAGTCAACAGAAGCTGTTGCTTCGTCCATGAACAACAGCCTGCTGTGCTTCAGCATCACTCTTCCTAAACATAGAAGTTGCCGTTGTCCCACGCTCCAGTTATCGCCGTTATCAACAACTAAAGAACAAAAACATGAGTTTTGATTATGTAAATCCAGATGGTGTATCTTCGGGTCGGTTTCTAGTACCTGCAGAATCTAGTTTACCAGGTTTCGCAGCTACAACATCATAAAGCTGGCATCGTTGGAGACTCTACAAAACAAGTTCTTGCATCAATGGAGCTCTTGAGATTATAGAAATTACAATCCATGCATCCTTGGAAACAAGAAAATGAGATTTACCCTCCAAATCTCTTCATCAGAATGTTGACCAATTGGGTCAACATTGCTTCTCACTGTGCCTTCAAATAGGATTGGTTCTTGAGGAATGATCCCGAATCTTGACCTGAGATCATGTAATCCAAGCGTCGTGATGTTGATGCCATCGATGGTTATACTTCCGCCACACGGCTCCACCAACCTAAACAGAACTTGGATTAAAGTTGATTTCCCACCGCCTGTTCTACCAACCACACCGATCTTTTCACCACCTTTAATGCTTAGAGTAATCCCCTTGATCACCAAAGGCATGTTTGAGCGATATCTAACCTGTATTCACAGGAAAACATTCAAGAAACTTCAACTAATGTTTTAGATTTATGATTATAGATTCTCGTAATTGTAAGTTACCTGCAAATCTTTGAGCTCTACATTGCCATGAGAAGGCCAGTTTGAAGGAGGGGGGTTATCTTTCTTCACCCATTCAGCTTCTGATGGTATTTTGCAGAACTGTTTAATCCTTTCAACAGAAACCATTTTGTTTTCTACAACACAACTCGTATATATAGCATAAAACAATGCCGAATTGAGTGACAATCCGTACGAGAGTGACAATCCGACGTTCTCTGATCAAGATTGCACATTTAAAGATTAGTTCGTTCTCTAAAGAGTAAAACAACTTTCAGGAATTTTAGCTCACCTGGTTTGACAATGCTACTAGGCAAGATGATCATGAACACGGTAGAAACACATAGAAATAAGCTTCCAAGGAACTCCAAACGGAAACCTAACCACTCGTTCGATCCATTATTATGGAAATCCATTCTCAAGTTTCCGTCCACACGATCACTGTTTTCTTGAACAAACCTGTCTTGCTTCCTAAAACACCGAATTGTCATAACGCCAGAGATGCTCTCTGAGAAATGGTGAATGACAGGTGCTTTTGTAATCGAGTCAAGTCGTGTCATTTCACGAGATGTTGCAAGATAGTATCCCCTGTACCAGAGATTGAGCCAACCAAGTGGAACCAATAGGAACACGGTTGGCCAAGCGTACTGACAAGTGACGACGATGATTCCAATCACTGTTATGTACAAGGTAAGATTCATGCTCATCATAAATGGAAGGGGGAGATCGATGTTTGTTTGATCACTTGATGCCTAAATATATCAAACAAATGATTACTAGTTAGTTGAACAAAAACTTACCACAAAAGGAAAGAGCTAAGAAATGTTCACCCTGCTAAGAATTCTTCCAGAAGGTGTAGTGTCGAAAAACGACATTGGAGCATGAAGGATGCTGTGAAGAATCTGTTTAAAGAAAATCTGGGAAGTTTTAAGCCCGAGGAGTGTTGAACAGATGATTCTAAAAAGTATAAGTATGAAAGAAACACCGGCAATACATGTATAAACAACTATAAACAGCTGAGGGTTGAAAGAGGTAGCACGATCATCTGAAGTTTCATAGGCCAACCAATAATCGCTTGTCATCTGTGAGCCTTGCCACAAAATCGAAAACAACAAAACAACAATCACACCCCACCATCCGAAAGCCTCGGTGACATAAACCTTATAAACACCTAAGTTGATTCTTCCTGTTTCTCTTTCCTCTTCTTTGATTAGCTTTGATGTTCCTATGATAGAACTAGACTTGGAACGTTCTAACGCCTTTTGATCTCCATCCTTAATGTTTTGGATAGGAGATTTTTTAGAATGCTTAGGGGATGTTTTATCCAATGTGGTAGGTTCCATTTCAACTAGCTGCATAGAGGTCTCGTGGGCGGAAACTAAAGATTTAAAATCCAAACCAGATTCTACTAGTTCATCATACTTTCCTGATTGAACAATCATCCCATCTCTCATTACCTGACACGGTTCAATTAAAAATTCAAGTATGCATAAACAATTAAAAGTTAAAACAAGTATGATACTCACTAAGATCAAATCCACATTGTGGAGGAAATCAACTTGGTGCGTGACGAGCAAGACTGTCTTGTATCGGAGGACCCCCCTCACACACTCCTGCCAAAAGAAACATAACTTCTGTGAAAATTCGTACCATTTGACGAAAGCATAAACGTTGATCCTGCAATGATCACCTTGAATATTTCTGAACCCGTGTGAGCATCAACAGCACTGAAGACATCATCAAGAAGATAAATGTCACAATCTTGATAAACAGCACGTGCAAGTTGAATCCGTTGCTTCTGACCACCACTGAGGTTAATCCCACGTTCTCCAATTTCTGTCTGGTCACCGAATTCCATCATATCCAAGTCTGTCTCCAAGCAACAACTTTTGATTACTTTCGTGTATTTCTGTTTATCCATTGGCAAACCGAACAGGATGTTGTCTTGAATCGTCCCGTTTTGTATCCATGCTGTTTGTGCAACATATGCAGTGCTCCCACATACCCTCACCTGTTATAACATCAGCAGCAACAAAGCTTACAACATAATGTTTTCTCGAATTCTGATAAAGTTTAATGGTGTACCTTTCCGGAGATTTTGTGCATTTCACCAATAACGGATGAAAGAAGAGACGACTTCCCGGACCCCACAGTCCCAACGACTGCTGCAAGTTCTCCTTTCTTTATCTCAAAGTTCAAACTCTTGACTACAGCACCACCAGCGGCTTCATCATCCCAGCTAAAAGACCCATCTTTGACCTCTACCGCCATAATGTCGTTGCAACCCTCCTGCCTATCCACCGCTTTATCATTCAACTCTTTACTCAACATGAATGCATCCAATCTACCCAATGAGACCATCGCTTGAGAAATGGAGATCATCGACTGTGGAAACGTACGAATAGGTTCTTGCAAGTTCTTGAACAATGATGTGGCAGTGAACACTGTCCCTGCATCAAGTGGGACTCCAAACAAAATTGCACTTCCGAACGTGAGTGAAGATATAAACAAAGGCGAACTCCACAAAACAGTCATGTTTCCACCAACAGAGAACATGAATTTGGTAAGCCACCCGTATTCAGACTCACGGAACGCTTGAATCCTCTTGTTGAAGTGTTCTT
Organism: Helianthus tuberosus; assembly: GCA_030545235.1. NCBI lineage: Eukaryota > Viridiplantae > Streptophyta > Magnoliopsida > Asterales > Asteraceae > Helianthus > Helianthus tuberosus. The sequence goes on along the minus strand of CM060352.1, from coordinate 193,408,626 downwards.
CCCATGCTTGGAACTTAATCACCCTCATGTAATTAAGCATCTCATTGGTCGCTTTCATCCTCGAGTCACGGCTTTTCATTATACTATATTGAAACCTATTGATCCTTTTAGTACCCAAAACCACATACAACATAATCGCCAAGATCCCGATCAAAGCTACCATAGATGGCAGGCCAAGATACATATACAAAATAGCCAAAGCCACCGATATTTGGACTGGCATAAGCCAAATTGCATGCAACTGAAGCATCATATCACCAAGTTGTTGAGCATCTACAGCCATGTAGTTCACTATCTGTCCCACACCATGCGATTGTCGAGCAGAACACGAGAGGCGTAACCCTTTTTTGTACAACGAAGTTATCAATGTCGACCGGATCAACATTCCAAGCTTTTGCGAATGGAAATTGAACTGGTGGGATGACAAAACTTCAACAAATTTTGCAACAAGAAGTGTTAGTATCAAGTAATACCCCTCATATACCGATGTTCTCTTTCCCGAAGTGTAATCCACAAATCTTTTGATCAACAAAGGCCCAACATATGAAACACACACTCTAACAAGTGCAAGAAATGCTGTGAACACAGCATGTTTCCAGAAACAACGAATCAACGTGATCCGGACAGGATGTTTTGAGCTTTCATGAGGCTTAGGCCAGTTTTCCTTAAAAAGCCTTGATAGTTTCTCCGCCCTATGTTCGGGCGAAAGCGTAGGGATGTCCTCTAGTTTAAGAGGAGTTTCATACCCTTTCTTCAACAATGGATTAATCCATAACCAAAATACTTTAGAAATGATTGAAGCTGATGCCCATCCACTCACTTCTGTTGACTTGTGCAACTCATCAGCCTCTGATTCAGATTCATTTGTCACAACAATTCCAGTTGATCCAGTTATGGATACAATCAATAGGAAAACCGAAAAGGGGAGACATGTTAATGAAATTATGTCGTTGGATTCGAATGGTGAAGCGTTTTCGGTTCCAGAAACTAGCAAGACAACGCTGGAAGAAGCCAACAAAGAAATAACAATGAAATTTACTACCCAGAATACCCGAAGAGACAGTGGATGAGTTGCAGCTTGAATTTTCTTCTCATGAATGAGTAAAACAGTGACTGTAAAGAAAGAAACTGCTTGCATCAACCAAGAGATTCCATCTATTTGCTTCCATGGTGATTGTGTGTTTTCTATGAATCCCAAAATAGATGAAACAATAGCCAAAACAGTTAATATGGTTGTAACAAACAGAGATAACTTAAACCAAATGTTGGTAGTGACAGTAACTCTATTTGTAGTAATCAAAGGTTCATTAACAGAGGATGTGTTGGAGGTGAATCTTGAACAGATCTTTTGAACAGCAAACACAAAGAGGGTGAACAAGAAAATTACATCAATGGTGGATAAAAGAAAAGTACTCTTTGAGGACATGGAGTGAGGAAGATGAAGGTCAGCCATTGAAGTATCAGTGAAGTGAAGCTCCAATGCCATAACCGAGGTTGCATCAATGTGAGTAGTGGCAGTTTATTTATTATATGCATGCAAAGGGTCCTACCATCGTTGACTTTTAAATAGGTTGTTGGCTTACACGTTAGTTGTAAAATAAATGATATTTAAAGAAAAGAAAAGATAATTGAAAATACTTGTTGTAGCTTATTTCTATATATAACAATTGCTGTCTAAGCTTATGAACAGTCAAACAATTAGCTAAAGATTGTAGCTTATTTACAGTAGTGCCATTGATAGAAAAACAATTGTTTTTCAGGCGGGTTCACTGTGAATGTTTTTTCCCTTTGTTCTGTTGCTTGCCTTAAGCTGGTTCTTGGAGCCTTGAAAGTTGAGATACCCCATTTAGGCACACATATTTTGAAAACCCTATATAATAATACTAAATAATACTTAAACATATATTTTTTTTTATCGATCAGTTATATTTATTAGTCTTTTACATGAACTTTCAGTGTAATTTAATCGATCACTTATATTTTTTAGTATTTTTAATAGTACTTCGTTTATTGTTTGATTTGAATCATTTACGTTTGTCAGTGTAAAAAAATACGTTGATATGTTTATTTCTTTTAACACTGCAATATAACGTTCTTTTTATTTTAAACGGGTGTATTCAAAACGAACTTTATTTTTTAATAGTAAACTATATGAGTACTGTATTGTAACGATGTCGCACAAAACCGTATCGAACCAAACCAGTATCAACGTTTCGATAGGTATTCGACTTTATGGTCATCGATAAATAAAAATATGTATAAATATTCTTTTGTGCATATCACGATTTTATTTTTTAAGTTTTCTCTTACTATTGCTATAGTGAGTGTCAATATTATAACGAACCGAACCGATACCGACCAAATTCCCGCCGCGTAGCGCGGAGAAATCCAACTAGTTGTAAACATTTAATGTAAACATTTAAAATAATTAATTTCTGGTTGTTTAGGAAGTTAACACAAACATCATCATCATACTCAGTAAATCTCACTAATAACAAAGTTATGGTCGGGTCTGAGTAGGGTAAGATGTAGACAACTTTACCTCTACCCGTTAGGAATAGAGAGGCTGCTTCCAGTGAAACCCCCAGTTTGATGGTAGTTTTGCATCAAGCCTTGGACATAAGACACATAACACTCAACAATTAAGAAAAAGGCCGATTAATGCATGTACTCCCTTGTCTTTCGGCTATCAACGCCACCACATGATGCATGATTAACCATCCCCCTCTTTTAACGTTATTTTCACGAAATTAGTAAAATAACGTTAAAATTAGTGCACTTTCACTTTTGCCCCCCGAGCGCCCACACATACATAGGAATAACCTGTTGTTCAGAATCATAATCTATTATATATAATAAATGAAAGTTATTTGGACCACGTGTCAGTAGATTAGGGCATCATTTTTTCCATTTTCCCGCCCTACAATACCCTCTCCTTCTAAAAACCCTATTTCTTCATTCTAAATCATTCCGCCTCACATTTTCCTCTTCTCAAAACTCTCCTATTTGCAAATCCTCTCTACCCGTTCATCCTTTTTCCTCCCGCCGCACACTAATTAGTCAGATTTATAGCTTTTAATCGATTGTTCTTTCAAGGTATGATTTCTATTCGGATTATCGGCGGCGGCTAGCGTTCGTCCGCTACATTTAGCAGCTGCAACTCCGACGATTGCAGATTAGGTGGATGGTGACGAAGGTAATAGGGATGCGTTCTTTGGAGTTGGTGTGTCATAGATGCTACTTCATATTGCTTACACAGACTTAACCCTAGCCTCTAGAAGTCTAGAACTGTAAGTTACAACATTTTGTATATAGTTCCCGATTTGATACTAATTTGATCTCAGCTTTATATGGTTATTTTTGTTTGTATCTATTAAAAAGCAGGATTGCTTTATGAGAAGGGGTTCACAATAACCACTGGCGGTTCTTCTGCAGGTCTCCGCCGAAGATTGCAAATGGGTAGATACTTTTCATTAGTTTTGTTGTTTTCTTTTTAATTCTGAAATATATTTGCTCTAACGATAATAACGTTAATAAGCAGAATTGTATGTTGGTTGCAATTTGGGATTTCTGATTTATTTAGTTTGTTGAACATCAAGAGTTCAATTTCTTAAAAAAATGTTTTGCTTTTGATCTGTTTTGATTTTGTTAGCATAGGGAGGCTGCATTCTTTTTTTAAAAAAAAAGTTGATTTTTATGTTATGTTAGTAGTTTAAAGATGATTTATAACACATTATTGATGCATTGTTATGAGGCGCTGTGAAAACGTCTGGTTAGTAGAGCAGGGCGAGATCTTTTTTTCCTGGCCTGGCAGCCCATGTTGTAGCCTTTGCTGAAATATAAATGTTGCTATCGAGGTTGTGAGCCTCTGTAATGGAGATCTGAGCTGTGATCGTACACCTCAACTGGCGAACTTCCAACGAGTCAATTGGTGAATATAGATATGTGTTCAGATAAGTCTAATTCTATAGTCTAATTCTATCTGATAGTTCTTTGTGACACCATACATAGTCATGCCATGTTACTGTTGAAAATAATTTCAATTTCTTGCTTTGTTTGCAGGATTATTACCTTCAGGATTTGGGCGCTCATGCATTTCTGCATGCCTTTGGTTTTTTGGGACATTAGAGCAGTTTTCTTCTACATTCAAGGAAGGTATACATATTGCTCTTATGCATCTGTCTATGTATGTTCAATATGATATATCGTGTTAATAAAATGGTCTTCTACTGACTATTCTTCTTTACTTTCTTAAACAGGTAAAGGTGCACCGATAGTTAAGGAGAAGTTCAAAAGCTTAAAATAGCTTACATTGAGACTGAAACCCTATCTTTGCAACCTATCTTTGCTTATTGAGACTGGAACCCTATCTTTGCAACCTATCTTTGCTTATTGAGACTGTTATGTTGCTTACATTGTGTTTATCTGTAGTCAGTTACATGATCATGTTCCCCTTTTCGATAACTCTTTGACATTTTCTCATGTTCTTTCTAATTCGGTCAAACCATAGTTGTCAATAGCAGTCGCTATAGCGAATAGGTATAGGTTGTAGGTCACTACAGGGTATGTAGCCATAAATAGTGTGATTTTAGTTATATTTTTTACTTCTATTATATATAATAAATGAAAGTTATTTGGGCCACGTGTCGGTAGATGAGGGCTACCTTTTTTTCCCTTTTCCCGCCCAACAGTACCACTCCCCTCTTTTATCTACCTCATCTCTCATTTACTCATTTAGGGCTTCCCCACTTTCTCTCTCGCTCTGCTCTATTCCGATTGATGTTCAGATCAACGCTCCGAATCAAAGTTAGATTATCAATAACTTCCATTCTATAAGTGTCAATCTTTGTTTTCATTGTTCACTCATTCGATCTTCATGCGTCTTTACCTATGGTTGTGCTTCGGCTAGGGTTCCGCTGGGAACTTGATGACGGAGATGATCGGAGGTTGTCGGCTCTGCGGCCTGCAGTTCTCTTGGTTCATTTTTGGTCAAGTTTGCTGTTCAATTTTGATGTTCACTTATCTAATTATGCTGTAATGGATTTGAGGTTTAGGGTTAGTTATGAATATATTTTTTCATTTTTCCATTTTGAGTTTTAGGTTAGGGTTTGTTTTATTTTTGGGCTTCTATATGATTTTGAGGTCGATTGATTGGTGACTTGCTATTGTTGTTTGCTGTTGTTTGTTAGTTAGGCTGCTGACATCACCGACCGATTCCAACGACATCGAAATGTTGTAGGACTATGACGACCAACTCAAAGATTCGAACGACAAATATGAGTTGTTTGGTTTCATTTTTTCTATGTTTTACTTATTTTCATATTATGAAATTATGAAATTTGTGAAATAAGGTAAAAATGGCCATTCTAATTATTTGTTAGATGTACAGATTCTACAGAATATTTTTTGGTTTGTTTGTTTGTTCTTTGATTATTTGTTTGATGTACAGATTCTACAGAATGTAGTTAAGAGCCACACATAAATATGACCAGTTATGGTTTCGGTAAGTATCGGTAAATTGTCTTTGATTTGTTATTGTTAATTCAGATGCTTGCATTGGTGTACCATGTGATTACCAGTAGATTGATTTTGATATGTTTGTAGTTTTTGTTTTTCACAATCTGTTTTGTTGGTTTATTCACCCATGTTTCATTCATAGATCTCTATAATCCATATTTATGGTTTCAAATTTGTTTCCTGAGTTATTTACAGTTGTAGCACACTAAATATTTGTTATTTGTATTGAGTTGGTATATTGGGATTAAATACTGAACTGGTGGAATTACAGCAAGTCCAGATTATGCTTCAAGCTGTCTCGATCTCTTTGGAGGCGGATAGGTAGCTTTGGGAGGTCTGAAAAACAGAATTGATAAATTTAGGGAAAATGAGGTTGAAAGATGATAACCCAATAGTTGAGGATCTCATTCTACAGCTTCGATAAATTCAGGGTTATTTTCAAATAATGCTTCCTAGTTGTTTGAAGACCGACAAATGTTCAAAGAAGCAGCATTGTGGACATTTGTCGGTCTTTGAAGGTCTTCAAACATCTAGGAACCATTATTTGAGAATACCCCTGAATTTATCGGAGCTGTAGAATGAGATCCTCCACTGTTGGGTTATCATCTTTCAAACCTATTTTCCCTAAATTTATGGATTCTGTTTTTCAACAAGGATGTAATTCAATGATTCCTCTCAATTGAATAGACGGACACTTGCTTCCTCTCAAAGGGTTATGGAGTGGTTATAACAGCTGATCATGCTAAGGACTGTTATAACTAACCACTGCTCCTTATAAAGACTGATGGAGTTAAAGACTGATGAAGTTAAAGACTGATGAGACCTATCCACTGTTGAAGACAAAGCCCTGTTAAAGACAAGCACTTATGTACCTAAGGCCTGATATTCAACCTTTGTTTATGTTAACAGTGTTTATATGTAACAGTATTTATCACATCAGTGTTTTATACTCTGTTAGGTTATTAGATGTCATATCACTTCAGTTTTTATATGTAACAGTATTTATCACATCAGTGTTTAAAAGTTATCCACTGCTGAAAGACAACCTCTGTTTCTTCATTCTTCATGTTGACCATTGACTGACCAAACGTCAGTGTTTCAATCACTGTGGGCTATCCACTGATAGTTTAAAAACAGCAACTGCTCACATTTTTATTGTTGACATCCACTGATATTGACCATCAGTGGTTTCCCTAAAAAACAGCCACTGCTCACATTTTTATTGTTGATGTGGTTAATTAATGACAGAATAAAATTATCAAATGAAAACTTGAATTACAATCAAATTACCATTTTATCTAATTGTTACATTCCAATGAGAAAAGTTCATCCAACATTGTTTTGGTGATAAAAAATAAAGTTAAAATAAAAAAAAAAATTTGTTGATGACAATTTCTTGCATATCAAATCAGTAATTAATTTTAATTTCTTTATTTTTGGACATTGAGATATGAAAAATGGGAATTTCAAACTGACGGTTATTTTCTCTTAATTAAAGTTAAAATAAAGATTAGAAAAGTCATGATGACAATTAAAGACTGATGAGGCCTATCTACTGTTGAAGACAAAGCCCTGTTAAAGACAAGCACTGATGTACCTAATCACTGATGAGGCCTATCAAACATCTGTTTATGGGCAAACATCTGTTTAAGGTCAAACATTTGTTTAAGGCCAAACATCTGTTTATGGCCAAACATCTGTTTATGGCCAAACATCTGTTTAAGGTCAAACATCTGTTTAAGTCCAAACAACTGATATATAAGGCGAAACATCTGTTTAACCTCCAATATCTGTTTAAGTCTTCTCATATTTTAACACTTTTGAAAATAGTTAAAAATGATAGTTTTCATTAATCCTTAAAAGTCTGTTACAACCACTGTGTTGGTTCAAACATCTGATTGTTAAAAGTTATCCACTGCTGAAAGACAACCTCTGTTTCTACATTGTTCATGTTGACCACTGACTGACCAGAATCAGTGTTTCAATCATTGTTGGCTATCCACTTGTCACAGCCCCCGACCCTACCCTGGGAGCGAGAGCCGTGAACCAGCCAGATGGTATCGGTGTTTATTAATTACGCAGCGAAAAATTTTCATCAGGATCGTAGTTAGTAAATAATTTCAGAGTTTATAAAACACCGAACTTGTAATATTAAACAAACGGGCTAAAACCCATATTTAATTCAAATGTTTTTATAGGGATAAACCCAAATAAATAAAACATAAATTTATTCTTTTATTCAGGTATTTATAGCCACTTTATTTAAGCCTTCAGTGCTCCATAGTTGGCTTCTATTATCTTTACAGCAAATTACCTGAAACACGTTTTGAAAATATTTTATCAATAATAAATACTGGCGAGGTCATTCCATTTTTATAAAATATATTGTTATACTTTACAGCATCAAGGTTTTTATATTTATTTATATTTACCCAACTCAATCAGTATTTGTCACATGGTGGCAGTTCCGATGTGACGGTGGTCATATCACTCATTAGCTCACTTTCGTCCAATAGTGAATTTATCAAGTAATAGATATATAGTATATCTTTATTATTATATTGGTCACTAGGCGATTCCTGTGACGGTGGTCAAATCACTGTTGATATTCTTTCAACTAGTGACTCGGGTCATATTACTGTTGATCATTCTCTCAACTAGTAATTGTGATCATATCACTGTTGATCATTCTTTCAACTAGTGACTCGGGTCATATTACTGTTGATCATTCTCTCAACTAGTAATTGTGGTAATATCACTGTTAATCATTCTTTCAACTAGTGACTCTGGTCATAACACTGTTGATCATTCTCTCAACTAGTGCCTTTGGTCATGTCACTGTTGATCATTCTCTCAACTAGTGACTCTGGACTTAATAGTGTCCCGTGATATTACTTTGTCAAATATATTTTCTATGGCACAAAACCACTTAACCCAGAAAATGAAATATACCATTTTCTGTCAAACTAATAGCTATAACTTTATCAAATATAATATATTAATTAAATAATTGTGTTATTATTCTTTAATATATTAACGTAACTAAGATTAAAATATAATCTTAATATATTAAAAGTAGAATATATTATTTTTGACATATTTTATTATGATATATATCTATGTCAAATATAACATGTAATAATTTAGTATATTACATATTATATTATATTTGTAGAAAATATATGATGTTTAATAGTCTAGTAAAATATATTTAAGTCTTTTTCTTTTTCATTATTTATATATAAGTTTATTTATCATGTCAGTTTGCTTTGACAAACTTGGCCTAGCTAGGTGTCCTAAACCAACCGCATAACATTGCCCATTCCATATATCTTATATAAATTTATATGATATATTCAATATTTTAATATAGTAATGTAAAAATAATATTAGTTATAGGCTATGGCTACTGGGGCATAATTCCCCCGTGCTTGTGGTCATGCTACTATTGGCTAACTTTTTGGCCAATAGTAACGAGGGTCAAGTAATGTATAAAAATCCCACATAGTGGCAACTATTGCATAATACAAAAACTTAATCACTGTAAGTATAACTGATAAACATTTAGGATTTTGGAAAGCATTTTTAAATATAATTATATCACAAAAAGGTGATAAAACTGTGAGAAAAAAGAATGGACTCACTTTGTAACTTTAGGGTTCAACTAGAAAGCCTCCTGGTAGAATATTGGGTATAACTTCTGAGCTATTTTAAAAATATATAATGCACTCGTGTTAAGTATAGTACCCCTAATTCAACCTTATCCCTATGTCACGAGACCGAACCCCAACGAACTGAGTAAGACAGAGCCTTGACATGCGTTATGGGGCTCCAGATCAATCGGAAAGGGTAGCGGTGATCGGGAGTTAAAACACTTAAAACGGGGCAGGGTTTTATTATTATTTATAAATAAAAAAATAAGCAATATTGATTTTTAGAAAGAGAGAGTTGGCGAAAGCCAAGACATTAGCAGTTGAAGTTTGTTTGAAAACTTGCTATTTATAATTGCCCCCATAAGCCTTGTAGTGCACACAAAATATGGACACGTACAACAATTTTAAATTGTAAGCTTTAAACTATATTATTATTTTATTTTGCCATGCACACACGTATCACATATATTGCCATTTGTTTTCTTGTACCATTCAAATACACACACCTAGCACACACATACACTTTTAGTATAGTTTAATTTTATTATTATTTTATTATATATATATATATATATATATATATATTATAATTAATTTAACTACTTCACTTATTTGGCGCGTATAACTTCTAAAATATGACGTTTTATAAAACAATAAATATGTCATTAGAACGAGAATAATGTTATCTACATTTTGAACCAAGTTTCATTAAAAACGGAGTAAGTCCAAATACAATGTATTTTTATAATTTAATTATTAAACGGTTCCTAGTCCCGTCTAGGTACTTTATATTTCTAACAGTCAACTTACCCATAATCTAACTGTCTAATAATATAAGTTTTTGTACACTTTTATTTTAATAGAAAGGTCACCCATATATAAGCCAATTAATTAGTATAACATTCCAACCAACTATATATAAAATAGTTTTAAAACTATTTGGGTCGAATAATTATATTAAAAAATAAAACTAGTTACTAGTGGTTAATAAATTTAAACAGTCTATAACTCTTATATGATAAATATGGAAACGTTACACCACTGATAGTTAAAAATCACCCACTGTTTTCATTTTCACCACTGTAAACCACTGATATTGATCATCAGTGGTTTCTAACAACTGTCCTCCATTATTCATCGGAGGTTGTCACGTGGTCAGTACTTAGCCGTCCGATCTTTGTAATCGCTGCCACGTCAGCATTCACTTTTTACCCTTATAAAACCCTGATCAAAACCCCAAACAGGGTTTTCACTGTCGAATCGAATTCAAAATTCCTTTCAAAAGCAGTTACCATCAAATTCCCTCAATTCACTCATCTTCTTCATTCGTTGTAAACCACCTTCAATTCACCATGGCTCTCCCATTCAAAACTTCTCATAACTACCTGTGTATACTTGAGAAACCAAGTCAAAACACAACCTTTCACTCCCGTAATTGATGCACTCTCGTCTTCAAAGTACAAAACTTTGTTGACATGTAATGCACCCATCTACCTGGATACCCAACGAGAGTTCTGGAAAAATGCAAAACTTGAAACTAAGGACAAAAAGCCCTTCGCTATTACTTCATCAATAAGGGGAATTCCGGTTATTATCACACCTCAAACCATTTCAGAGGTTTTTGAAATCAATGATCTTACAGGTAAAGATTCTTTCCCAAAGGTTGACTACCAAATTGATTTCATTGAGAGATAGTATGAGGACGAAATGAAAAAAAAAATACTTTGCAAAAGGGCAGTTTTCCACCTGCCATGAGATTTTTATTTCATACCCTCCTCATGTGTGTTTCAAATAAAACCACAGCTTTTAATGAGATTCCATTGAAAATCCAATACCTGGGCTATGCTATCATGTCTGGAGTTGATTTTAACTATTCCCAGGAGATTTTCAATGATATGGTCAAAAATGTCAATAAAAAATCATTTTTATTATTTTCAAGATTTTTAAGCTTTTATCTACAAAAGAAATTTTCAAAAGATAATGCACATGTGCTTATCCAAGGAAATCCTTTTCAAATAAACAGCCTAACTTCTGAAACATTCACAAGGCTGTCAAAACCTTCAAAAACATGAACAGAGGCACCTGAGCAGAATTTAGCAGCAACAACTGCTCCTCAGGCCCCTGCTGTTGAGCCCACTACTCCTGGTGATCACAGTAGCAAATCCACTGCTGTGAAACCCACACCAAAACCAACTAAAAATCCAATCAAGAAAAAAAAAATCCCAAAAGCCCCCCAAACCCTCCAAAAAGGTAACTCTGGAAGATGAGATCCCAGAGATAATACTTGTGACAACACAAAAGTCACCTGAAACCACTGCTGCTACTTCCTCACAGCAGATGGAAGAAAGATCTCAACCTGAGCCTAAAACTCCTCCTGCATCCTCTCAAAAGGATCAGGTTGTATCCATAGGGACACCATATTATGAAGCAATGGATTCACTTGAATCTATCTTCCATAGCCCTGCTCCCGGGGCAAATTCTCTTTCAACACCCATCCTCACTGCACAAATTCCACCACAAATTATACCTCTGTTGGATGCACTTGATATGGACCAGACACAAATCAGTTCTTCTCAACAACCTATCACTGAGAATATACCTCAACAAGTGACTGAGTCTGGTTCCTCTATCCTTGCTAACCCACCAACAGTTGAGGAGGCTACACTGCAGGAATTACAAGTAATTCCTGTCAGTAGTTCAAGTGGAGCAGCTACTACAGGTGTTGAATCCACTGATTTGCACCTGGCCAGTATTTTCATAAGTCAGACTCCCTTGAAGGCAATTTCCTCTTTGGGAACCAAGGTGACCACTGGTGTGTTTCCATTATACACTGGTGTGTTTACTAAGGTAACCTCTTCTGAGGAAAGAAGTCCCCAGTACCGAGAACAAGGGGCATCAGTGGAAGACTTTTGGGAAAATTTTCATATGTCAACTGCTGATACAACCACTGCCGGCGGGAAATCAGATGATCCCATTAACTTGGGAGATGGTTTAAAATATCAAGAATTGACGGAGAGAGTGGATAAAATTGAAACATCTGTTGCAGATATAAAAAATATGCTGCAGCAGTTGTTACAATCTCAAAAGACTACATCCACTGCTACATCATCTGCTTCATCCCCTGCTGAGCTATGGCATCTGTTTCAACCTCTGCTTCACAAACAAAGACAATATGCTGATCAACAGCATGAAGTTCAACTTCAAATGGTCAGAAATGTCATGGAAGCTAGGTACAAAGATACTCAAGCAGATATCAAAGCCATTAAAGCTCATCTGCTCCAAACCATTGGCACTGCTCATCCTTCAATCATCTTTGTTGAAAACCCTGATGATGCCAAAAAGGGGGATAAAGGAAAGAAGGGTAAAGAAGGTTTGCATATGCCACCAGATCCAACGTCTAAACTTGTGGTAGAAATTCCAAGGCCAGATGGTTCCAAAAAGGTTGATGTGACTCAGAATGCATTTGTTGAGCTAAAAGCAAACATGAAAGAGTCTATGGAAATAAAAGGGTCAAAAAGGTTTGAGCAAGAGAAGAAAGTTATGATGGAAAAGGAAGAGCAGGGTACTTCTGCAACTAAAAGAAGAAAGCCTACCAGAAAAGTAAGCCAACCCAAAACTACATCTTCCAAAACCACCAAACATACTCCTCAAATCCCCAAAAGTTCCTCTCATCAAACCTCTAAACCAACAGATGTTAAGACACCTATTGTATCAACAGTTGTTGGTACTTCAGTGGTTTCAACAGTTGTTATCCCAACCACTACCATCACCACTTCATCAACCAATACTCAATCCACTGCCATACCAAAACAACATTACCATCACAAAAACCACCTGCCAAAAAGCATAAGACAACAATTGACACATCAATTGTTGTAGTGACAACAGTGGTTGAAACACCAGTTGTTTCAACAGCTGTTAGTCAGATACCCACCATTTCATCAACCACCATTCAACCCACTGCTATACCACAAACTACATCACCATTGCAAACATCACCTAACATAAAGCAGAACACAACTGTTGATACATCAACAGTTGTAGTGACAACAGTGGTTGAGACACCAGTTGTTTCAACAACTGTTAGTCAATCACCCATCACTTCAAACATTTCTTCACAAGCCATTGTCCTTTCAGTTCCAAAAACTCAAACAAAAACACATTCTCCCAAAAAGTTGTATACAAGAAAAAGAAAGTTTCAGGTGCATGATGATGACATACCAGCACCTGTTCCCATTTCATCTGCACCTTACAATGTCATCAAACCTCAACCATTCATTCCACCAATCTTAGCCAACCCAATCAAAGATCCAATAACTCTTCAAGGATTTGATCCTGCTGATCTTGTACCAGTTGCTGCCACCTATCCACTAGAACCGCATGCAGTGAAGAATGAAATGAAACAATTCTACACAGTGGATGATCCTTCAAAGATAAAATTCCCATCTCTTGCAGGTTTTAGAGATCCTAAAAACATGGATGAATACCTAAAACTCAAAGCAAAGCAAGCTGAATGGAGAGCCAAATATGAATGCAAATAGCAGGGTGATAATGCCATCTCATGTCGAATGCAGTTCTTGCTCACCAAGGTTAAACAATTAGAAGACTATGCAAGAGTCCTGAGTAAAGAGATGTCCAACCTGCCTCCAGATGCTGATTTACAAGTGGATCTGAGAAAAGAGCTCATAGAATTGATCATGAGTGAAAAATTTTACCCTGTCACAGCTGAACAATTCCAAGACTGGCCACTTATTGCTCTCAAAGCTGAACTTAAAAGAATTGAAAGAATACAAAATGATCCAGGTATGAAAAGATTAGCACCAAATTGGAGCAAATACAAAAAAGAAATTGTTGATCTTACCTTGGAGTATAAAAAGAAGAAACAAGAGTTGGTTTCAGCAAAGGTTGGTACAGCCAAACCCATAGCAAAATGGACAAGGCAATACACTGATGAGGCTTATGAAAGGCTGAGAAAAAGATCCTAGCCTTCCAAAGAAGCCTGAATACAAAGACAAGAAAGCTGATGATCCACAGCAGCAGGCCCTTTCTTTGAAGACCTTGTTCACATCCTCTGATACTTCTATCATTGCCCTAAATCAAAGAAAGAAACAAAAACAGATGGACGAAAAGGAAATCAAGGCTCAGGAAGATTTTATTATGAAAGAGGCCCTTCAAAGAATGATTGCAGAAAATCAAGATTCAGCAAAATCACAAGATTCTGTCAAAGGAGTCATAAGCAGGCCTCCTTCACCAAACTCATCTAAAATAAAGACTCTCCCAAGAAACCCACTGAACTCAAAAATAATAAAGTGGAAGTTTGATCAAAAGACCCACGTATTGACTCTGATCAAGTCCATTGGTGAAGTGAAGCATATTTCAAGGGAAGAAGCACTTGGCCTAAATGTAGAAGACTTACAAGATCTCCTTGAGCTTACACTGTACAGGGATGAGGATGATGAGGATTCCATGAACTTTGAATTACAATTCAAAGGTCAAGTTAGGGAACTCCTGATGAGGCAATAAAGATCCTTAATAATGGAGTGTTTTGGCATCATCTGTTCTAGGGGGAGATTGTTGGGATTGAACCCTAAAAAGGAACAGATGATATATATCCAAAACTGGTTCAAAGCAATGGATCATCATAATCAGTGCTTATAAAAAGACTTTCCCCTTGACAGTGGATCTAACAACTGATAGTCTCCAAACACTGATCATCCCAACCGCTGATAGGCCAAGCACTGATGTTGATTAAAGAACTGAAGCTCTATCTACTGATGTCTCCTAAGTACTGATTGAAGACTAAAGTACTGCCCATTAAAGGACTGATCACCTTTGAAGAAAGCACTGATGCTTAACATCAGTGCTTAGACTGCATCAGTGGAAAGTGAACCAACAGTACATAGAAGCAGTGTCTATGTAATCAGTGGTTGTAATAGTCAGTGGTTGTAGGTTGTTAGGAGGTACAAGAACAAACATTTTTACAAAATCCCAAATCACCCAATCATGTAAGTGCATTGAAGTAAAAGTGGAAATGATGTTATTCATGTGGTCCTGTTGCGCTTTTGTTTGACGTCTAATATGGGTTCATGATCTAATACGGTGAATTGTAGACATTGTTGTTGAATCCATTTTGATGCTTGATGTAATGAGGTCGTATTAATAACAAATAATAATTAATATAACTAAGTTTTCCGAGCCCGGGAAGCAATCCCGGGTAATAACCTAGTCAGATTATAAACAATCAGCCTAGAAACAATTAGTCTAGGAACAATCAATATAGGAATAACCATTCTAGAAATACAAGAAATTCTAGACAGAACAACTTGAAAAAATAGAGTTTGTGAAAGGATCGAGTAATGTCGATAATGTCGATGAGAAGAAAACTTTTGAAAACAAATCAAACAGATACTTTTATGAACAAAAAAGGTTAGCAGAGAGTTCTAGTTCTAGGTCACGTGCTTCATTATCTTATTCTCCTACTAGTATTCATACGAATCAATTTGTAGACAAGAGAATATGTTACAAGGTGTCCTTATTTGCACAAGTTGAAGAACAGAGAGTATGATTAACCTCATGGATCTCCAAAACAAAAAATTTCCTATTTTCAAAAAGAGAAGTTTGAAAAAGAACAAGTTAAGAAAGAGAGGAAATATGTTGAGAAAATGTTACAAGCTGTGAAAATTGTTGAACCAAAACCACAGTGCACCAAACTCAAATGTTTCAGAAAGTGTTTACTAAAAGCAAACTTTTTTTTGAAACAAAAAATGTGGAAACCAAAAACAATTGAGGTTTCATCAGTTCCTACAGGAACATGGATATATGTTTAAGATTATGATGAATCTGGACGAACCAAGACCATCAAAGCTTGGGTACCCCTCTCAAACTAATAATTTTGCATTGGTATGTAGGGAGCTCCATATAGATCTTCTTTAGCAAGTGGATTATGGATAGTTGAGCGTCTCGGCACATGACAGGTGTATTAGCTCTCCTTTACGATGTCAAACCATTCAATGGAGGCTATGTCGCATTTGCAGGAGATGAGGTTGGTCAAATAACTGGGTAGGGAATATTTTCAAATGGTCGTGTGAGTTTTGACAAGGTCAAATGTGTTGCAGAACTTGAAAACAATTTGCTCAGCATTTCTCAAATTTGTGACAAAAAGCACACCACCCATTTCATTGACAAAGAATGTCTAATTCTGAAACCGAGATTCATCAGAAGGGTGGATCATCATGCATGCTCCTCGAGAGAATGAAATTTATGTTCTTGATATGAGTATTGCATCAACTACTTCGACAAAAGAAGCTTTTATATTTCGAAGGCACCAAGAAAGAATCAGTGTTATTGCATCGCCACATGGCTCATGTTCATTTGAGAAAAATGAATGATCTTGTGAAGAACAATATTGTTGAAGGTTTCAATGTAAAGTGTTTTGTAACGACTCACACAAAAACATCCTAAACATGTTCCGTAAGTATAAACCCGGACCCTGATATAACAACTCTTATTAAAAATACTATTTCTTATTTTAAATTTAACCAAAAGGAAACCCTAATTGAGAAACCCAAGTAATTCTACACTAACCCTAAAATTTTCAGAACAATCGGAATCAGGATCAGGGCCCCTAAAACTCAGGGGGGTAAACCCTAGTCGGTAATATCCTTACAGTTTGCTGTAGGAATTGAATTACGTCAAAATCTGACTCACCAAAGCTATAAAAGACACGCACCTACTCTACCCTAGAAGTGACCTGTCGCGCCACGCGACAGGAATAAGAGGACCCCTCGCGTGGCTCGAGGGGGACGGTTTTCCAGCTATAAATAGAGGACCTTGGGACTGGCTTCTGTGCGTTGGTTCGACGAAGAAATTCGCTTCAGGCACCGATTTCTGTTCTATTTACCACAATTAACACACACTAAACACTAATTAGTAGAGGGGATGCTGCTACGATACAGGGTATTAACTCGATCGCTATTACGATTCATTGTCCGATCGATCAATATATCCGATGGATGTTTAAGTGCTGCCCACATTAGGGTTATACTTTGTCATTCGTCGTTAATTCGATGGATGTTTAAGTATCTCACTTTGTCATTCGTTGTGAGAATTTGATCTCGTGAGTTATCGTAACTGCTGTATTAAGTTACCTACCTAGTTCGTGTGCACTAGGTTATAGAGCTAAATCAATAGGCGAAACTCTGTCTGTATGAATCTGCAATATATCAAAGCATATCAGTAGACTAAATTCTGTCCATATGAATCTGCATGATTATCTGTGAGTCATTCTCTCTTTTTATCAAATTTGTTTATAAAAGCATGTTTATTTTCAAAGTTATAATTACGGGGATTAAGTCTTTGTAATCACCAAGTTACAACCGGTATGTGGGGTTTTGTATACATTACTTGATAATCGTCACCATTGGGGCAGCCAATTGGGGGATATGACCATAGTCACAGATTCGGTCGAGTGACAAATACCGTGGGTAGTTGGTTTGATAATAGAAACATTGTAATCGCTCTTAATACTGTAAATTATAACAAATGTGTCATTTTAGTAAATAGAATGATTCACTCAGTATTTCCCGCTGACAAAACCTTTTTAAAACACTTTTCAGGTAATTACAGTAGATTGGAGTAAGAGATGATACGGCACTGAAAGGCATCAAGAAGTGGCTTATTTATTAATTAAATCAAAATAAGAAATATTGTTTTATGTAATAAAATTTATCTTTATTAAAGATACCATTACAAAACATGGGTTTATCCCATTTATTAAATAAAATCCGGTGTTTTCTAAACTCTGATATTTTTCCTAACTCACGGTCCTGATAAAATTTCCGCTGCTAAGTTTTCAAAATAATCACCGGTACCGCTGGACTGTTCACGGCACCCGATTCCGTCCAGGGTGGGTCGGGGGTCGTGACAGAAGGTGGTATCAGAGCCAACTCAAAGAGCCACTGCTTAAAGCCTATAAGTGTTGTAATAATAATACTTAAGTTTATATAAAAGAGTTAGGAGATTGCTGTAAACTGGTAGCACACATGATAGCAATTAGACTTAAACTTAAGAAAGATGCCTTAGTATTAGCTTCATGATAAGCTAAGTATTTGTGTAAATAAATATGATGGATTACCATAAGTAATTGATGAAGTAATGTCATTAGACAACTAAGTCCAGAGTCATTAGTTGAGAGAATGATCAACAATGACATGACCAAAAGCACTAGTTGAGAGAATGATCAACAGTGTTATGAATAGAAATCACTAGTTGAAAGAATGATCAACAGTGATATGACCGCAATTACTAGTTGAGAGAATGATCAACAGTAATATGACCTGAGTCACTAGTTGAAATAATGATCAATAGTAAATTGACACTGTCACAGGAATCGTCCAGTGATCAAAATAATACTAAGATATGTTATGGAAATACAAATTTCCTTAATTATGAATAAAAGCCCTAATAAGATAGGCAATTTTTTTTAAAAAGATACTATTTATGGGAAATAGAAAATTTCTCCGGCAAGACTGGGTATGATGTAGCAGACTCTCCAGTTTGTCCGGATATACTGAAGTTACCTCTCCGGCGAGAACC
This sequence comes from Helianthus tuberosus, assembly GCA_030545235.1. Taxonomy (NCBI): domain Eukaryota; kingdom Viridiplantae; phylum Streptophyta; class Magnoliopsida; order Asterales; family Asteraceae; genus Helianthus; species Helianthus tuberosus. The sequence goes on along the minus strand of CM060352.1, from coordinate 193,389,862 downwards.
GGGTAAGAAGGTATATAATATGTCAGCAAGTGACAAGATTTCCCTAAAATAGTATCATGATCTGATATCTGATTGGTTTTTGGAAATATGAAATTGTTAAAAACATTGACCTGATAGATGGTATGTTTATTTCAGCATGTGAAATATGTGATAATATAGATATATATAAGAAATTCCAAAAGTCAATTAAGAATAAAGCACCAGTATCTATGTCTAGATTTCTTATTCAGGAATCTCTTTTCTGATATCAAACATTATTTCATTTGATTATCTGCCTAATAACTTGAGTGACAATAATAAATAGAAACCTATTAAAGTTGAGATAACATCGAAAGTGTAAAGAATTTCTAAAGCATTACCATAAACTATTAACGCAAGTAAAAAGCATGTAAAGTTGTGATAAGGTATAAGAAAACACATGAAAATTTAAATTATAAATCCACAGAAGTTGAAGTATATTACACACGATTTCCAAGGCAAGACCTTTGGAAAATATAATTGAGCATTATAACACCAATGTTAAAATTCCGTCAGTAAGAAGAACTACTAATCAAAAAGAGGCACTTTGCCACATGATCCTACAAAATGAATATCTTTAAGGTACGCTAGAACAGGATTTCATAAACATCGGTGCACAGTCTAATCAGAGTCATAATTATTATCACTGCAAAAAGGAATCATATACTTTTGCAAATTCCCTATTTCATTTTATATGACATTTCCCGGTAATGTCATTTAATAATGGTTATCACTCGAAATTCCGGATAGAAGTTCCTATACTTCTTTCGTTGAAATTTTGACTTTTGCATATAATAAATTAACTTTCGTGTTTCTACTTCCCCTAATGATCATCATACCAGGAGGATTTATTTCATAGTAGCGAATACTGATTCATTTCATTTCTTGGTAAATCCACATGTTACATATGCACTGTTTGTTGTGCATGTGGTTCATTTAATTTCTAAATTCCACTGGAGGGCTTCATTCTAAATTGTCATCCATGGTTTCTGTTATGACCATGTCCGAACTTTCCTATTTAAACTCGTTTTGTTTAAACCGAGTTCAATTGTTTGAACTTGCTCGTATTACATATTCAATTCAAGGTTTCATATGATGAATTTAAAACCATCATATTCAGAATAATCCTAGCAAGCATTTCAATTCTCTTGAACTATAACATGCTTGTGTGATCCTCGACTTTACTAAATCATTTCTGTGATCACAATCATTTTGTGGTGACATTTTCACAAAATCTGAAGATTGCGCTAATCTCAGATTTAATTATTTATATTAAAATTCACTTTATTGATTTATTCTATACAAGGAATCTTAAAATAATCATGTGCTCAAATAATGATACTCAAATTCCTATTTCGGTATATCTCTTAATAAATTATTACAATATCAATAGAGCCTTTCGTAATATTTATTGCTCCATCATCATTGATCGAAAAACAGTATATATAAATTTAATTGATTATATATGGAATTACCTAATATAGTATTACTATATTTTAAAAACCATTGCGGTGAAGAAATTATATTTGAGGTATACTTTTATTTAAAATTATTGTTTAGTTATTTATTATTGATAATTCTATATTAATAGTAGTAGTATTAAGATTATTTTTAAATACTAGGGTTATTATCAAAGACAGGTATTGGATAGACTAGCCTTAGTTAGGCATGGACTGATCACCTATGCTTAAACTAGGCAGCACTAACCAATATTCACCATGATAATGACTAGTTAAAATATATAAATTAAGTCATCATACTTATTTAGTAAATTTTAATTATATATGAAAATATACTTTGGAGAAGACATATTTTCATAAAATAAAAGGGACAAATAAAAACATTATAAATAATAGTGATTTCTTTTACAAAATATACTAAAATATTTTGTAACTTCATTACGGAATTTTGTAATATATATTACATAGTAAAAATAAGTTATTTTACATAGTATAGTAAAATACTTAAAAGCAGTAACCATTTACATATAAGTAAAAATGTGTAACAAATAATATATATTACATAGTATTTATATTTGATATGTAAAATACGGTTCAGACATGGATACAAATAATATATATTACATTTGCTTTATAAATATAATATAATGATTGGTAATACCAAAACAACTTGTTCTTATTTTATTTCAATCCCTAGGACATAGTATGAAAAATATAGTCACTAATAATGTAATATTACATTGTTTCACAATTAAAACAATTTGGAACTCTAAACAAAGATACACTAACTTAAATTACTCCTCTCAGCACATTGATTTTCTCATATCATAATTTAATATTTGACAAATCATTTTTCATACTTTTATTTCATTTTGAATCTGTCAATTCTAAGTCTTCCTCAATTGCCAATCAAAGTAAGCTTTCTTTTGACAAAGAATTTTATTGATTTTAAACGTCCTTCCCATTCATTTGATCCTATATCTTTTGGCTTGCTCTGAAAAGCATATCATTTCATTTCATTCGTTTGTCATCGATTTCTTGAACTAATTCAGTTAAACTATTGAATCTTATCTATTGTTGATATTTTAATTATGTGTCATCTACCCTAATATTATTTTTATTAACTAAAAAGATGACATAAATCTAAAAGAAATATCATAACCCAAATACACTTGGAAGCTGGAACCTGAGATGAAGAAAAAGTATTCCTACTTATTCAGTAAATCTCGAGGACGAGATTTTTATTAAGGTGGGGAGAATGTAACGACTCACACAAAAACATCTTAAACATGTTCCGTAAGTATAAACCCGGACCCTGATATAACAACTCTTATTAAAAATACTATTTCTTATTTTAAATTTAACCAAAAGGAAACCCTAATTGAGAAACCCAAGTAATTCTACACTAACCCTAAAATTTTCAGAACAATCGGAATCAGGATCAGGGCCCCTAAAACTCAGGGGGGGTAAACCCTAGTCGGTAATATCCTTACAGTTTGCTGTAGGAATTGAATTACGTCAAAATCTGACTCACCAAAGCTATAAAAGACACGCACCTACTCTACCCTAGAAGTGACCTGTCACGCCACGCGACAGGAATAAGAGGACCCCTCGCGTGGCTCGAGGGGGACGGTTTTCCAGCTATAAATAGAGGACCTTGGGACTGGCTTCTGTGCGTTGGTTCGACGAAGAAATTCGCTTCAGGCACCGATTTCTGTTCTATTTACCACAATTAACACACACTAAACACTAATTAGTAGAGGGGATGCTGCTACGATACAGGGTCTTAACTCGATCGCTATTACGATTCATTGTCCGATCGATCAATATATCCGATGGATGTTTAAGTGCTGCCCACATTAGGGTTATACTTTGTCATTCGTCGTTAATTCGATGGATGTTTAAGTATCGCACTTTGTCATTCGTTGTGAGAATTTGATCTCGTGAGTTATCGTAACTGCTGTATTAAGTTACCTACCTAGTTCGTGTGCACTAGGTTATAGAGCTAAATCAATAGGCGAAACTCTGTCTGTATGAATCTGCAATATATCAAAGCATATCAGTAGACTAAATTCTGTCCATATGAATCTGCATGATTATCTGTGAGTCATTCTCTCTTTTTATCAAATTTGTTTATAAAAGCATGTTTATTTTCAAAGTTATAATTACGGGGATTAAGTCTTTGTAATCACCAAGTTACAGCCGGTATGTGGGGTTTTGTATACATTACTTGATAATCGTCACCATTGGGGCAGCCAATTGGGGGATATGACCATAGTCACAGATTCGGTCGAGTGACAAATACCGTGGGTAGTTGGTTTGATAATAGAAACATTGTAATCGCTCTTAATACTGTAAATTATAACAAATGTGTCATTTTAGTAAATAGAATGATTCACTCAGTATTTCCCGCTGACAAAACCTTTTTAAAACACTTTTCAGGTAATTACAGTAGATTGGAGTAAGAGATGATACGGCACTGAAAGGCATCAAGAAGTGGCTTATTTATTAATTAAATCAAAATAAGAAATATTGTTTTATGTAATAAAATTTATCTTTATTAAAGATACCATTACAAAACATGGGTTTATCCCATTTATTAAATAAAATCCGGTGTTTTCTAAACTCTGATATTTTTCCTAACTCACGGTCCTGATAAAATTTCCGCTGCTAAGTTTTCAAAATAATCACCGGTACCGCTGGACTGTTCACGGCACCCGATTCCGTCCAGGGTGGGTCGGGGGTTGTGACATGTTTCCATCTTAGTAATAGCTGAATTTTATGTAAGAAGGGCGGGCAAGCAGAAGAAGAAGTCATATCCAATCAAGTTGTTTAATTCGATCAACACACCCTTGGAGAGATTACACATGGATCTCTTTGGTCCCGTTAATGTTAGAAGTATTAGATGGATGCTTACTGCTTAGTGATCATAGATGATTTTACCATATTTTCTTGGGTGATGTTCTTGACATCAAAAGATAAAACATTCAAGTGTGTGAAAACTTTGATTCTTAAAGTTGAATCAATTTATGTGATAATTTGATATAATTATGTATGTATATACATATGTACCTACACTCATATATACATGCGTGTGTAGTGTGTGTGTATAGGATTATGTTAGCTTAAAATATGATAAAAACAAAATAAATCTATACCTACATATAATTGGTCTGGGATTATTATGTATGCATGCATGTAGTGCGTAAATATGTGTAATGTGATAAAAAAATATAAAAAAACCGATAAGATACCAATAATGTGATATAAATATAAAAAAAACCGATGAGATACCTATGCATGGGCAACATGTAAATGAAGTAGGACACATAAAGTTACCTGATTGCCCCTTTTTTCTAGTGCAGAATTTACGGACGATGATAAGGATTACTTGATTGCCCCTTTTTCTAGTGCAGAAATTAAGGAAGCGGCTTTCAGTTTCAGCGACGATAGGGCCCCCGGCCGTGATGGCTTGAATTTAAAGTTTATAAAAGTGTTCCGGTCTCTCTTTGAAGAAGATTTTCTTAATATTTTTCAGCAGTTCCACAAAAATGGTGTTATTAACTATGGGAGCGGATCTTCCTTCATCATGTTAGTTCCAAAGATCAAAGACCCGGTCTCTCTTAACAATTTCCGACCCATTAACCTGGTGGGCATGATTAGCAAGGTTGTCTTGCGAACCGGATGAGGAAAGTTCTTAATGATGTTATATCGGGCTCCCAATCGGCATTTCTAAGGGGGAAATGCATTTTAGATGGGCCTCTTATTATCAGCGAGATCATAGCCTGGCTTAAGAAGAATAAGTCGAAAGCGTTTTTCCTAAAGATTGATTTTGAAAAAGCCTACGACAATGTCAACTGGAGGTTTGTGGTGTCTATTCTTCTTCAAATGGGGTTTCCTCAACGGTGGTGCAATTGGGTTATGGGTATTCTGAGTTCAGCCAGATCGTCGGTTCTGGTGAATGGCTCGCCTACGTTCCAATTTCAATGTGGGAAAGGGATGAGGCAAGGCGATCCCCTCTCTCTATTCCTGTTTCTAACGGTTATGGAGGCCTTATCTGGTATGACTGACAAGGCTCTGAATGCGGAAGCGATAAAAGGGATTAAAATGCCAAATGGTGGGCCAGTGGTTTCCCATCTGTTGTACGCAGACGACGCAATTATTTTTGGTGAATGGAGGAAAGATGAGATTTCAAACGTGCTCCGAATCCTTAGATGTTTTCACATCTGTTTGGGTCTCAAGATAAATATCGAAAAATCCAGCCTTTACGAGATTGGTGTGTCTATAGATGAGGTGGGAGGTATGGCTAATGAGTTGGGTTGCAATCCGGATAGTACGCCTTTCAAATACCTTGGGCTCTCGGTTGGTGCCAACATGAACCGTGTTAATAATTGGCTTCCGGTTTATGAGGTGTTCCAAAGACGCTTGACGTTGTGGAAATCCAACACTTTGTCGATAGGTGAGAGGGTTACTCTAATTAAAGCGGTCTTGGAAAGTATCCGGACATACTACTTCTCGTTAAATAAAGCGCCGAAGAAAGTCATCACGGATTTGGAACGTATAATGAAAAAGTTCTTATGGGGCGGGTCTAGTGAGGAAAGAAAAATGCATTGGGTTGCGTGGGACCGGGTTACCTCTTCTAAAAAAGACGGTGGGTTAGGTCTAAGCAAGCTTATGGACTTAAATGTGGCTCTTTTATCGAAATGGGGTTGGCGGTACAAAACGAAAGGAGGAAGTTTTTGGAGGAGAATCATTGACGCGATCCATTGTAGTCGAGTGGGTTGGGAATGTATCCCGTTTAAAAAATCCGCGAGTGGGGCTTGGAGCAATATAGCGAAAGTCTTCATCAATGTTAAAGTGAATCAGGAGCCTCTTCGGAATTACATTAAAGGGATAATCGGAAATGGTGAAGACATTGCATTTTGGTTGGATCCTTGGCTTATCAATGAGCCGTTAAAAAATAAATTCCCAGCTCTTTTCTCGATGGAAGCTGCTAAAAAATGTAAGGTGAAAGAACGTATCAGGCAAGGGAATGAGCATGAACTTGTGTGGAGTTGGAAAGAGCAGCCGGTGACGACAACTTTGGCTGCTGATTTCCAGCAGCTTATTGGTCTTCTTGCTGTTGCCAAACTCGGTTCCGATCCCGATAGATGGACTTGGATTGGAGGCTCTTTAGGTGAGTTCTCGGTTAAGGCGGTGAGAAGGCTTCTAGCGATGGGGATGGATACGAGTAATAGGTACGTTATGAGTTGGTGTAACTAGATTCCGCAAAAATGTAACATTTTTGCTTGGCGCTCCGAGATGAATAGAATTCCCACTGGTGTGTGGCCTTGAGGAATAGAAATGTTCCAATTGTTGACGTCCCGTGCCCTTTGTGCAATTCCGGAGATGAAATAGTTGATCATCTGTTCGCGTCGTGCTTGGTTGCCGCAACCGTGTGGCAGTATATCAGCACGTGGTGTAAAATCCCAAGTATTTATGTGTTCTCTTTTAAGGATCTTCTTGACCTCCATATCACGGCCGGGTTGTCGGAGCAAAGGAAAGAAGCGATTCAAGGTATCGTTATTATAGGATGTTGGAGTATTTTGAAGGCTAAGAATGAGATGAAATTCGCGGGTAAGCCGGCTAGAATCGAGAATATCACAAGCAAGGCTTTAGGTTTTTTATGGTTCTCCAATAGGTCGAAGCATAGAAATGTTACGTGGGAGAGTTGGTGTAAATTTGTGTTAATGTAGTTGTCTGTTGTGTTGGTGCCAACCTGGTTTTGGGCCGGTTTGTTTATAATGAAGTTCACTTTTCAAAAAAAAAAAAAAAAAAGGAAGAAGCAGAAGTTGCAGGTAAAGAAAACAAAAAAGAAGAGTGATGTATGGTTTTTTAAATTTTATATATTTAATTTAGTTGAACAAAAGAGCGTCTAGGAAATTGAAGAAATCTTGTCATGGGAAAACATAAAAGAAGAGTAATGTATAAAAGCCTTTTTAAATTTTAAATTTAATTTAGTCAAATAAAAGAGCGCCTAGAAAATTGAAGAAATCTTATCATGGGAAAATAAAAGAAAATCAAAATTGATAGGTTAAAATAAAGTACCTTTTTAGAAAGAAAATATTGTTATTTTATATGAATAATTTTTATTTAAAAGTTGTTGAAAGTCTAACATTTCGGTATACCGTGTATGATTAATTAAATTTAAAAATATCAAGACGATCACACATTTTCATCTTTTTTTTTTTTGCACAATGAACTTCACGATGGGACAAAAACCCGATTGAGCTCAGAAATCGAACTAACAACCTTACGTAAGGCTTAGTTCAAATCCTTCATTGTCAATATCCACCCCATATGACACGAGTGAAAATTAAATTTGAGTTTCCATTAGAAAATCAAAGCCTTTGCCACTAGGTCAGAAGTAGAGGGACGCATTTTTATCTTTAGTTTTCATTTTCTATCAACTTGTTTTAACATGATCCTATTTTTCATCCCTGACAAGAATTCTTAGATCCGTCGCTGCATAAAGTGAGTCATTGTCACACGCACCATTATAAAGTTTCATGCCCATATATCCTTCTTACTTTATATCTATAAACTTTATCTATGAAAAACTCCTTAAAGGAATTGCTAACACTTTTCCCAACATAAAGGTGGGGATCGACATAAACTCTTTACTTTTCATCATAAAATATAGCTAAAAAGTATAAAAATGAAAAAGATATTGAACGAATGGCCAAAACATCTCTTTCTATAAGGATTTATAGTAATTATTACATTAAAAGGTTCCACTGAATTTTTGCGAGATCCAAAAACCAGCACATGCATGTAGAAATTATAATAATTACTACCAACAAACACATGGAACACCACTATCTGAATATTAGCAGACCGAGTACATCCATGTATTTTACGATAACGAGAAAACACTGCTATAGAGTGGTCGTTATTTTGTCAACAGTGACAAAACTTAATTGAATGGTTACTTACTTTCCTCGACAAATTCATTTAATTTTCAATCTCTTTCAATATAAATGTTATGCATGCATACATACATATGAGTTAACATCAAATACAATTGGAAAGTGGCATGCGAAGAAATGAAGAATTGAAAGGAATAATGACTAATGAGCATTGATTTAGTAAATCAAAGTGGTCCAAAAATCTTATATATATATAGGATGAGTGTTGGTTACAAAGTTTCTTTTTCCTACAAAGGGTAAAAAGTAGAGGTGAAAAAAAAAACACATCAACTAAATTTTGGGTCAAGATGGGCATTTAAAATAACAGGGTTATCTTGGGCCATAAGGCTAGAGGGTATGGTGATAGTCCTCCAAGGGAGGATGATCCGCCACGTAGGTTTCACGTCATAGTCCTTCCAAGGATGGTTACTAAAGGGTATGAGAGGATGATCCTACCCCACCACTTTTTGTATTTTTATTTTTAATTTCTATGCCCTATATACAAGTATTGAAGCCTAATGTACAAGTCACTAACACAAACAAACAAACAAAGGGGGTCCACATTGGAGGATCGTCCTGAACGTCCTTTCCTCGACGTTGAAGACGGGGACGGAGCTCGACGGTGGGGGGGGGGATGGGCTGTAGGCGGCGCCGGACCAAAGACGGGCTGAGGACGGGTCCATACCGTCTAGCCTAAGTAAATTGTTAGTAGGTCTAGATGGGCCAAAGTACATTAAACATAATCACAAGATGGGTCAGGATGGGTAAGACATTATCACCGAGCAGGTCAGGATGGGTAAGACTAGGGTTTCTGTCTCGCTACTTTTTCTGTCTCGCTAATCAATAATCAATCGCTCTTCTGTTCGCTACGTCAGTTAGGGTTCTTCTCTTGAACCCTTTTTTCTTCTTAAATCTCACTCGAATTTCCAGCTGGCATTCTTTGATCTTATCAATTTCTCATCTGGGTCTGGCATTCTCTGATCTCAGCTGACATTATCGTGATTTTAAGGTACCATTTTGATTTCAACCGCTTGTTTTTGTAATTAACGATTTGGGGTTTCTAAAAATTGTGTTTCGTTAAATGGGTATAAAAAATTTTGAATTATTTGTGGAGTTTTTGTTGAGAATTTTGTGGATTCTGCATATTCTATTCTTGATTCTTGCTTTTCTTTAAGCGATTTTTTCCCTAATTTAGGTTATCATAATTATGTATTAAGAGTGTGGTAATTTTGAAGAAGGTTGCATTAGTCTATTAGATCATTGCTTTCTGTTTATGTATGGAAATTAAATAGATTAACCTCCTTTTTGTAAAATGTATATTGTTTGTGTTGTTTGATGTAAATCTGAATAACCGACAAGATTGTGTTATTTAAACCAAGAACATGGTTATACACTAATTGTGATTTTTGAATTTGATCAAGTGAATCATGATTATAGTTGTGTTCCATGTTTTGGTTACTATTAATTTCTGTTTTCTCACTTTATTGTAGATTAAATTAAATATGTCGGGTAACGATGATCACGAAGATGAAGTTAATTCATTTAGTTCGGGCAAACATTCTTCCATGGTTTGGAGCTATTTTGATAAATTACTAGTTGGACCCGGTGGAACTCAGAAGGCCTGTAACACCTCGAAAATTCACGTCCTATAATGTGTAGACACGTGTCATATGTTTGCTCGTGTGAAAGAATGTTATAAAAGGACTAAAGTTGACAAACATGGAAAGTATGTGTATATACGGGTTCTAAATGTCAACTGTGAATAAATATATAGTACATTAACCCTACATGATGTTTACAACGTCAAACGAATAAATCATGGATCATACGAAGCTAAAAGTGAGAGATTTCAAACTACAGGGGTTAAATGTGTCAACATGTTTAAGTTATACCTCTGAGTGACCTTTTAACAAACCCGAAGCTTTGTAACTGTTAATTATGATCACTAGAATGCACGATATAAATTTCATAAAGTTTCGTAATCGTATGAGAAAGTTATGATCAAATTCGTGTGCGAGGGGTTAAAGCGTAAACATTGAAAGTTAAGACTTTTCGGGTTAACCGGAAGTGTCCAGGGACTTGGCAAAGTGGGTATAAGTCCTAAAGCCCTTGTGGGTAAATAATAAGGGGTCAAATTGCAAGTATTTAGCTCAATTGACCTTTCGGAAGGGCCAAGAGGTGTGATGCAACAACTCAAAAATGTTTTGTCTGATCAGAAGGGCCATGCGGCCCGCGTAGACATTAACATAACTTGAGGTGGGCCGCGTCAGGCGCCCAGAACCAGAAAAACGTGACAACCTCCTGTATTCGCGGAATTTCGATCTTTAAACGATATTTTAGCATGGTGGGCGACCCCTAAACTGTTCTAGAGCACTAGGGACATGTGTATACCAGTTGTGGTGTGTGCTAGACCTTGTTGTCAACCAATTGTGGTGATTGAATTCACTATAAAAGGCCACAAGTGTTCAAACAATTCCTCACACCTTCATCTGCATTTGTGGATCACTTCTGGAGCTCAAACTTCCTCTCAAGTGTTATCTAATCATGCATAGGACTCTTGTAAGTCTGCTAATCCTTCCTTAATTGAGTTTTAGCTTAGTTTTAGCTTAAAAGTCAAACCGTCGTAATTAACGGTTGACTTTACGATTAATCACAAATGGTCCAGTGATTACTCAAATCAAAAGTAGTTATAAGTTGGTATTTATGTGGGTAATAAACCCTTAAGAGGGTTCCCCCTGATCACCACTCTAACTAGGTCAAAAGTCGGGTCAAACTAGTTTATAAAAAGTCAACAGGAGACTTAAAATGCCATTTATGCATAATTAACATTATAGATCATATACAACCTGATGGATCATTGTTATAACTTGGTAATAAGTGTAAGAACATGTCTAAACATGTTCAACCCGACAATTTCCTGTTTAGACCCGGTTCGGAACCGAAAATCACATAGTTTGACTTTCACTTTGACTTTCAGTTCTGACCCGTTTAGGCATGTTTTAGGAATGCCTTAGAGCTTTATTTAGACCAGGTTACATGCTAGTATAACCCTCTGTGATTATACACCTCGGATCATTAGTTATCCAATTAATACGCATGATTCCGTTAATTGCTCATATGTTGACCATTATGCCCTTATTACTTTAAAACGTGATTTTTGGAAATGTAAAAGAGTAGAAACTTTAATTTCTGATATATAAACTTGTATGCAAAGTTTGACATCAGTTTGAATTATAGATTAAGAGTTATGCTCATTATCGCAAAATGAATGCTTTATGTTAGTAAAATGGCGTAATTAGCGTATAGCCTAGTTAAACATACTTTTTGGTATCAAATCTTTTACCCACTGATGTAATATATTATTTTGGGATTTTTAAAGATTTTTAATTAATTTTAGGCTGAGCATAACTCATAGTCGTAGGCTTAATTCGGTAATTGTCGGTTTTGCCCTTACGGGCTATAAAATGAGTTTTACATATCTAAACGACTCCAAACCTTTTGCTACTGATCACACATGTTAAATAAATTATTTTAAGCCTTCTAGAAATATAAAAATATCAGATTTATGTATCAAACCCGAAAATGGCTTTTAATCACCTTTTTAAGCGTTTTTAGCGCATATTATGTACTAGAAGTATTTTAAACATACAAGGGTTGATACCTACTGATATTTGAGGCAAATTATAATATTTTAACAGTAAGCAAAGGTTGTTAAACTCAGACTTCAGTTTTGAGCTTTTCGGCTTATGTGAAATTACCAAAATACCCCTACGGGGCATAGTTTGGTTATAATTGATAAATTTCACATATGTACTTTATCCTACTGTTATAACTCATTAATTTGAGTATGTTTACTGATTACATCAGACCTGTAACTCAGTTAAACACTTAAACCTTTTTACAACCTTTAAAATGACCGAACTACCCCTACGGGGCCTAGTTTGTGTTTAAACACGTTTCGGGCATAATGAAAGACATCTTACTGATGTCACAACATATTTGAGGCATAATTAACTTAGGAAACCTGTCTATAGCTCTCATGAATACCCGTCACGCTTATTACGCGTACGGTTCGGTTTATGTAACAAGTTTACATAAATTAGCCGAGACGGGTCAAACCTTAACGGTTTTATCTCAAAATCCAGAATGTGAATAATAAACCCATATTAAACAAGTCTTCAAACTTGTCGGGTCTAAATCACATTCTATCCGGTCTTCGCTTAATCGTGCGTACGAACCGTATCTTTGAAACTAGCCGGTCTAAGCTTAAGCTTAATTAAAGACCCGTTAGGATTCTAATAGGTTATTATAAACCTTCGTTCCAGATTAGGAGGACCAGTAAAAGCTACGTGCATTTTGCTTGTTGTGATTTATACATTGCTCAGGTAAATACTTTTAACTTATTTTCCCTATACGGGCTTGGGTTACGGTATATAGTATACCGCTTGATCGAGCATCAAATCTCCACAGTTGAGTGGGTAGTTGACTAATTTGATCGGCTCGTTTAAACAGTCTTGATTACTTAAAGCCTTTGGGGGGTTAATGACCATGTCCCGGATATCCTTGGCATCATCTTACGAGATGGCCACGACCTGAGCACGGGGTGTAGGCGTACACCTGTCAGTGTATAACTCTATGATGTGGTGTGTCTATTGATCTTTAACCCGGACAAGATCCGGGCTACTGAACGCACAAGTAACATGTAATTCGTTCACAAGATTATAATATTAAATAATTCTCCCAAGTTATAAAAATGTTTATGCCATGTGCATCCAAACCAATTTTAAATCATTTTTCAAAATGAGTCAGTTGATTGTATTTACCAGTGTAAACTGACGTATTTTCCCAAAAAGATTAAATGCAGGTACTATGCGTAATTGGCTGGGATTTCTCCTTAGCATCATTAGAAGTCTTGCAAGCTTAAGATGCCTGAAGTCTGTTGAACCATTGTTTCATATTTTATTCCGATCCTTCTGTGGATAAAACTTCCGAATATTGTGACATTTGATATTACAATATTAAATTCGGTTGTATTATATCTTTTATATTGCTTCCGCTGTGCATATTAATATTGTGTTGTTTGACTATTACGTTGCCAACCACGTCACGATACTCCCCCACCGGTGACACGTGGAAATCGGAGTGTGACAGGTTGGTATCAGAGCCAACATTGAGTGAATTGAACACTAGTCTTTCGTGTTTAATCTCAATGACACAATAGCACATTCCTTGACCTTCTGAGTCTAGACTTAACTTAGGAATATTCTCAATCCTAACCTGGAAATTTTGCTTCCAAATTTTTATATATACGTCGCCAAGCGAAGAAGCTGTAATAAAAATTCTCCACATCTGGAGCCTTGAAATGCTGAGCTTCGTACCGCGGCTAGAATGAAACAAGCATCCAAGGAGAGGACACTCAGAAATAAAATAAAGAAGAAACTCCTCTTGCTGAAGATCGTTTCCTTAATAAGTCCTTATAAGGACACAATTATCTTTCAGTCCCTACGAGGACAACATTATTCCTTTCAAGTCCCGCTTAGGGCAACTTTATAATTTTATATGGTGGAATGATTAAGTTTAAACTTTCATTCTAAACAAGAAATATTAAATAAATGGAAAATAACATTTCCTTTGCAAGATCTACCATTATAATAAAATGGCAAAATCTAAAAAGGACAAGACCTAGCTTCGGGTCATATTAAGACCGACCAAGATGGCAGTTCCTCAATTTAGATTCAGATCCTTATTAACATTTCAATTTAGAAATTGTTCTGCGATAAATATTAAAAGAATCTTAAGAGTGAAACCTAGCCTGAGTGTCATTATAAAGACCTGGCCAAGATGGTAAGACCTGTTTAAAAAGATTCGTATCCCAGTTAACATCTGAAAACATGTTAACACTCCCGGCAGATGTGATTCGTAAGAAATCACACACGTTATTAAGGATTCTTCAAAAGATTCCTAACCCAGTTTAATGATCTCTGAATCCTGGGTTTACATCATCAATTAAGATGATCATATTTTAACCATACGTGGTAATATAGTGCCTACGGGCCTTGCTCATTTCCACATGAGCCAAAATACAGTGGTAGCTATGACTCCCTGTCAGAAAAAGGTAATGAACTAGGTTTAAACCTCAAGGCTTTGATTCTCTGAAATCCTAGCTTATAATTTATAAATGTCCTTGTGACTAGGCCTATTGTGCCAGAATACCTTCATGCTTTGATTCTCTGAAATCATAGCTTATAATTTATATATGTCCTTGTGACTAAGCCTGTTGTGCTAATACACTTAAAGGCCTTGATTATCTGAAATCATGGCTTATAATTTAAAAATTGTCCTTGTGACTAGGCCATTTATGCTATTATTAAAACCTTAATGCCTCGATTCTCCGAAATCATGGCTTATAAATTAAACTTGTCTACGCGACTAGGCCATTTGTGCTATTATTAACTTATAAATTAGGATTATGATAAAAATCCTGAATAAAATAAATATCCTTCCTCCCCTGCCAGTATGCATTTTAAAAAGAATCTTAAAGGTGAAACCTAGCCTACGCGGCCAAGATGGTGAAACCTACTGTCACGGCCCCCGACCCAGTTTGACCCGTTTCAGGAGCCGCGGGACAGAAAATACTGCGGTATTTATTTAATTGAGTTTTACAGCGGAAGTTTTCATCAGGATCTTTTAAAATGTAAATATTTCCCGATTATTTTATTTCACAACTCGGGATAAACCCGGTAATTTACAATAGTTTGATTTCACAAAGAAATCTTTTATTTTCATAAAACATGTTTCTTTATTTTATACTGAGCCACTTCCTTGAGCTTGTAGTGCTATATGGCACTTTTCCTAGATCATATGTGATCACCTGAAACATGTTTGAAAAAGGTTTTGTCAGCGGGAAATACTGAGTGAATCATTCTATTTTGCATAATGATGCACAGTTATTAATTACAGCATAAGAGCGATTACAATGGCTTCTATCTTATTTTTATCTGGCATTCTGTCATAATGGTGACATGTCACAATGGTGACGATGGTCATACCACTATTTAGATCAATGAACCTAAATAGTGACGATTATCCCTGTAGGTCAATGAACCCAACAGTGATTATCCCAAGTAGGTCAATGAACCTAACTGGGAGACAATTAGTAATGTGCACAATACCCCACTAACCAGTAATTCAAGATATCCATGACTTCGTCCCTGTAATTATAATCTTGAAAATAATTTGAGGTATTGTAAAATAATTTGATAAAAAGATAATGACTCACAAACTGTGAGAAAAGGAGAATGACTCACATTGCAGATTTATACGGGCAGAGCCTAGCCTACTGATTAGCCTTTATCCTAATTTCAATAACAAGCACACAATTTGGGGTTAGTAATCAATCCAGCATTTACGATAACTCACGAGATCAAATTCTCACAACGAACGACAAAGCGCAATACTTCATCCATCGATTTAACGATGATTCGTTGAATTAACAACGAACGACAAAGTATAATACTTTATCCATCGAATTAACGATGATCCGTCAAATTAATGACGAACGATAAAGTATAACCCTAATGTGGGCGGCACTTAAACATTCATTGGATATATTGATCGTCGGAAAATGAATCGTAGCAGCGATTGTGCTAATACCCTGATTGCGGCGTCGATTTAGTGCCTGTGTGTGTTAATTGTGGTAAATAGAGCATAACTTCGTGTAGGATTAGAATTTTTCCGTCGTTCCAGCGCCCAATTTCAAGTCCCAACCTCCTCTATTTATACTGGATTTTTGACCCAGTCGCGTAGCGCGACTGGTAACTCCTATAGTCGTCGCGCTACGCGACGGCTTACATATATTCAGATGGTTGCCACGTGTGTTTGGAGTTCAGCTGAGTCGACGGAACGAGAATTTTCGAAATAGACAGCGAGATATATGGATAATCGTTGAGTAGGGAATATCCCCCCCTGAGTTTTAGGGGCCCTGATCCTGATTCTGATAATTCTGAAAATTTTAGGGTTTGTTCAGAATCACTTGGGTGTCTCAATTAGGGTTTCCTATTGGTCTAATTAATTTAATAATCATGACTTTTGATGAGAGTCGTTACATTCTTCCCACCTTAAGAAAAATCTCGTCCTCGAGATTTACTGGAATAATTGAGGATACTTTCGCTTCAAATTCCAGTTTCCAAGTGTATTAAGGTCCTATCTTTGAATCCCACTTTACTTGAACTAACACTTATTGGTTTACCTTTATATCTTGCAAAGGTACTACCAGTGATTCATTTGATGAATATTTCTTGAGATTGGATACATGAAATACATTATGTACTCCAACCAACTTTCTTGGTAGTTTGTAAATGATAAGCAACTAGTCCTATATGTTGGATTACTGAAAATGGTCCTACGTACCTTGGACTTAACTTTCCTTTCTTACTCCTTTCCAAGGAGATACTTTCAATTACATTTTGTCTCCAACTCGAACTCCAACGGCTTTCATTTATTATCTGTATAACTTTTCTGACTATTCCTGCTGTTTTCAGCCTTTCCTTTGTGATACTAAATATCACAGTCGTAGTCACTTAGGATTTTCATCCATCTCCGTTGCCTCAAATTCTTTTTGCCCAAAAATATATATCTTAAATTCTTATAATCCATATAGATAGTACCCTTACTTCCATACAGATAATGTCTCCAAATTTTAAGGCAAAAATTATGGTTCCTAATTCTAACTCATGAGTGGTATAGTTCCTTCGTTCTTTTTCAATTACCTTAATGCATATGCAATTACCTTTTTGCATTGCACTAACACATATCCAAATCCTAGCTTTGAAACTTTACCATATACTTTAAAATCTTCTGTTCCTTCTGGTAAGGTTAGGATTATAGTATTGGTTAACTTCTGTTTCAAGATACTTAAAGGTTTCTTCTTGTTTAGGTCCTTAATCAAACTTAAATGCTTTACAGGTTAACTTAGTTAATGGTACAGCTATCTTTGGAAAAATCCTTAATAAACTGTCTATAATACTAAACCTACAAAATTCCTAATTTCCATTGCGGATTGCAGAATCTTCCATTTGGTAATTACTGCTATCTTAGCAAGATCTAAGTGAATACCTTCATGATTCACCATATGACCTAAAATTGCACTTCAGCTAAAATTTATTCTTCGAAAATTTGGCGTAAAGTTTTTCTTTTTCTTAACAACCAATATTGTGCTAACCGATAAGGTTCCCTGGTTTATCGGTATAATTCCTGGAATTAAATGAATCCTAAATTATATCTCCCTATCTGGTGGTAATCCAGGTAAATTTTCTGGAAATACATCTGGTTATTCTGAAACTACAGAAATTTCCTTAAATTCTGTATCTTTAGTATTAATGATTACTAAAGTCATATATACTATTCCTTTGCTTTCGTTCATAATTAGCAATTTCCATTACTGATATGAACTTCATAGGCTTACATGGTTTATCTCCTGTAATCATAATTACTTCTCCGATGGTTGATTGGATTTCTAAGAAATTCTGATCACAGATAATGATCACAACATCGAATTCAACTAATTTCATAGATAATAAGATTGCAGAAAACTTATAACTTATTTCTATGTTCTACATAACCTTATTTATTTTAACTGAATTCCCATCTGCCGTTTCTAATATAGAAATTCATCTAATGCTGGTTAATGGTAAGTTAAGAGTTTGGCAGAGTAAAGTATTTATAAAACTTTGGTTTGCACCAGAGTCAAATAATACTATTTGTGTAAACGTTGTAAGCTAAGAACATACCGGCTATCACATCTGGAATCATCTCGACTTCATGAGTAGTCAGCTGAAAGGCTCTCGCATTCCTTTTTGCTCCTTCTGACGGTTTGGCTTGATTGTCAAATGGTTTATTCAGTTTTGGACAATTTGGCCTAAGATGTCCAGCTTCTCCACAGTTGTAACAGACTGAAGATTTCTTCCTCCTGCAGTCTTCTTCTTGATGCCCCGGAATTTTGCAAAAATTGCAATATCCTTTGCATCTTCCAAAATGCTTCCTTTTGCAAATATTGCAAAATGTACTAGTAGAGGATTGCCCATTCCTTCCTTTCTTGAAATTGTTATGATTACCCAAACTGAATTCTTGGGTAATCTTTTGGGCTACTTCCTTCCTTCTATTTTCTTCTCTTGTCCGTACTAGCTCGTCAGTCATAGTATTGGCTAATTCTACTGCATCATCAATCGTACGAGGTTTCGCAGCTTTGACAATATTACGGATCTCGGAAATTAATCCCCAAATATAACGAGAAATAAGTACCGGCTCTGGCGAAGCCAGGGTTGGTACCATTCTAGCATATTCGAAGAATGTCGTAGTATACCCTCGACAATCTACATCCACCATCCGATGGGTTAGAAACTTATTTGCCATTTGTTCCTTTTCATATTCAGGACAGAATTTTCTTTCTACAAGACTCTTAAATTCTTCCCAGTTCATAGCATACGCCATCCTTCTTCCTTTTGCTTGTAACACCATATTCCACCATTCTAGCGCTACTTCTTTGAAAAGGTTTGATGCATACATGACCTGATCATCCTGATCACATTTACTTATGGCAATTACTGCCTCGGTTTTCTCTAACCAACGCAGTGCCGCAGTCCCTCCTTCATTGCCTGCAAACTCAGTGGGTTTACAAGCAAGAAATTCTTTATAAGTGCAACCAGGCGTTGCAACTTTCCTTTTCTTAGGGAGCGGAGCTTGCCGTGGTTCATTATCATGGTTAACATGATCACCGCCTCCATTTACGCTATTACTGAAATTATCTTCAGAAATGCGTTTACTAGGAACAACTTGTTGCGGTTCGATTGGATTTTTAACAGCAGCAATAATTGCTGGAATAGCATTGGCTATCCCTTGAGCAACTATTCCTGGAATAGTGTTGGCTATCTCTTGAGCAATGATATTTTCTATATCTTGCCTAGTCACATATTGGTTCCCCGATTGTTGCTCAGACTGATTACCCTCATTAACTGGTTCATTATTAGCGTTTTCCATCTGATATCTAATTTATAGATAAATAATTAGTATAAAGGAAATAATTCAATGTTAAAATTTAGTTGCACATAATCACATAAACGAATATACAAACAAAATTGTAACTTTTCTAATATTTCCTTATATCATGTTTCTATATACACCCGTTTTATTATTTATTTTACACATACTGATTTTACTGTTACTATTACACAACCATAGTTTCATAATCCCCTATCCTTTGTCAGATGATGTTCTAGTAACGGCGTTTCTTCTTATCGTAGTTCCAGGAGATCTGTCCCAAAGTCTCTTGGATTCTATTCCCAGCATCCATTTTGTCAAAATGATGAAGTTCAGTCCTATTCTCGTTACTTATTGGTAAATTTGATAAAGGTTCTGGATTGTACTTAGGAAAAAGCCTATAGGGATGGTTTTGTAACAATATTTCATTAACCAACCATTCGTCTATATTCCAGTGATTCGAAGAGTTTGGAATAGATGGTTCTAAGTTCATAAAATTATTTTCATTAACAGGCTCAATCGTATCATCGGTTGCCATTATAAAATCTAATTCTTCTTGAGATGGTAACTCTTCAATTTGCCTAGAGCTTTCCCCAATTTCCATTTTCTTAGGTTTAGGTTTCTCGAGAGGTAAAGCGTTAAATTCTATAGATTCTTCTATATCTGGAATATACCTATTAAAATCTCTGGAAACTTCTATTCTTACTGGATAGAGATTTAAATTCTGAAGGGCTTCTGACAGATCACTCATGCTGTTTAGCAAAATACACATAATTATTAAATCATACTAAAATTTTATAGAACAACTTTTTAAATAGTATTTCATACTACCAAAACAACTTAAAAATTAAAACATCCTAGGTTTTATTTGTAATTTATTTATAAATTTTCTTGACTGTAGATAATAAAAATACTAAACTTTAAATCAGAATATTTAAAGATTTATATTTACTATTTACAGTAATTAACATATAAAAATCTATATACTAAATAAGTATGATAACTTAATTTATATATATTAACTAGTCATTATCATGGTGGATATTGGTTAGTGCTGCCTTGTTTAAGCATAGGTGATCAGTCCATGCCTAACTAAGGCTAGGCTATCCAATATTTGCCTTTGATAATAACCCTAGTATTTAAAAATAATCTTAATACTACTACTATTAATATATTATTATTAATAATAAAATTATTAATAATAAATAACTAAACAATAATTTTAAATAAGAGTATACCTCAAACATAAAAAATATAATTTCTTTACCGAAATATAGTAATACTATATTTGTAAATTAGGTAATTCCATATATAATCAAGTAAATTTATATATAATGTTTTTCGATTAACGATGATAGAGCAATAAATATTACAATATTGTTAACATATAAAAATCTGCCCATACTATTCAAAATTAGTCAAATAATTAAAACATATAATCACAAAATAGCAATTAATAAAAAAATTATTAAGTATTTTCCAAATACTTAATTGGCTTAAATCAGTGGCTCGATAAGTGGCTCTGATACCACCTTTTTCTGTCACGGCCCCCGACCCAGTTTGACCCGTTTCAGGAGCCGCGGGACAGAAAATACTGCGGTATTTATTTAATTGAGTTTTACAGCGGAAGTTTTCATCAGGATCTTTTAAAATGTAAATATTTCCCGATTATTTTATTTCACAACTCGGGATAAACCCGGTAATTTACAATAGTTTGATTTCACAAAGAAATCTTTTATTTTCATAAAACATGTTTCTTTATTTTATACTGAGCCACTTCCTTGAGCTTGTAGTGCTATATGGCACTTTTCCTAGATCATATGTGATCACCTGAAACATGTTTGAAAAAGGTTTTGTCAGCGGGAAATACTGAGTGAATCATTCTATTTTGCATAATGATGCACAGTTATTAATTACAGCATAAGAGCGATTACAATGGCTTCTATCTTATTTTTATCTGGCATTCTGTCATAATGGTGACATGTCACAATGGTGACGATGGTCATACCACTATTTAGATCAATGAACCTAAATAGTGACGATTATCCCTGTAGGTCAATGAACCCAACAGTGATTATCCCAAGTAGGTCAATGAACCTAACTGGGAGACAATTAGTAATGTGCACAATACCCCACTAACCAGTAATTCAAGATATCCATGACTTCGTCCCTGTAATTATAATCTTGAAAATAATTTGAGGTATTGTAAAATAATTTGATAAAAAGATAATGACTCACAAACTGTGAGAAAAGGAGAATGACTCACATTGCAGATTTATACGGGCAGAGCCTAGCCTACTGATTAGCCTTTATCCTAATTTCAATAACAAGCACACAATTTGGGGTTAGTAATCAATCCAACATTTACGATAACTCACGAGATCAAATTCTCACAACGAACGACAAAGCGCAATACTTCATCCATCGATTTAACGATGATTCGTTGAATTAACAACGAACGACAAAGTATAATACTTTATCCATCGAATTAACGATGATCCGTCAAATTAATGACGAACGATAAAGTATAACCCTAATGTGGGCGGCACTTAAACATTCATTGGATATATTGATCGTCGGAAAATGAATCGTAGCAGCGATTGTGCTAATACCCTGATTGCGGCGTCGATTTAGTGCCTGTGTGTGTTAATTGTGGTAAATAAAGCATAACTTCGTGTAGGATTAGAATTTTTCCGTCGTTCCAGCGCCCAATTTCAAGTCCCAACCTCCTCTATTTATACTGGATTTTTGACCCAGTCGCGTAGCGCGACTGGTAACTCCTATAGTCGTCGCGCTACGCGACGGCTTACATATATTCAGATGGTTGCCACGTGTGTTTGGAGTTCAGCTGAGTCGACGGAACGAGAATTTTCGAAATAGACAGCGAGATATATGGATAATCGTTGAGTAGGGAATATCCCCCCCTGAGTTTTAGGGGCCCTGATCCTGATTCTGATAATTCTGAAAATTTTAGGGTTTGTTCAGAATCACTTGGGTGTCTCAATTAGGGTTTCCTATTGGTCTAATTAATTTAATAATCATGACTTTTGATGAGAGTCGTTACACCTACTCAAGGGATTCAGATCCTTGTTAACACCTAAGAACGTGTTAGCACTCCTGACAAATGTGATTTGATAAAATCACAACAGTCATCCCTATGTCGAAAATTTTAAATTCCTAATTTGCTTTATGATTTAGAAATCATGACTTATATCATCTTATAAGATGATCATATTATAAAAATCCGTGAGTGATGAAGTGCCTACGGGCTAAATTTGTTGTCCGATAAGACAACGACAGTGGTGGTCTTTGACCTCCTGTCTAAAATGTTGGACTATGTCCAAACATAATAGTCTATATGATCAACGCGATATTGACTAATATCATCTAATACGATGATCATATTATTTAACATCCTTTAGTGATGTTTTGCCTACGGGCTATAATATATTGTCCATTTGAGACATTGACATTGTTATCTTTATGATTCCTTGCCTGAGGTGGTGAGCTATGCTCAAGCCAAATAGTCAATATGATTAATGCAATCATGACTTATATCATCTAATAGGATGAACCTATTATAAACATCCATTAGTGATGTTTCGCCTATGGGCCATATTATATTGTCCATGTGTGACAAAAACATTGTGATCTTTACGATTCCCTGTCCAAGGTAGTGAGCTAAGCTCAAGCCTAATAGTCTATATGATCAATGCGGTCATGACAAAAAAAAAAAAAAAATCATCAATACGATGATTAAAAATTTTAACATCCTTAATGATGTTTTGCCTAAGGACTATATTATATTGTCCAATTGAGACAAGGCAATTGTAATCTTTTGTGATTCTTTGCCCAAGGGGGTGAGCTATACTCAAATCCCATAGTCTATACTATCATTGCGATCCTGACTAGTATCATCAGTATGATGATCATAATATTAACATCCCTCGTGATGAAATGCCTACGGGCTATACTTTATTCTAGTGTCGGTAAGACAAAGATAATGGTGATCTTTATGATCCCCTATTCAAAATGGTGGGATTATACCTAAACCTAATAGTCCATATGGTCGATGTGATCATGACTAATATCAGAAGATACGATAATTATAGATAGACATCCACTAGTGATGTTAATTGGTTTACCTTTCTGTCAAGAGAATCGCCTTTCAAGACGATGACAGTTGTAGTCTATGACTCCCGGTCCAAAGGTGAAGAACTATGTTCAAGCCTTAAAACTCCTGATCTAATAAGATTGCAGTCTATGAATTGATGTCCTTGTGACAAATCCACAAGTCATATTTCAAGTCACCCATAACAAGCCTCCGTGCAAAAATTCGTCGTTCGTGACGAGTTAACATACTAAATGTTAACATCGCTGGTGACAGGCCTTAGTGCCATATCCTATAACGTCCTAGAGACAAGGCCATTTGTGCCGCATCTAAATGTCATTACGACAAGGCCTTCGCGCCATATGATTACTTATGTCCTTCATGACTAGGCTTATTGCCATATCTTTCTACGTCCCTCGTGACAGGCTTCTATGCCATTTATATATATATATATATATATAACCAAAGTCATATAAGGCTAGCCTTTGAGCTATTTATAATCGTCCTTGTGACAAAGACAGTTGTGACATTATGGTCCCCTGTCAAGCAGGTATTGGACACGCTCCAAACCTTGAATGCCATTGATAGTCCTTTTGTGACCTAAGATAAATGTAATAGATATACATTCAAATAGCATTCATTAAGAATGTTTGGAACATAATGGCCTATACGGTTCGTGGATGCCGTGGCTAATCTATGTCAGGTCATCAGGATGATGACTAATAATGGTTTAATTTGGTATTTAGTACCAAGTTTTGAGTATGGAAAACTCGGATGAGATAGGCAATGGTCGCGATGCTATTAATGCGACAAAAGCAAATAATGTCTCAAACGTAAACCTCAATATTAATGGAGTAAATCTCCAAGCGGTGGTTAACGCAGCAGTTTGAAAGGCCAAGGGGAAAAGGTCATGAAACAACCCAAAGAGCCGAATGCTTCTCGCTCTAAATTTCATCCAAAACCACGTTCAAATGCTCATGAGAAGAGCTTTGTTCACACTTCGGATATGAAGGATGATCCAAAGGAGGAGGATAACTCCCAGAAGTCTAAGAAAGAGAGCAAGTACCGGCTTAATAAAAAGCAAAGAAGGTGCAGCTAAGCCTGGAAAGGCTAAAGGAAGAAATGCCTGAACTTACCTAATGAACGCCAAGAGGCAGTTCACGATGTCATCAAGTACGTTCATTATCATTTACCAATGATAATTTTCTGCTAAGTGCCCTGATTTAATACAGGCAATAATAAATCTTCATGAACCATAAGCTTAGCAAACTTTTATTATTATCCACAAGGTATAACTACCAAGGAAACCATAGTAACCGATTCTTCTAGATCGGCAAGGAATCCTTCCGAAAAATCTAAGAGTACTCTTTCTTTGCATAGAGTACGACAACATATGTTATTTTAATTATTTTTTTTCTCATTGTTTTTCTATCGCCTGCGAATGCCAAACTATGTTTGATAAAAGTGCCATATGAGGATTGGCGTATCCTAGTGTGTCCCATAGATTACTTCCATGCCTGATCAGCATGGAGGTTTAATACATGGAACCCCTAAGATATCCCAATGATCATATTGTACTAAAGTCGACTAGTAGTATTCAAAGAAGATATCCAGAATGGAATTTTCCAAGTAAATGTTCCCGATCAAGGAATTCGTGGACTTGTAACATAAATGTGTCACTTATTTGACACAAGCAATGATGGATGAACTGGAGCCTGAGATATGGAAAATCTCTGTAGCCTCCTTGTGTCTTGATTATCTTCTCCTAAGTTTTCCCTGCTTACCTCCTGGAAGGCAGGTAGAATTAAGATTAACATCCCGCTGTGGGCTGGAGTATTGTGAAAAACTCCATATTGATTATGGAATAATCGAAACCTAGATTAAGTAGGTTTAAGACATAGGCTCATATAGCCTGACTCAATATTCTGAGGGTTTTATGTTATTAAATAAGAAAGAAGGTTCATTTTGCTTATGCATTAATTACCGCAACCCTAATTAGGCAACAATTAAGAATTTGCCATCAGCTGCTCTGAATCGTCGACTTGTTCGACTAACTACAAGGATCAACTAATCCTTAAAATTTGTTAAGTAGTGGTTGGAATAACCATCTCACCTTAAGATAAGCTTGTCTATGATAGTTGATATGTAAGCATCAAGGCTGCTCCCTTGGAGACCCTATAAAGATAGAATGATAAACATCTATTGTAGGGGCAATAGATTGGTAAGTTCAATTACCAGGATCTAAGGGCAAATTATTGGTGGATAGGCTTGAAGAAGTCTGTAGCCACCTATGTAGCTAAATGCTTGACTTATGCGCAAGTCAAAGCCGAGCATCAGAAACCGTCAGGTTGCTACAACAGCTTGAACTTCCTACTTGGAAGTGGGAAATGGTAACTATGGATTTTATTACCAAGTTACCCAAGACAAGGAAAGGAAATGATACAATATGGGTTATAGTTGATAGACTGACTAAGTCAGCACATTTCTTACCCATCAAGGAGACTTATAGCTCCGACATGTTAGCCCAGTTGTACGTTGATAAGATTGTAGCCTTACATGGCATACCTGTGTCTATTATCTCTGATCGAGATACTAGATACACGTTACATTTTTGGAAGAGTTTCCAACAATCTTTGGGCACACGTTTGAATTTTAGTACGGCTTATCATCCTCAGACTGACGGTCAGAGTGAGCGTACTATTCAAACGTTGGAAGACATGCTACGAGCATGTGCGATCGATTTGGGTGGTAGTTGGGATAAGAACTTACCATTAATCGAATTCTCCTACAACAATAGCTACCACACCAGCATAAAGGCTGCGCCTTTCGAGGAATTATACGGTAGAAAGTGTAGATCGCCCGTTTGTTGGGCGGAAGTTGGAGATGTCCAATTATCAGGACCAGAGATAGTGTTCGAGACGACGGACAAGATTGTCCAGATTCGTGACCGTCTCAAAGCTGCCCAAGATAGGCAGAAGAGCTACGCAGATCCGAAGCGTAAAGCTTTTCACTTTGAAGTAGGTGATAAAGTGTTGCTTAAAGTATCACCCTGGAAAGGAGTGATGCGATTTGGTAAGAAAGGCAAGCTAAGCCCGAGATACATAGGACCTTTCGAGGTTATCGAACGTGTCGGGTCAGTTGCCTATAAGTTGAACTTACTGGAAGAGCTCAGTGGAATTCACAATGTGTTCCACATCTGCAATCTGAAGAAGTGTTCCGCTGATGAATCACTGGTAATACCCCATACAGATGTGCATATAGACGAGAGCTTAAAATTTGTTGAAAAACCTTTGTCGATTGAAGATCGACAGGTAAAGAAGCTTCAAAGGAAGCATGTACCTATTGTAAAGGTCAAATGGGATGTCCGTAGAGGTCCCGAATACACGTGGGAAGTCGAATCCATGATGAAAGAAAAGTACCCTTACTTATTTCAGTAAATCTTGGGTCGAGATTTATTTTAAGGGGGTGAGGATGTAACACCTCGAAAATTCACGTCCTATAATGTGTAGACATGTGTCATATGTTTGCTCATGTGAAAGAATGTTATAAAAGGACTAAAGTTGACAAACATGGAAAGTATGTGTATATACGGGTTCTAAATGTCAACTGTGAATAAATATATAGTACATTAACCCTACATGATGTTTACAACGTCAAACGAATAAATCATGGATCATACGAAGCTAAAAGTGAGAGATTTCAAACTACAGGGGTTAAATGTGTCAACATGTTTAAGTTATACCTCTGAGTGACCTTTTAACAAACCCGAAGCTTTGTAACTGTTAATTATGATCACTAGAATGCACGATATAAATTTCATAAAGTTTCGTAATCGTATGAGAAAGTTATGATCAAATTCGTGTGCGAGGGGTTAAAGCGTAAACATTGAAAGTTAAGACTTTTCGGGTTAACCGGAAGTGTCCAGGGACTTGGCAAAGTGGGTATAAGTCCTAAAGCCCTTGTGGATAAATAATAAGGGGTCAAATTGCAAGTATTTAGCTCAATTGACCTTTCGGAAGGGCCAAGAGGTGTGATGCAACAACTCAAAAATGTTTTGTCTGATCAGAAGGGCCATGCGGCCCGCGTAGACATTAACATAACTTGAGGCGGGCCGCGTCAGGCGCCCAGAACCAGAAAAACGTGACAGCCTCCTGTATTCGCGGAATTTCGATCTTTAAATGATATTTTAGCATGGTGGGCGACCCCTAAACTGTTCTAGAGCACTAGGGACATGTGTATACCAGTTGTGGTGTGTGCTAGACCTTGTTGTCAACCAATTGTGGTGATTGAATTCACTATAAAAGGCCACAAGTGTTCAAACAATTCCTCACACCTTCATCTGCATTTGTGGATCACTTCTGGAGCTCAAACTTCCTCTCAAGTGTTCTCTAATCGTGCATAGGACTCTTGTAAGTCTGCTAATCCTTCCTTAATTGAGTTTTAGCTTAGTTTTAGCTTAAAAGTCAAACCGTCGTAATTAACGGTTGACTTTACGATTAATCACAAATGGTCCAGTGATTAGTCGAATCAAAAGTAGTTATAAGTTGGTATTTATGTGGGTAATAAACCCTTAAGAGGGTTCCCCCTGATCACCACTCTAACTAGGTCAAAAGTCGGGTCAAACTAGTTTATAAAAAGTCAACAGGAGACTTAAAATGCCATTTATGCATAATTAACATTATAGATCATATACAACCTGATGGATCATTGTTATAACTTGGTAATAAGTGTAAGAACATGTCTAAACATGTTCAACCCGACAATTTCCTGTTTAGACCCGGTTCGGAACCGAAAGTCACATAGTTTGACTTTCACTTTGACTTTCAGTTCTGACCCGTTTAGGCATGTTTTAGAAATGACTTAGAGCTTTATTTGGACCAGGTTACATGCTAGTATAACCCTCTGTGATTATACACCTCGGATCATTAGTTATCCAATTAATACGCATGATTCCGTTAATTGCTCATATGTTGACCAATATGCCCTTATTACTTTAAAACGTGATTTTTGGAAATGTAAAAGAGTAGAAACTTTAATTTCTGATATATAAACTTGTATGCAAAGTTTGACATTAGTTTGAATTATAGATTAAGAGTTATGCTCATTATCGCAAAATGAATGCTTTATGTTAGTAAAATGGCGTAATTAGCGTATAGCCTAGTTAAACATACTTTTTGGTATCAAATCTTTTACCCACTGATGTAATATATTATTTTGGGATTTTTAAAGATTTTTAATTAATTTTAGGCTGAGCATAACTCATAGTCGTAGGCTTAATTCGGTAATTGTCGGTTTTGCCCTTACGGGCTATAAAATGAGTTTTACATATCTAAACGACTCCAAACCTTTTGCTACTGATCACACATGTTAAATAAATTATTTTAAGCCTTTTGGAAATATAAAAATATCAGATTTATGTATCAAACCCGAAAATGGCTTTTAATCGCCTTTTTAAGCGTTTTTAGCGCATATTATGTACTAGAAGTATTTTAAACATACAAGGGTTGATACCTACTGATATTTGAGGAAAATTATAATATTTTAACAGTAAGCAAAGGTTGTTAAACTCAGACTTCAGTTTTGAGCTTTTCGGCTTATGTGAAATTACCAAAATACCCCTACGGGGCATAGTTTGGTTATAATTGATAAATTTCACATATGTACTTTATCCTACTGTTATAACTCATTAATTTGAGTATGTTTACTGATTACATCAGACCTGTAACTCAGTTAAACACTTAAACCCTTTTACAACCTTTAAAATGACCGAACTACCCCTACGGGGCCTAGTTTGTGTTTAAACACGTTTCGGGCATAATGAAAGACATCTTACTGATGTCACAACATATTTGAGGCATAATTAACTTAGGAAACCTGTCTATAGCTCTCATGAATACCCGTCACGCTTATTACGCGTACGGTTCGGTTTATGTAACAAGTTTACATAAATTAGCCGAGACGGGTCAAACCTTAACGGTTTTATCTCAAAATCCAGAATGTGAATAATAAACCCATATTAAACAAGTCTTCAAACTTTTCGGGTCTAAATCACATTCTATCCGGTCTTCGCTTAATCGTGCGTACGAACCGTATCTTTGAAACTAGCCGGTCTAAGCTTAAGCTTAATTAAAGACCCGTTAGGATTCTAATAGGTTATTATAAACCTTCGTTCCAGATTAGGAGGACCAGTAAAAGCTACGTGCATTTTGCTTATTGTGATTTATACATTGCTCAGGTAAATACTTTTAACTTATTTTCCCTATACGGGCTTGGGTTACGGTATATAGTATACCGCTTGATCGAGCAACAAATCTCCACAGTTGAGTGGGTAGTTGACTAATTTGATCGGCTCGTTTAAATAGTCTTGATTACTTAAAGCCTTTGGGGGGTTAATGACCATGTCCCGGATATCCTTGGCATCATCTTACGAGATGGCCACGACCTGAGCACGGGGTGTAGGCGTACACCTGTCAGTGTATAACTCTATGATGTGGTGTGTCTATTGATCTTTAACCCGGACAAGATCCGGGCTACTGAACGCACAAGTAACATGTAATTCGTTCACAAGATTATAATATTAAATAATTCTCCCAAGTTATAAAAATGTTTATGCCATGTGCATCCAAACCAATTTTAAATCATTTTTCAAAATGAGTCAGTTGATTGTATTTACCAGTGTAAACTGACGTATTTTCCCAAAAAGATTAAATGCAGGTACTATGCGTAATTGGCTGGGATTTCTCCTTAGCATCATTAGAAGTCTCGCAAGCTTAAGATGCCTGAAGTCTGTTGAACCATTGTTTCATATTTTATTCCGATCCTTCTGTGGATAAAACTTCCGAATATTGTGACATTTGATATTACAATATTAAATTCGGTTGTATTATATCTTTTATATTGCTTCCGCTGTGCATATTAATATTGTGTTGTTTGACTATTACGTTGCCAACCACGTCACGATACTCCCCCACCGGGCCCACCGGTGACACGTGGAAATCGGGGTGTGACAAGGCCAGTTGTACGAGCTGTGGAAAAGTGTTTAGTGCCAAGTCGGGAACATCTAATAGGAAACTGCATCTTCCCAAGTGTTTTGATCTTAACCCGGTCCACCAAAAAAGCGTGCCCCATCAGATCAAGCAATGTATAGGGAGAAATTAGCATACTCTATCATCAAGCACAACTACCATTTCAGCTATGTTGAACATGAGGGAACAAGAGATTTGCACAAGTTTTTACACCGCGATGTGAAGCCCATAACAAGAAACACTACGAAGGCAGATGTCCTAAAAATATATGATAGAGAGAAGACAATTCTTAAAGAAAAAGTTACAAAAAGTAAATGGTAAAATATGCTTGACTACTGATTTATGGAGTTCTATCACGACAGATGGGTATATGGCTCTAACGGCTCACTACATTGATGAGAATTGGGTTCTAAGAAAAAAAGTCTTGAACTTTAAAGTTATACCACCTCCACATAGTGGTAAAATTTTAGTAGAGTACATGATTAACTTTTTAGCAGATTGGGGCATTCAGAAAAAGTTTTTACAATCACATAAGACAACGCTAAATATAATGATGTTTTGGTAAATTGTTTAAGCAGTCACTTGCATTTGAATAATGTGTTAGTTTGTGATGGGGATTTTACTCATGTACGTTGTTCTGCACATGTGTTAAATCTTATTGTTCAAGAGGGCTTGAAGGTAATTGAAGGAGCTATTGAGAAGGTTCGAGAGTCGGTGAAGTTTGTTAGAGGAAGTGGTGCAAGAAAGTATAAGTTTGCAGAATGTATACACCAACTTTCATTACAATGCGGGAAATATGTGCGTCAAGATTTTGTAACTAGATGAAATTCTACATATCTTATGCTCGATAGTGCGTTGGCTTATCGTAAAGCTTATGCTCGGTTAGCACTAGTTGATTCTAGTTATAAGAGTTTTCCAACAGAAAAAGAATGGGCAAGGGTGGAAACAATCACAGAATTATTGAAGCCTTTTTATAACATCACAACTTTGTTTTCTGGTAGCTCTTATCCTACTTCCATCTTATATTTTCATAAAGTGTGGAGAATTCAGACGTGTATTGAAGACGCTATCAACAATGATGATAATGTGTAAGATTCCCAAAATTTTTATTTATAAAATTTAAGCTAAAGTATATAAAAACTTATGTTATTAAACGGATAGATCATGGGTAAGTTTACTGTTAGAAATATGAAGTACCTAGACGAGCCTGGGAACCATTTAATAATTAAATTATAAAAAAATACAATATATTTAAACCTACTCCGTTTTTAATGAAACTTGGTTCAAAATGTAGATAAAATTATTCTCGATCTAATGACATATTTATTATTTTAAAAAATATAATATTTTAGAAGTTATAAGCGCCAAATAAGTGAAGCAGTTATAATAAATAAAATAATAATAATAATAATTTACATTTTGAATTCATATTCAATGTATACGTGTAAGAATGACAATTAAAATCAATTACACCTTTTGAAATCATTTCAATGAACACGTGTATGACAGAGAACATTCGCGTAGCCTTTAAGCAAATTCCAAATGTTAGTATAAATAGAAGTTGAGGTTCAGCTTTTCAATCTACTCCTTCTTTCGCCTCTTTTTCTATTATAATTATATAGCCCAATTTTCTTTAAGTTATTCACCCCTAAATCCTACAATGTCATGCCCCGTTTTAAGAATTTTAACCCCTGATCACTGAGTCGATACCCTGTCCGATTGATTTAGGACCCACCAACGCATGTCAAGGCTCTGCCCGACTAAGTACGTTGGGGTTCTGTCTCGTGACATATTGATAAAGTTGATTAGGTTACTATACTTAATGCGAGTGCATTATATATTTTATTAAATAGTTCAGGAGTTATACCCAAAATATAACAACCCTCCTAAAATATTTAGAACACCCCTATACGTCCTAAAATACACCCCGTATACAAAAAGTGGGCCCCAAATACTTTATTTTTATAAAAATTTAATAAAAAACAAAATTTTAATGTCGCTCGTGGGGCGCGACAACCACCCTCGAGTTCGTCGCGGGCCGCGACAGCTAGCCACCAGGGCACACCTGGTGATGCCACGTGGCGCAATGCGTGTCGAGGCTAGTTGTCCACTCAGCCAAGCTATGCCCTACTCTACCTCGCTCGCGGGCCGCGAAGCGGGACAAAGTGCCGATCAGGCACTATAAATAGGGGATCACGGCTTCAGTTCACAATTCGCTCATAACTCGATTCTCTCTCTCAATTCTGAATTAATAGAATTCTGCTCGGGCATTATACCCCCCTAATTAGCAAAGCTCTGTCTCGTTGTAAGTATTTTAACCCCCGATTACATATTAGATATGCTGCCCGATTGATCTAGTGCTCCGTAACGGCTGTCGAGGCTCTGCCCGACGTAGTCGTTGGAGTTTCTGTCTCGGGGAGGGTATAACTAATGTAAATTGGGTTATTATACTAATACGTGTGCATTGTTCAATTAATAGATTATAACCAGGAATACACAAAGGAAATATCTAAAGTAGTAATGTGAGTAATCTCCTTTTTGTAATCCTTTTTGCAAACTATTTTTACAAAACCTCAAATGATTTACATTATATTAAACAGTGATTGAGTATTTGTATTCTACAATTATCGTCGGTATGTTGGGGTTTTGTATACAAAATTTGTTACTACACTGTGAGTAGTAACATGACCACCAGTCATTGATTGACAATACCGTGGGTGGTAATTAAAGTAGATGGAAACAAATATAATTGCGAGATCGCCCTCAATGCTGTAAATTGATAAAGCCTGTTTTGATTAAACTGGGATTCACTCACCAGTATTTTCCACTGACAAAAATGTTTTAAACGCGTTTCAGGTAACAAAATGTGAAAGCCAAATAGAAGCCAGCTGCTGGCACTGAAGGCTTAGAAAAGTGGCTAGAAAAGTTACCTAAATAAAAAGGAGATTTTATTTTCAATACTTAGGGTTTATCGCTATAAATGTATTGTAAAGAAAACTTGGGTTTTATCCCATTTATCTATTTTAAACATTTTGGTGTTTAACTCTGATAAAAATATTTCCTAACTACGGTCCTGATGAAAGTTTCCGCTGCCCAATTAATAAACACCGATACCATCTGACTGGTTTACGGCTCCCGCTCCCAGGATGGGGTCAGGGGTTGTGACAGAAGGTGGTATCAGAGCCACTGGTTTAAGCCATTTAGGTGTTCTTTTAATGCCTAAAACTTAAACATTATGTTAGGAAATTAATGTAATAATTTATGTGTTATTCTGTGTAGATAAATCTTAATATTTATATTATGATTTTTATGTTTTGAGTTCACAGTATGAATGACCAATAGGATTAGATGTACCCATAGACTACCTAGACAGATGTATTATGTTACACTCTCATACAATTAGTAACTTAGGGTACTACTTTGAATTACATTTCTTAATAAATAAATGAATGTACCATTAAAAAAATATATAACTGGAAGATGTAGTTTTCAAAAACAATGTAACCGGTTAGTAGCCTTTCAAAAGGGATAACGTGGCTACTCATAAAAAAATATGACACTTGATGATGCTTTAATTTGATGTTATCTTCTACCCTGACTTCCTAACAAAGATTTCATTATGAATTAATTAATGATATATTTATTAATTCTAAAAATTTGGTTGTCACACTACATGGGTCTTACAACCAAGATTATTATATGTAATTGTAATTATAATTATATTTATATTTATATTTTATATATAGATACACTATTTAGGAAATATACATATATAAAATATACACTCTTAATATTATTAAAACACCTTATATATTAAAAGAGTTGTTATACCAATTGTTCGTTTAATAATAACAATAATAATAAATATAATAAAAATTGTTAAGCTATGTAGATATATTAAAATGACAGATATAACATTTAATAATAACGATATATGTTTTTGATATAACACATCAACATATGT
This sequence comes from Helianthus tuberosus, assembly GCA_030545235.1. NCBI lineage: Eukaryota > Viridiplantae > Streptophyta > Magnoliopsida > Asterales > Asteraceae > Helianthus > Helianthus tuberosus. The sequence continues at coordinate 193,355,303 of CM060352.1, read as the reverse complement.
GTATATTAAAGTATTAAAAATGGCCTTAAATTAAAATGTATCCTGTAAAGTTACATACGTTTATAAATAGTATATATGTAAGGTTTTACATGCGAGTAAGGTTGTATACAAACACTAAACTTTATAAGGTATTTAAATAGCAGTTGTAATCTCTTAAACTTTTTAGGATATTTTATATATAAACCGGCTATAGGTATATATATGTGTCCATAGCTGCCATTCCATATATATATGAAACTATCTTCAATCGGAAATGGCCCTTGCGGGGCGCGGGGAAAAAAATCCCTATAGATCACAATATTATACAAGTCTACGTGGTTATTAATGAAAATGCTATTTTACTATATTTTGTTTATACAATTATGTATGGTCGTTTTAACCATAAAGTCACCCCATCGTCTCTAATGACTTTATGTACTTGTTATATATAGTATTACACTATATATACACAAATATAGTTTATATATACACAAGTACTTCCCGTAAATAAATACACTTTAAAACTTAGCTTCCATTACATAACTGCTATATAATTTATTGGAACTGACTAAACTTTTGGGATATATATTGAATGATTATAAGAAGAAAAATAATAAAATCAATTGTGTTATTTCTAATGTAAGTTAAATATTTCTACCGGAGCCAAATTAGTATATTCCTATATACTAGAGAAAGTAGTGTGATTTTATTTATATTTCCTATATTTATAAGAACTTTACTATATTAAAGTAACAGGGGTGAATTTTATCTATAACTTACCTATGGTTAATAAAAAAAGAGAGAGAAAAAAAGGGCCTGATGGTTTGTACAATCAGTATATATAAAAGAGATTAGAAAATATTGCAAAATGAAAACTACTTTTCTCACCCGACTTAAATTAATAATTTAATATTTTATTTATTTATTTACTTTACCTGGTCCGTTAAATTTTCCTAAACGTTCTAGTTATTATTTCATTTTCAAGTTAGAATTAAGATGGATACCTCACAAATAATAATAATAATAATAAATATTGACTCAAATGTGTATTTAATACACTTATCCTTTATATAGTTTATTTAAAGATCAAATTATAGTATTAATATTATAATATCTTTAAACAAATTACTATTGTTTGAAATATATATGCATATACATGTATTTACTTAATTAATCAATACATTTAGAATCAAATTTTGAAACATCAAACCTTGTGTTACTTACTATAATACTTCTTTGAATAAATAATATAATATACAATAAATTGAGAGTTAAGTTTTAATATTTTAAACCCATATGGTTCAACCCACTAGTTAAAAATGAAATTGTTCCCATGAGTCCAGAAAATTTATATTTGATTAATTTATTTTCTTTAAATCTTTTATTGATCCATCCTTTAATTCCAAAAGATTAGGTTCAATAAATTTAACAGAAGTTTATTTCAATATACTACTTTTATAAAAAGGTAAATAAAGATAGGGGAATAAACTTGATAATTGGTACCATCGGACATATATAAATTAAAGATATTACTAAATAATTCAATATTATATATATATGTGTGTGTGTATATATATATGTATTATGTAAGTTTTGATAATAATAAGAGATTTGAAATTTTATGTTTCTAAATATATACATAGAATTTCTTGATAGTATACACAATATAATAATCAAATATCTTCTAAAGATAAACATAAGAGAAAATATCACGGGCGATTCATATGAAAACATGAAGTCATATAAGAATAAATTCTTAAACGTACTATGTTTTAAAATACCATCTGTCTAAATAAAATATCCTTGCATCAGAATCTCATAATATATAAGCATGAATAGAGTTAGCTGTAAACATACTCATCACATTGAACCTAGCCATAATGTTAATGGAGACAATGATATTTTTGAAACTTTATTTTTCAAACAAAAGAAAGTAACAACCATAATAATACCTATGCTTAAGCGAAAGAGTTATGAAATAAATATTTATTGGTAACACTTAGGATAGTATTTAGACTTGAACCTAAGAACAATGCCTTAGTATAAAGCTGCAAGATAAGCTAATTACTTATATAGATAAAGTGTGATGGATATTGGTATGCTGTGAGGATAATGACTAGAACAGTGCAGGTATGATAAATAAGCAATAACACTTGGCCACTGTTATTTCTTGTTTATTAGTACTACTCGGTTCTAGAATCTGATCCATCATGAGAATACTAATTTTCTTATTTCTTGTTATAAGTCATAATAAATGATGCACTTTTAAAATCATGATTTGAGAGAAATTCTATTTAAGGGAAATAAAATGATAATTACCTCTCCGGCAAGACTGGGTATGGTGTAGTAGACTCTCCAGCTTGTCCGAGTAAGATGGGGTATATGTTATGTTAATGGAATTCCCTAAATAGTACCATGACCTGATATTTGACCTGTTTTTAGAAATATGAATCTGTTAAATACATTGACCTTATGAATGGTGTGTATATTACAGTATGTGAAATATATGATTACATAGATATGTATATCTATAAGGAAATCCAAAAGCCATAATGATTGACAATTAGGGATAAATCACGAATAAGTGATAATTTCAGATTTAATTATCAGGAATCTCTCGTATAACATCTATAATTCTGATATCAAACATTATTTCGTTTGATCATCCGTCTCGTAATTCGTGTGACCAGATGAACGAAAAGAACCCTATAAGTTGGGACGTCATCGAAAGTATAAAGAATTCCCCTTGCGATTATTAACGCATTAGGAAACCTGTAATTAAAAAATTTGCTAAGACACAAAACATCTAATAAGAGTAATTTTTACCTTCATTAAGAACTCTTGAGAAGATAAGAATCTCAAAACATAGAGAATAGTTCTGGTCAAAATAAAGTAAAATTCAAAGCAAGGACCATAATATACTTAGGAACTATGATCAGTGACAAACTAAAAAAATATATTCCTCCACATTTTAGTGAATCTCGAGGACGAGATTTAAAATAAGGTGGGGATGATGTAACATTCCCAAATTTTTTATTTATAAAATTTAAGCTAAAGTATATAAAAACTTATGTTATTAAACGGATAGATCATGGGTAAGTTGACTGTTAGAAATATGAAGTACCTAGACGAGCATGGGAACCATTTAATAATTAAATTATAAAAAATAAAATATATTTAAACCTACTCCGTTTTTAATGAAACTTGGTTCAAAATGTAGATAAAATTATTCTTGTTCTAATGACATATTCATTATTTTATAAAATATCATATTTTAGAAGTTATAAGCACCAAATAAGTGAAGCAGTTATAATAAATTTATATAATATTAAAGAGAAAGGTCGGTGGCTTTGCCACCTTCCTTTCTCTTTTAATCTCTTAACTAGGATTTTGACCCGCCGCGCGTTGCGGCGGCATCGAAAGTTAAAGTAACTCGTATTTATACTGTATATTTGACCCGACTCTTTACTTAAAAAATTACATCGACATCGAATGAAAACGTAGTATATTTTACCCGACTTGCTTTCGAATACAGTTTACGAACGTATACAAAATAAGTAGAACATAGATAAAAAAAGTATAATAATTTGTCCACGTTGTGGTGTAAAGTTGTAAAAGTCATTTAAACCAAAGGAGGTGTCAAGTTATTAAGTAGAAAAGGTTAAGAAGGTCAAAGTTGTCAGTTACTGAAAGTTAGATGTGAATGTGCAACTTACTTAAAGATAAGGGTTAATAGTGTTTCATGTCAAAAAAATTAAGGGTGTAAAGTGAAAAAACTTGAAAGTGTAAAGGTCTTAAAGAAATGAAAAAGTCAAAAAGTTGAGGGTTAAAAGAGAAAGGTCTCCACCGACCTTTCTCTTTAATAGTATATAAATTGGAGTGTGTGCAACCCACAAACCAAAACAGCCATAATCATTCAGACGTTGAGCCCAATCGCAGCCATCATCATTCACCACTGTTAATTCACCCCATCTCACAAATCCCACAGTCCCTTTCCCCCCACCTACTCACCCCTACCATCCTACACTACATACCCCATCTCTTTCATCATTTTCAACATTTCTTGGGTTTTTTTTTTTTTTTTTCACCTTTTCATCTGTACACACAACAATATTTATATAATATTTTTCTTTTTTAATCTCTTTAATACATAGTGACTCCTACGTGACCATTGAAGTAGAACATAGAAATTGTACACCACCCGACAAACAAGAATTGGTACTCATCTGAGACATGGACACAAACAATTGGTCACTTTGTCTATTTTTATATGTTATAATCTTTTTCATTATAAATCTTTTCGATAAATCTTAAAATATATTGATGTAAAGAAAATGAAATAAACATTAGTTAAATAATAAGTAATAAACATTAGTTAAATAATAAGTAATAATAAAATAAAGAAAAACTAAAAACAAATTTACACTGCAACATACAAGACATCAAACTTTAGAGATTTTATACATTCAACCTTCATCTTTTGGTAAGTGACACATTGACTCCTAATTTTTTTGTAATTGACAACTTTGAGCCTCATCTTTTTTCTACTTAATAACTTCACATTTTGTCTTCTTCAACATTTCAATTCTTTTGTTTAGATTACCTTTACGAATTTACACTTCTACGAGTAAGACAACCACGTTAATATCATGAACATAACGTAACAAATTCAAAAACGCGTCACGTAACAAACAGACGCCACACGTCATTGTTATCATCATAACGTGTGTAGCAAAGCCGCAAACGTGAAGTTACCGCCGCAACGCGCGGCACGGGTAAAAACTAGTAAAATAATAATAATAATTTACATTTTGAATTCATATTCAATGTATACGTGTAAGAATGACAATTAAAATCAATTACACCTTTTGAAATCATTTCAATGAACACGTGTATGACAGAGAACATTCACGTAGCCTTTAAGCAAATTCCAAATGTTAGTATAAATAGAAGTTGAGGTTCAGCTTTTCAATCTACTCCTTCTTTCGCCTCTTTCGCTATTATAATTATATAGCCCAATTTTCTTTAAGTTATTCACCCCTAAATCCTACAATGTCATGCCCCGTTTTAAGAATTTTAACCCCTGATCACTGAGTCGATACCCTGTCCGATTGATTTAGGACCCACCAACGCATGTCAAGGCTCTGCCCGACTAAGTACGTTGGGGTTCTGTCTCGTGACATATTGATAAAGTTGATTAGGTTACTATACTTAACGCGAGTGCATTATATATTTTATTAAATAGTTCAGGAGTTATACCCAAAATATAACAACCCTCCTAAAATATTTAGAACACCCCTATACGTCCTAAAATACACCCCGTATACAAAAAGTGGTCCCCAAATACTTTATTTTTATAAAAATTTAATAAATTTTTTTTTAATGTCGCTCGCGGGGCACGACAACCACCCTCGAGTTCGTCACAGGCCGCGAAAGCTAGCCACCAGGGCACACCTGGTGATGCCACGTGGCGCAATGCGTGTCGAGGCTAGTTGTCCACTCAGCCAAGCTAGGCCCTACTCTACCTCGCTCGCGGGCCACGAAGACATTGTCTTCGGCTCTCGCGGGGCGCGACAAAGTGCCGATCAGGCACTATAAATAGGGGATCACGGCTTCAGTTCACAATTCGCTCATAAATCGATTCTCTCTCTCAATTCTGAATTAATAGAATTCTGCTCGGGCATTATACCCCCTAATTAGCGAAGCTCTGCCTCGTTGTAAGTATTTTAACCCCCAATTACATATTAGATATGCTGCCCGATTGATCTAGTGCTCCGTAACGGCTGTCGAGGCTCTGCCCGACGTAGTCGTTGGAGTTTCTGTCTCGGGGAGGGTATAACTAATATAAATTGGGTTATTATACTAATACGTGTGCCTTGTTCAATTAATAGATTATAACCAGGAATACACAAAGGAAATATCTAAAGTAGCAATGTGAGTAATATCCTTTTTGTAATCCTTTTTGCAAACTGTTTTTACAAAACCTCAAATGATTTACATTATATTAAACAATAATTGAGTATTTGTATTCTACAATTATCGTCGGTATGTTGGGGTTTTGTATACAAAATTTGTTACTACACTGTGAGTAATAACATGACCACCAGTCATTGATTGACAGTACCGTGGGTGGTAATTAAAGTAGATGGAAACAAATGTAATTGCGAGATCGCCCTCAATGCTGTAAACTGATAAAACCTATTTTGATTAAACTGGGATTCACTCACCAGTATTTTCCACTGACAAAAATGTTTTAAATGCGTTTCAGGTAACAAAATGTGAAAGCCAAATAGAAGCCAGCTGGAGAGCACTGAAGGCTTAGAAAAGTGGCTATAAAAGTTACCTAAATAAAAAGGAGATTTTATTTTCAATACTTAGGGTTTATTCCTATAAATGTATTGTAAAGAAAACTTGGGTTTTATCCCATTTATCTATTTTAAACATTTTGGTGTTTAACTATGATAAAAATATTTCCTAATTACGGTCCTGATGAAAATTTCCGCTGCCCAATTAATAAACACCGATACCATCTGACTGGTTCGCGGCTCCCGCTCCCAGGATGGGGTCAGGGGTTGTGACATAATGTGATAAGTGACATGGTATAAGAAATGAAAATGAAGTTTGATAAATATTGGGAAAATTATAGCATGGTGTTGTCTTTTGCAGTTGTTCTAGATCCGCGATATAAGTTTAAGGTTGTTGAGTTTTGTTTTAAAAAACTTAATATGGAGGACAAAGTGAGCAAAGAGAAATTGGACATTATTTTCAAGGGTATGCATAAGTTATATGATAAGGAGTATGGTATCTTTTCAATGACAAGTTCTTCAACTGTCGAGAGTTCAAATATTAGTGTCAGCACATTGGACAACTTGGATGGATTTGAGTCATTTACAAGCGAATTTAGAAAGGTTGAGAGAGAAAAATCACAATTAGACATGTATTTGGAGGAGCCTGAACTTAATAGGAGAGAAGAACTTGACGTCTTACAATATTGGAAGGATAATCAAGGTAGATATCCTCAATTGTCTCTCATGGCTCGTGATATATTGAGCATCCCAATCACTACTGTTGCTTCAGAATCATCTTTTAGTATCGGGGGGCGAGTTCTAAGTAAATACCGAACTTCACTACTTTCATCAAGTGTCGAGGCTTTATTATGTGCTCATGATTGGTTGTTCGATTTAGAAGGTATCAAATTCTTCTCTTTGTGACTTAACTTTATATAGGATCATAATCATAATTCATCGTTTACTTTTTTGGCATATCCAGAGGAAGATGAGAATGATATGGAGGATGGACTTGCAGAAGATATTGAAGCATTGTATCCAACATATCAAAGTAGCCAAGTTTAGGTAATATTCACTTTATTTCTAAAACTCGAGATCAATTCTAAATTTTTTTACCTATTGCCAATTCTAAAATTGTTGTAATTTATAGGGGCCGTGGGACTACGTAGCTTGATGGTGAGGTTGAATGGACCGACTTATGTTGTGATGATTTTGGAGGTTTGTTTTTATGTTTTGGTTATATGGTATGTTCGTGGTTCCTTATGTTTTGTATGTGATGCTTTTAGAGATATTAACGCTTGGTTAAGATTAACGAACACAGTGATTGTGTCTGAAACTTGAGCGAGAAAGATTTGGGATTGCCTTTGAATCTAAATCTTTGACATATGATTTTATTGCTTTCATGGCTGTTTTTTCGTATGTTGATGAATGTACTTTACTAACAATCTATGATACTTTCTCAAACAACTGCTGTTATAACGACTGATTCTGCAGCGAATTGATCTGTAGCGGAGCAATTGATCTTTGATTGAATTCTTCGAATGAACTGCTGTTATAACGACTGAATGTGAGTCTACAGATTTAGATTGTTAGTATCTGTGGCTTTAACTGAAACGAATCTGCAAATGAATTCTGCAGACTGATTCTGCAGCGAACACGGACCTCGAACACATTATATCGACTGATTTGCAGCAACTGATTATAACGACTTAAAAAAATCAGATTCTGCAGCGGCGAATATACAAATCTACAGCGACTAAACAACAAATTATGCAAATAACTGTCCGAAAACAACCGCGAGTTCAGCAACGTATCGTTTCTGCGAATAAATCTGAAAACTATTCAATTCTGTGAATTAATCGTATTATACTGAACCAATTCTAGATTCATTCAATCTGATAACACTTGACAAACACGTAGACTGTTCTGAGTTCGTACGAAGCGGTGGCTTCGTAAACACGTGGGATCGTACCCAGGGGCGGATGTACAATATATTAAGAGGTGGCGTCCGCTACGGCTTGGCGTTCTGGCGGTAGTGGAAAATTAGCGTAAATTTTGGAAAAATTTGACGTTTTTTCGATTTCGTTACCGCTTATTTATAAAACGTTACCGCTTGGCGCGAATCCTAGATCCGCCACTGATCGTACCAAAAACGATTTCTGTTCAGCTTCGTAAAAGACAACCTGTTCGGCACGTTAGAACAAATTTGTAACTTCTGCGAATCTGTTTATATGGCTAATAATCAGCGAATCTGTTCTGCGAATGGACTATTATGAATCAGCAAGTGCTCTAAAGTCTGCGAATGATTAATGCAGCGAATGGGAATTATCATATTTGATTTCAGCGACTCAACTACTGATTTGTTCAAAAGTGTTGATTTAATCTAACACTTTTTGATTCAGAGTCGAGTTTATGATACTATCATTTTTTTTATTTTTTTTAATTTTTTTTGTTTTTTAATTTTTTTAATTTTTTTATTTTTTTTAATTTTTTATAATTTTTTTCGTTTTTTAAATTTTTATAATTTTTTCGTTTTTTTAATTTTTTATAATTTTTTTTTTATTTTTTATTAATTTTTTTCAGTTTTTATTATTATTGATTTATTCTCAACCCATCCTGACCCAAACCCATCCTGACCCGAACTCATCCTGAACCAAACCCATCCTGACCCTCTTCTTTCTTTTACCCATCTTAACCCAAACTCATTCTAACCCAAACACATCCTGACCCAACAACCAATCCAATCCAACCCATCTATTTTGCCACCTCTAGTAAAAAGTCATAAAACACCATAATTTCAACTATAAAACACATTCAAACCCCACAAATACCAAAGTGAAGATTACTAAAACGCCATATTTGTGGGTTTTGTGTTGTGTTTTGGATGATAAGGCTTTGATTATCGAATGACTAATATTAGTGTGTTTTATGTTGATTATCATGTTGTGTTTTATATTCATAGTTCTACGATGTTGTGTTTGAAGTTTTTATAGACTGTTAGGGTTTGCATATTGTGTTTTAGTGATCTTCACTCTGTTATTTGTGGGTTTTAAGTGTGGTTTATGGCTGAAATTGTAGTGTTTTATGACTTCGTACACTTTGTAGGAAAATGGACTTTGTAGCCGAACCCCACCATATATATATATATATATATATAGGTAGAGGATCTTGTAAAAAAGACTAAAAGTGTGAGAAGGATAAGAAAGAATATTAGCCATTAGATCTTTCCCTATCCATTTTATTAGATCAAGGATATAATGGTAAATGTACTAATAATTCTAATTAAGGATTAAATTAATGTAACCGAATTTAGGTAGTTATTTTAGGATTAAATAAATGTAACTGAATTTAGGTAGTTATTTTAGGAATTCGAATTTTGAATTTCAATCTGATTAGTTTTCTGATGAATATGGTTTTTGCCCCTTTGATGTTACAGTGTATGGTGTTTTTTGCATGGGTGATTTTCGTTTAGTATACGAGTTTATTTAATGACACCATGAGTAATCCTTCCATGGTGTTTTTATATGTACATGGTGTTTTGATGTATATTATTGAAGTTGAAGGGTGTTTTTTATACCAGTTGTTTCTTTTCTACAGTTTAATTAGTTGCGTATGGTGTTATGTTGTAGATATTATGTTGCAGTGTCTTTTTTTGCACATCGTTAGTTTTGAATGGTGTTTTCTGCATTAGCTGTATATTTCCATATGGTGTTTTAGAAAAAAACACCATGGACTAAAACATCTAATCGAAACATAATTTTTTTCTCTACATAAGTATAACAATATGGTATTCATATTAAAGATTAAAAAAAACACTCGTTATTATGGTGTAATTTAAAAAAAAAAAGAGTTACATATAAAAAGTTATTGTCGTTTAAAAAAGAAGGGGGGAACTTGCATGTGGATTGCATGTGACTTTCTAAATTTAAAAATGTTAATTTTACCTTTATACCCTTAATCTAGAAAATTAATTATTTTAATTGTTACACTATTTACAAGATTGCCATCAAGATCTCAACCATTAGATTAAAGATCTAATGGTTTAGATTCTTTCTTACACTTCTTACAAAAAACACCTTTTTTACAATAACTTCACCCTATATATATATATATATATATATATAGGGTCGGGATTTAGTAAAAACGATGAAAAGTGTGAGAACAGTGAGAACGGTTATGGATCGTCCGATCAAAACAATCTATGGACTAGATTGGCACGGTGGTGTTTTCATAAATAACATCAAATTTATTAAGTGGACGCGCTTCATTAAGGGTAAAAAGGTCTTTTACTGCTCAAATTCAAAACGCCAACTAAAATGATAACTCGCCATTCAAAACAAATAAAACACCATTAATACAAAACGCCAAAGATTAGTGATAAAACGCGTTGGAGATTACAAGAAGAAGAAACAACACAGTAACTGAAATTCAATTATTAACATTTATTAGAAGAAATTCTCTCCTAAATTACGGCAAAAAACATCATTATATAAACGACGTTAAACATCGCTTCCATAATCACTTCAATCCATCATTCTAAAAAAGATCTTTTACCAAAAACGCCTAGTTTAACCAAAACGCCAAAAATGGCAACCATCGTTTCATGGAGATACACTCTGAGCATCAGAAGATTCGTCATACGTTTTGACAACAGAAGGAGGGTGTATGTTAGGAAAATCAAAGCAATTTTGAAGATGGAAGAAGAGGTACAGAGGGGTATCCTATCGCTTGGCATCACTCTGGATAACGAATGTCATGAAACACATAAGCTTATGAGAACATTAACAAGGAAATTTGGACCAAGCAAAGCAGATGGAAAAATGGATCCAATCATAACATCATGGCGTTTTGATGAGGAAACAGACATGGTGACCGTTATATGTGACAACGGAGAGCAGGAAGACTACCTGCTTGAAGACATCATGACAAAGCAGGGGGTTGGGTTCATGGAAGAGTTGCACAACGCCACGTGTTTGAACACAGACATGGACTTAAAAATGGCGTTGATGCAGGACATATTCAAATGGAGGCTTGAGAATCTTCAACAACAAGAAACCAATGAAAGTGAAAGTGATGAATTAGATTAAAGAGTAGAAGAATACTCCGAAGAAGATGAAGAAGACGAAGGAAGTGATGGATACTTCTTAGATAAAGTACCTTCTGAAGAGGAGTTTTATTTTTTTTCTTTTTTGGTTTTCTTTTGTGTAATTTTTTTTAAGATAATAAAATACTATATTTCTCCCCTTAGTTTCAAAACGCCAAAAAATACTACAAAAAGTCATTGCATACAAAATGCCAAAAAATACTACAAAAAATATTTTTCCTGATTAATATTTTCTCTGTTAGTGTATTTTGTCATCTTGGTCTACAAAACGCCATTAAAAAAACGCCAAACTTGGAAGATGGGACGTCCATCAGCCTAAACTGATAAAGCTGACAAAACAGTAAATACACACATTAACTGAAAAGACAGTTACTTTATTACTATTACTAGCATTTATTATAATAAAATCCTGCCTAAACTACGCGCCAAAAACATCCTATAAGAGAGACGTCTCTGCACAATCAATTGATCACACCCAAAAAACAAACACCATGTTTCCTAGAAACCGCTCACTTTAAAACGCCAAAAAAATAGTTAAAAAACCACGGATGGCGAAGCTCGTTTCTTCTATATCCAGTATTGTTCTGCATAATGTTTCACTGAATGGATTCTTCTCAGAGATGGGTATCTCTATAAGCTTTTGCTGAATGAGATGGACAAATATTCAAGAAAAAGAGACTGATGACAGTGATATGTCATCATGTGAGCTTTATTCTTGATGGATATATTTGTCACACCCCAACCAATGGCGGAATCATCGGAGTGGGACTTGTTCAAGATTGCAAGAGACTTCATAACACTATTTGTGACAATATTTAATTTAACCAATTTCATTTCATAATCAAATTGTCAAAACGATACAAGGAAATTCAAATAACAACATTGTTCAAAACATAACATAACAAAATTGATACAACACTTTAAACCTAAACGTCTAGTGAGTATCTAGGCATCTTTGCTAATCCATTTCATAGCATCATTAATCCTCAACCTGTAACATGTTTAAAATACAATTCAATGCAAAAGCAAATGCGAGTATACAAGTTTAAGAATAAGTATAAGTATAAGTTTAAAAGTTTAAAAACGAATCCACATGGCAACTAGTTTATATAAGAACATCATACAAGGCATGCAATATTACTAGGCAACCCTCTGTTTACGCAAAAAAGATATAATTCAACATGACCTCTCGTTCACGGGTGGTGCGTTACACCTATAGTGCTATACATGTCAAATGGAGGCTAGTAAATAGCTAATGACTTTTGTATCACATAAGAATCACCCAAGTATAAGCATCAAACATACAACATAACATACATGTTTAAGGATTGTTTTCATGCATTTGCATAAATAATAAGTTTAAGTGTGGTTTTATAATTTAACATGTTACACCCCAAAAGTGGTAAACATAAAAAGGGGGTTTGCGAGTATACTCACGGTTTTGCAAGTCTTCACTTGTGAATCCGCGAGTTAGTTGTTGTTTGAGGTAGGAACACCAACTCCTTCTACAAGAAGAAACAAAGTGTGTGAGTTTTGGGGAAACAGAAGAGTCAAGGATTAGGAATTTAAAATGACATGAAAGTATCATATGAAAATAATCATCTTCAACACATAACACTTGTTTGACACTATGCAACCTCAAGGGTTATAATGTTTTTATGGGTTGAACACCCATTAGAATCATAACAAGGTTTAGGTCTTAGATGATGTTAGTCTACTACTTTAACAAATGAACACGAATCCATCATCAAAGGTTCGAATGTATATAGATATTATTTAAGTTATGTATTATATATTAGTATGTCCAATAGTCAAGCATGAGGTAGAAGATAAAATCTTCATTTAGGTACCTCTAAGTTTCATGGAAGTCATGTAGGAGGTAGGAAGAGAAGTCTTCCATTTAGGCACCTCTAATTGTTCACCACTACACTTGTTGTAAAAACATACAAGGAGGGTCATGAACTACAAGTATAGAATGTAAACAACTAATCTATAAGAAATCATCAAGCAAATTAGGGGATTTTATATAGGACAACCCAAGTTAGTCCTTACTCACACCTACATTAAGTCTTGGACTTAAACATTGCTTGTGGGTTAAAAACCCTAAACAAAACAAAATGTATATGAGGTTTAACCTCTGATTTTGAATGTCTCAACCTTGCTTTTAAGTCTAACTAACCATAGAAGTGGCTATAAGCATAAGGACATAGGTTTGAGATGAGTTAGACTCAAGTTGAACAAGTTTAGTAAAGATTAGATTAAATCAGAAATGAACAGTGAACTTTGGAGCCTTTTTTCCGGAGTTCTAGGGACTTATTTACTGTGAAAGACCCATGGAATTGAAGCTAAGGTCAATCCAAGCACATAGGAAAAAGAATGAGCTAAAACGGACAAGAAACGAGTGAGTTATGCTCACTTTAGTGAAGAAGGATGCTTCTGTCCGATCTTCAGGGGCCAAATTGCAATTAAAGGAAACTTGTGCCTGACCCTTGATTCCAGCTGCGAAGACACCCTTAAAGGTCTTCGCTGGCCACGAACAAGTCCCCAGATCAGTTCCCTCTTTTCATTTCGCGATTTTGAGCGGGATTTGAGTTTATTTCCCAAATATGTGAAAGTATGGAGAAGCAGGGCGTTACAATATTGATGGCATGAAGGGATCGATACCAGTATAAATGCTATTTTGGACACCATGATCATAATAGCATCCAAGCAGGAGTTGATATTCAATGACATGTCACCAAACAATTGTCACACCCTGACTTTTGCGGAAGCGTAATGATGTGTGACTTGTTCAATATCATTGCATTCAATTATAATAAACAACTATATGATTAAAACATGATGTTCATCCATTCATAAGTTTGAAAAGTTACAACACAAGTCTTTTAAGTTTAAATCAAAATCCTCAAGTTAAGTACAATACAAAAGTGGATGACATCTAAACTTGAAATTTTTGTCTTGTAACCACACTTGCGCCCAAGATCCATCTTGTTTCCTGAAATACATGTAATTTTGAAAACATCAACAAAAGTTGAGCGAGTTCATGTGATTCTGTATGTGTTCGAATAATCTTGTAAACCTTTGTAATCATTGTAAGTATATATTTGTAAACCGGTATGAAAGCAACAAGGAAACATATCAATTAATGGTTTGCAAGGCCATTAATATGTATGCAAGGGTGTAGGAATGGCTCAATCCTTTATGCGTATTTCGTACCGGGCCATCCGGCGGGAACGACATAGTCGCCACATGGTCCAACCCGCGGGCTCATAGGCGGGGCTCGCAACACCCAATAGATCTATCACTCATGCCCATCGGTCCTTAAACAAGGATTAATGGTCTTTAGTTAATCGCCTACCCATTCACATGATCTAACAGTTCATTCCTTAGCTAACCATACCATTTGTAATCGTAATCATTTGTAACATGTATTTCACCCCCGAAGTTATAAAACTGAAAACAGTTAAAAGAAAAGGGGGACATGAACTCACAGTCTTGCGTTCTTCGATCAAATAACCCAAAGCTTCTTCTAGATTTCACGACTACCTACAAACGTAATACGGTTTATTAGACGGGTGGGTCGTGCCTTGACCTTAGTCTTATTTAGTATCTTTGAGTTACGTTTCTTTGTGTCATCAATATTATTCCACGTATATAATTATTTGTTAAAATAATAAATAATTTAACTTAAATTGTATTTATTAATTATTGTGGAATAATAATATATTTTAACTTATTTGTTTTGTAATCCGTCAAAGAATATTTTCCCCAAGGATGGGTATACTTATACATGTGTTCTTAACCTTGTATATTTTTGCCAAGTATCGGTGGTGTATTCCGGTGTATTTATACGTACGAGAATACGTATTCTTATTGTGTTTATTAAGTATTCTTATACTTAATTTTCGTATTTATTTTTCCGGAATAATATTTCTAATAAAAATTCACCAATATATATTCCTAAAATCTATATTTTTAAGAAATCATTTATAGAACTTTATCTATACTTCTTTTTGGCAAAAATATTTATATTTTCATATAAACCTCAAAAATAATATATTTACAAGATTATTTTAGAAAATATTTATAAATCCATTTTTCACCCAAAAATAATATATTCTAAGTTTATTTAAGAAAATATATATTTTCTCCAAAAATAATATATTTTCTAGTAATTCAAGAAAACATATATATTTTTCTTCACCCAAAAATAATATGATTTCCTCTTGTAAAAAATATGACATAATTTTGTAATAATTGTAAAAATCATATTTTTGTTCTCTTGGTGTCCAAAATACCATTTACCAAAATATACTCATGAATTTAATTCCGGAATATTTATGTAAGTTATATTCCTTGTTCGGTTTCTCTAATTTTGGGTATTATTATATATTTATTTCTTGGAATTTTGGTAATATTTGGTGTTATAATTTCTTGGTATTTTGGCGAGTTATATTATTTCAAGTCCTAAAATAATATAACTACTACACATAATATACAAGTAATCACACACATGATGACATCTAAATATATATTCTCCTAAATACATATTTAGTCACTTTTATTATCAAAAACCAACCTCCAATATTTTGTAATTTTTGTAACAAAAATTATGGTAAACTTTATATGAAAAATCATGGTTAAAATATACTTGCAAATTCTTGTTTAACAATATTTTTCTAAGTGTTAAATTTCTAGAAACAATTTGCCATAGTTTCCTCTTAAAATGGAGGTTTCCATGCTTTCAAAGCGTATCATTTTCTTTTATAAATCATCACAATCAACAACAAATTAAACAATACTTACCAAGTGCCAAAATCAAGCTATTTACACAACTTCATGAACTTGAAAATTTATAAAAATTTGTAGTAACTTGGTAGTGTGTTTAGTAAGCTTAGTTACCCTTTAAAGTGTGGTTATTTGTTTAAAAACATCATTCTTGAAGATTTTAGATGTTTACAACTTGTAAAATGATTTTCTAAAAATGTTTCTTCTTGAATTTTTCTTGGTAATAATATGTTTCTATACTTGATTAACCACTAAAAATGTGGTTAGTTTCTTCAAGAACCAAGTTTATGTAAATCTTGTATTTTAACTTAGTTTCTTGAGAAAATTATTTTTGAAATCACATATTAACAAGACTTACATTACACTTTGATCATCATTATTCAAGAAAAACATTTAATCCTTCAAGTTCATGTTTCACATAAGGATGATCATATTGATTTATAACATAATCATCCTCTCATCTTGCTAGATCATGTCTTTAATCACAATCTAGCAAGTTCATATGATGTTTAACATCATTAACACAAACAATCAACAATCAAGAAGCATAATAACACTTAAACAACATGATTCATAGTGATTTTTAGTCTTATGTTAAAGATTATGTTCTTGATCATTAGTGTTTTTCATGATTAGTTACTTATAGCATCTTTTAACCCACATAACAAGATGTAAAATGAGGTTAGAAGGATCTTACTACTAG
Organism: Helianthus tuberosus; assembly: GCA_030545235.1. NCBI lineage: Eukaryota > Viridiplantae > Streptophyta > Magnoliopsida > Asterales > Asteraceae > Helianthus > Helianthus tuberosus. The sequence continues at coordinate 193,338,442 of CM060352.1, read as the reverse complement.
CACAAGGCTAGGGATGATGTTCAAGAAGATGAAGATGACAATCTTGGTGGCTAAAAGCACTAGAGAGAGGTCCTTCAAGCTTCAAGGTCACCAAGCTTCTTAGTTAAGTTCATAGCATCTTTGTAACACCTTAGATTGGATGAGATGGAAGTGAAAATGGGTGGTGTAGTGGTGGTGTATGGTGGCCGTAGGTAAGGGGAGAAGAGAGGAGAGTGATGAAGTTGATTAGTTGTTGTGAAAATGAGAAATGAAAGGACTTGTGGGTTTATAAATTACTTCTCCAACAATCTTAATCTTAAGTGTAATGTGTCCCCAAAGTTCCAACAAGATCTAATAAACAATTAAACAAAATCATGGGTGTGGGACCCATGTTCCCAACCATAAATGGGGGGGGGGGGGGTCATGGTTACATTGTAATGGTAAGGTAAATGTTTAAGTTAGATCCTAAGTGTAAAAGTTAGTGTTTTTAGGTGTTATGCAATTATAAGGTGTGTTATGATGTTCGGGGACCATGACTAGCTCGGAAAAGATGAAACAATGCTTCTAGTGAAAATTTGGTGTTTCGGGTAGTGTCCGGTTGTTCGGTTGGTTACCGGTTCGTTAAAGTGCTAAATAGCGCAGTTTAGGGTGCTTTATGTTGTCTTTTATGACAGTTTTGATTCCCGACACTTAGGAAAGTATTCTGGACCATTAAACTATAATTCTGCATTATATTTCAGTGTTAAAATGCTGAAAATTGCTGATTTGCGTTATTTCTGCAGAATTTTGCAGTTTTTGTGTGTTTCGGACACTTTCCGGCACTTAAATTAACACTAGGGAGGCAGTTTTGTAATCCCTACTTTCCTACACACTATTCTACTGTAATTCTTATTTTCGGGATCTGCTCTAACATTATGTCTGTCTGAGTACCGAACTCCCGGCAGTACCTCTATTTTGTCTGGTAACTGTGCTAACTTTGTTTCGTGCATCATTTGAATCATATAGTGTTGCATGCAATAATGATATGACATTATGCAATATGTGATGCACATGTATGTATATGACAATAATCAGAAAACATTCATGTCACTAATGTAAATCAGCACAGTCATTAAAGCACTAGTTACTGTTTAATTATTGTACGGATACATGGAAATTTGACAATTGTCACATTCTCCCCCCGTTAAAAGAATTTCGTCCCGAAATTCAAGTTGTGTTATCGATTGCAGGGGAGTTATGAAACAAATACAGATGTTTTGATTTGATTTGGTCTTTACGCTCCCAAGTAAACCCTGGGTCATGATGTGAATTCTAACGATCTTTGACAAGTTTAATACGACTTCTTCATGTCTGGTGGACTTCCTAGTCCGTAGCCTTGGCAGGTTATTCAATAATTTGGAGTTTGTCATTGACGTAAATCTCGTCTAAGAATAACTACTGTCTCTAGGAGTTTCTTGAGTTTTGACACTTGAAACGTGTCAAGAACACTACTAGGTTCTTCTGAAAGCTTTAGTTTGTATGCAATGGTTTCGATTCTTTCTAGGATCTCGAAGGGTCCACTGTTCCGTGGGTTCAACTTTCCACGTTTACGAAATCGTACCACGCCTTTCCAAGGCGAGACTTCTAGTAAATCCATATCACCAACCTCAAATTTCAACGGTTTTCGCTGCTTGTCGACGTAGTCCTCCTGTCCATAATGGCTGACTTGATATGATCACGTATCTGAGAAAATCTTGTCTGTGTTCCTCTTGAACTACTCAAGACCTAATAAGTTGTAAATTTCCGTTCTCCGCCCAACACAGCGGGTATCGACACTTACGTGCATAGAGCTTCAAACGGGGCGGCCTGTATACTGGTGTGATGGCTTTTGTTGTAGGAAAACTCCACCAAGGGCAGGTGAGTATCCCAACTCCCACCAAGTCCATCACACAAGCACGTAGCGTGTCTCCCATTGTCTGGATCTTCCGTTCACCCTGGTCGTCCGTTTGGGGGGGGGGGGGGTGAAGGGCTGTGCTAAGGTTCAACTGTGAACCAAAAGCTTGCTAAAACGTCTGCTAAATCTTTGGCACAAAGTGACCATTCTGGTCGGATATGATAGATACAGGCACTCCCTGACGTGCCACAGTCTCTCTGAGAGATATTTCTGCTAACCTCTTTGCGCTGCCTTTCTTTCTGATAGGTACCAATTGCGCAGACTTTGTGAGTCGACCGACAATCACCTAAATCATATCGTGTCCTTTTTGTGCTCTTGGTAGCCTTGTAATGAAGTCCATGGAGATCTGTTCCAACTTCCAGATGGCAATCTCCGGTTGTCGCAGTAAACCTAACGGTTTCTGATATTCTACCTTAATTTTGGCGCAAGTAAGGCAGTTACCCACATATTCAGCAATGTCGGCTGTCATCTTGGGCCACCAATACCAATCTTTTAAGTCTGGGTACATCTTGTCGGATCCAGGATGGATCGAGTACCTTGACTTATGAGCTTTGACCCGACTAGACGCTTGTAGATTGCCGAATAATGGTGCCCAAATTCGTTCCATGAGTATAATGTTCTGTTTTCCTTTGGAACCAATTTTGCTTCCACACTACGCAGTGATTCAACTCGTAGGTTCTCTGGTTTAAGTGTTTCCTGCTGGGCTCCATGAATCTGAATGGTGAAATTGGTTTGTGTTGCCATCTCTAAGGCTCGCGCCCTTAGAGGCTTTGCGCGTTTCTTACGACTCAAAGCGCCAGCTACAACGTTTGCTCTACCTGGGTGTTATCTGATCTCACACTCATAATCATCAACAACTCAACTCAACCCACCTACGCTAACTCATAATCTGATCCTTTTGTTCGATAAGGTGTTGCAAATTCTTATGATTTTGAAAAGATAATGCAACGAGCGCCATACAGAAATTACGCCAGATCTTCAACGCGAAGATCACAACACCTAACTCAAGGTTGTGCATCGTGTAGTACTTTCCTTATACTTTGAACTGGTGTGACGCGTATGGGATGACCTTGTCTTGTTGCATCAACACGCAACCAAGACCTTGTCGAGAAGTATCACAGTAAACTATAAATCCATTGGTGCCGTCAGGTAAGATAAGTTAGGTGCATTGTAGAGTTTACCCTTCAACGTCTGCAAAACTGTTACTTGTTTTCTCTCCCCAATCGAACTTCTTATCCTTTTGGGTTAGGGACGTTAGCAGCTGAGTAATACTTGGAAAAATCCTCTATGAATCGTCTGTAGTAGCCCGCTAACCCCAGAAATTGCCGTAACTCAGTTAGCGTCTTGGGGGGTTTCCCAGTTCTTGATTGCTTCGATCTTGGCAGGGTCAACATGAGTCCCATTCTTATTCATCATGTGACCTAAGAATTGCACCTCGTGAATCCAAACTTCGCACTCGACAACTTTACCTATAACTGTTCCTTTTTTTTTTCACAAGCTCCAAGATGGCTCGCAGATGCCGCTCACGACCTTCCTTGGTCTTTGAGCAGATAAGAATGTCGTCAAAGAATATTATCACGACCTTGTCTATGTACGGCTTACGCCCCCGATTCATGAGGTCCATGAATACTGCCGGTGCATTTGCTAAGCCAAACAGCATGACAAGGAACTCGTAATATCCATAGCGAGTCCTAAAGGTTGTTTTAGGGATACTCTCTTCTTGTGTCTTCAATTAATGTTATCATGTCCTGATGTCGATCTTGGAATAGTAGCTGGAACCTTGTAGTTGGTCAAACTAGTCATCAATTCTCAGTAAGGGGGTATCGATTCTTGATGGTTAATTGTCTATCTCCCTGTAACATTTGCACCATACTTTTTCCTCATTAACTCGTCTGAGTTCCTTTTAGATCAAGCTGTACGCACATACGAAAGTTGTCGTCTTTCTTCCTAACGAATGACACTAGAGCTCCCCAAGGTGAGAAGCTCGGCCTGATGAATTTCCTTGTCTGGCAACTCTTGCAGTCGTGTGGAAAGCTTCTGTATTTCGGATGGGACTAACCGGTAAGGCGCCTATGCTACCGGTGCTGCTCCTGGCACTAGATCTCTTCAGAACTTCACTTGTCACTGTGGGGGTAGCCTAATCAACTCTTTGGGAAAGACTTCTAGGACTTCCTTTATAATGGGGATGTCTTCTAATCTTGGCTCTTTGGTCTCCTTGTCGACATTACGAGCAAGAAAGGCTATGCCGTCCTTTCGGGGACACTTCTGCGCTCGCATAGCCAATGTGAATTATCGCAGTCTCCTGCCTTATGGGGTCCAGTGTCCTTGCATCATCCGTATGAAGGGCGTGTACTAAAGGTGTTTCATCATTCGCAAGAGGGATGCAACGACTTTCTCATGACAAACAACCTCAGCTCCATTCTTGGATACCCAATCCAAGCCGATTATATCATCAAAACTTTCCAAACTAACTGTTAGTAGGTCAATAGAAAACCTTCGTTCTCCAAGACCAAGTGTTCAGTCCTTGATAACTTCATCTTCCTTGACTAATTTTCCACTCACTATTCCTATTGTATAAGGGGTGTCTAGCTTACTTGCCCCTAGACCAAATAGGTTCTTAAATCCTATAGATACGAGGCTAGAGTCGGCGCCAGTATCAATCAAAATGGATGCATAGTGTCAATTAATATGAAACGTACCTGTCGCAATATTCAGGTCCTGGCGTGCTTCACGAGCTCCTTTTGTGAGTCTCTTCCTCGTGCTTGGTCCTTCTTGGGACAATCTTTCCTAAAGTGCCCCGTGTCACCACATTTGAAGCAACTTGGAACTCTATCATTACCGTTTCCTCCTTGGTTGTTGTTGTTATCTCCTTGGTTGTAATCACCATTTCCTCCTTGGTTGGGGTACCTTGCCCAACAGGTATCCTTGATGTGTCCCTTTTTTCCACATCTATCACACTTAGGTTTCGAGCATCGTCCTTCGTGGTGAAACTTGCATTTGTCAGATTCTTCAGGTAAAGGCCATTTTTTGTGTAACTAGTCCTATGTTACACCAAAACTTGTTTATTTTTTTTTAAATATCTACTCGGCGCTTTTTTGATTTTTTTTTTTGCCCAAAACCCTTAAAAACATGTATATAACATGTATAAATTTTTTCAAAAAAAAAAAAAAAACATCAGGAGCTTTGAGTTTCCCGGGTTTTCTAAATTAAAGTGGGTTTTCTATATATATATATATAGAAACGGGTTCGGGAGAAAACGCTCAAAAGTGTGAGAACGGAGAACGCATCCTGGCCCAACACGTGTCACGCGGCATAGAGAAGAGCGGAGGGGCTTTTTTGTCCTTTTATCTTATGCTTTTCCAGTTCCGCTTGTCCCAATATTGTTTTATTTTTTGGTGTTTAAGATTTTTGGCGTTAACAAAATTCAATAATTAATGGCGTTTAATGGTTTCATTGTATTAACATTTTGGCGTTTATGGCGTTTTTCAAATCGTATGCTATTGGAACCCTAGGGGGGTCAGGAAATCTATCTGAATGGCGTTTTTTCAAGGCGTTTTAAAAAGATGGCCCATTGTTCTATTATTTTTTATAAACATTTTGGCGTTTGTGGTATCTTGGCGTTTTACAATTGTTAGATTATATTTCAGCCACAGTAAAAAAAATACAAGCGAAGAAAATAAATTAAAAATCCTAATCGGATCTCTCTTCACAATCTTCACTGTCATCAATCTCTCTCTTCTTTAATAGTACAAGAACTGTCACAAAAAATATGGCGTTTTATGTAAAACTTAACAAACCCATCGGTTTGATTTTTTTTGCTTGCTCGTCTGTTGAAGTGGCTTTTTTTGTGGATGTTTGGGGACATAGATCTATGACGTGTGGGTGGGTTTTTCGCTTTTTCTTCATGTTGATCTTCATCTTTATAATCATCCCACTCTTCAGTGTCATTGATCTCTTCTCCTCATCCAAGCCTTCTTCAAGAACAAAAAATACAAAATGCCATATGACTGGCATCAGTATCTTTTTCTTGAATTTTTGTCCATCTCATGCAGCAAAATCTTACTGAGTTACTTGCCTCCGCTAACAATTCATTCAGTGAAACTTCACGAATAACAATACTGAATATCCAAGAAAGCATATTAGCCATCTTTGATTTTTTTTTTTGGCTTTTTACAGTGAGTGGTATTTAGTAGTATTGGCGTTTGTTTTTTTGGTTTGGTCAAATGGAAGTTGCTGAGACGTATCATTTTATAGGATCTCTTTTTGGCGCCTAAGTTAGGCGGTGCATTATTATAATAAAGTATTAGTCTTTTCAGTTACTGTTTGTAATTATTGTTTTTGACAAGTTTTATCTCTGAAGTCTGTAAGACGTCCCATCTTTCAAGTTTGACGTTTTAGATTCTAATATAATAAAATTTTTCCTATCTTCAGTATTACTGATTTGTAGTTACTGTTTCTAGTTACATTTTTAAGTTTGTTTGTTTTTTATTTATTTTATTATTTTATTTATTTTTATTTTTTTGGTTTTTTATAATACTTGTCCAAAGTAATTTTATTATGGTTTGATAAATGCCAAAGGTGTAAGACATTTGGCTTTTTGGCATTTTTATTAGATATGGCGTTGTTATTATATAACAATCAACTGAAAAAGAAAATTAAACAAAATAAATATTGATCTTCCAAATCTTCACTGTCACCAGTCTCTTTCTTCTTTTGAAGCATCTTCACTGGCTGTTTCGACTTTCGTATGATTTTTTTTATTTTTGTTTTTTGAAGTTGTTTTTTGTCGCCGTTTGGAAACACAAAGTCTGAAATCAGCCTCTTTTTCTATAATTTTTGTCCATCTCATGCAGAAAAATGTTATTGAGTTTACACCCTTTCAGCCAAAATGTTATCTTTTTTGGCGTTTTACCGAGAAAAAGAACGCCACAAAATTAACCATCTTAAAACTATAAATTTGATCATGCTAAAATCAATAAAGTGTTGCTGTATGGTGATGGATAACATTGTTAATCCTCAGTTAAGAAAGATAACTGACAATGTTGTCCACCCCATACAGCTACACTTTATTGACAACAATATATTTGATGTTTGGGTTTTCTGGCGTTTATCAGACGAATGGTATATATTAAATATGGCGTTTGGGGTTTTGTGTGTGTTTTTAATTGAAGGTCTGAGTTGTTGTATATATAGGATTTTTTTGGCCGTTTTTTTAGGCGGGATTTTACTATAATTAAGTTTGCCGTTTTATATCTAATGGCGTTTTTAGTTAGAATGGTGTGTGATTTTTGTTTGGCGTTTTATTTTCATGAGATGGCGTTTTGTTTGGAGTAGTCAAAAGACGCTTTTACCCTTAATGAAGTGCGTCCACGTGATAAAATTGATGTTATTTACGAAAACACCACCGCGCCAATCTAGTCCATAGATTGTTTTGATCGGACGATCCATAAGCGTTCTCACCGTTTTCACACTTTCCACTGTTTTCTCTAAATCCCGACCCTATATATATAGTCTTAGGATCCTGTAGAAAGGACTTTTTTTTGTGAGAAATGTGAGAAGACATAAGAATTGACATGTAGGCATCATGTTTTGGACTTGGTCATCATGTTTTGGGTTGTTTTGGCAAGAAAAACACCAAACACAACAATTTAAGACACAATGCAATGAATTCTAGGCTTAAAACTTAAATCACCATGCCAAGAACGTTAAGTAGTGTGTTTTAAGTGTTAAATAACGTGTTTTAAATTTCACACCCATAATGCGTTGCATTATGTTTTAAATTGTTATGTTTGGTGTTTTTCTTGCCAAAACAACCCAAAACATCATGTCTAAGTCCAAAACATGATGCATACATGTCAATTTCTATGCCTTCTCACACTTCTCAAGAAAAAGATCATTTTTACAGGAACCTCACCCAATATATATATATATATATATATATATATATATATATATATATAGATTGAGGTTCATGTAAAAAAGACCAAAAGTGTGAGAAGGGTAAGAAAGAATCTACACCATTAGATCTTTGATCTAATGGTTGAGATTAATAGGGACCAAATTGTAAAATTTGTTTTATTTTTTTGGACTGAATTGAAAATTGTAGGGGTAATAAAGTCTTTATATCCATTCAAAATGGGAAATTGTAAATCAAAATCCCTATAATTTCGATCTCTCTCTCTACATCACACGACCAGATGATCTCTCTCTCTACAATTTTGATCTCTCTCTCTACATCGCACGCGGTTCCAGCAGCACCAGTTCATCATCTCTAGCGGTGCAATGGTTTCCGGACAGAACAACGCCCCCTTCTCTTTTTTCCGATGACTGCGGCGACGGCGGCTGTGTCGTTCCGGCGGTGGTTTGGGTGTCCGAAGGGGCAGGGGTTCCGGCAAGGTGGTTTCTGGTGGTTGGCCACCTCTACACGACAGCGGCGGCGGAGCGGCAGTGGTGGTGCTGGCAGTGGAGAAAATGATACAGAGATGTAATGATTATTGAATGGTGTTATATATGTGCTGAATGGTGTTATATACTTTATTGAATGGTGTTATATATGTGCTGAATGATGTTATATACTTTATTGAATGGTGTTATATACTTTATTGAATGATGTTATATATGTGCTGAATGGTGTTATATACTTACTGAATGGTGTTATATACTTACTGAATGGTGTTATATACTTGCTGAATGGTGTTATATACTTTATTGAATGGTGTTATATACTTTATTGAATGGTGTTATATATGTGTTGAATGGTGTTATATACTTTATTGAATTGTGTTATATATGTGCTGAATGGTGTTATATACTTACTGAATGGTGTTATATACTTGCTGAATGGTGTTATATACTTTATTGAATGGTGTTATATACTTTATTGAATGGTGTTATATATGTGCTGAATGGTGTTTATAGAGATCTTTTAAAAAAATCCAGTTCCTATAATTAAGGTGGCGGTTATGGGAAGTTTCTAATTAATTGAATTAATGATAAAATTACTTGTTTACCCTTTTGAATTAATTTAGATTTAGGACACATATCATATCCACAATATTTCTCACCTTTCTCACACTTTTAACCTTTTTTACAATAACCTTACCCTATATATATATATATATATATATATATATATATAGTTTGTCACACTTTATTATGTTATGTTATTACATGTTAAACTAAGTTATTAGCTTGTCAATTTATTTATTGTTAAGGGTATTCAATTGTAATTAGTATTATCTATATATAGGACCTTTGTAATCTCTTTTATTGAATAATACAATTTCAAGATTTAATTTGGTATCAAAGCCAAATCAAATCAATATCCCACTCCAAAAATTCTGGCCAAAAACATCGCCATTTAAAAAAATTATGGGCTAGTTCTAATAAACCCTAACAGCCGTCCTGGTTTTTCAGCCATTCTTCAGCCGACTAACACATCAATGGCTGCTATACTACCCTTTTCAACACGAGAGAAAACCATACATAACACTCATAAGTTTGCCTTTTCCCTCAAACCAACAAACTATGGCCATTGGCGGTCAATGATTGAACCGTTTCTCACATCTCACCATCTGTTTCGTTATGTCGACGGCTCCATTCCCTATCCAGAATCAAAGGTTACAACACAGTTTGTTGTTACCGATCATCTGAGTTATGCTCCATGGATTACAAACGGTGCTCATGTCCGAATGCTCATCACATCCACAGTTTCTGAGGAATCTTTTCAGCACATTCAGGGTCGCACTTCTCGTGAGGTATGGCTCTCTCTAGAACGAGCCTATGCATTGGTAACGTCCTCAGATGAATTTACTCTTAAAAGTCAATTGCTTCGAATCACCATGAAAGGTGATGAAAAACCCATTGAATACCTAAGTCGGGCTCTACAATATGCAACGGCCTTAGCGTAAGGATCTTGTCATGCTCACTCTCGAGGGCCTTCGTGAAGAGTACAATGGTCTTAAGGCCAATCTTTTAACACGTTCACCACCGGTAAGTTTCAATGAACTCCATGGTCTCCTGAGTGACCATGAATATATGATAGCAAAGGTTTTACCTTCTGACATGTCTAACAACAGCCCTTAGGCCTTTTTGGCGGCTGCCCACCTTTCTATTGCCGATGTCCCAGCCATTCCGGCCACCACCAACTCACCTAACATTGCTGCACTCCAGAATCAGCTTCAAAATCTTCAACTCATGGTTGCAGAGATTCAAAATCAGATCGGTTTACCGGTAAATACATCAGTTTAATCTCAACCTCAGGCCTATTTTACCCCTCGGACATCTAATAGTAATTGGGTAATTGTGGATACCGTGGGTCACGTGGTAACTCACGACTAAACAATCGTGGTCGAGACACTAGTGGCACACACCAATTCTCTTGGGATTCCACTCAAAACACAGTTTATGCTGCAACCGCTGTGGCATCAGACACCTCCCATCTCAATGTCCAAATCAATCAAATCAGTCTCGTATGCAGCCACAAGGCAACTATGCAACTCGTTCAGATGTTCATTCTCAGTCAGGCCTCACTTGGCTTCCTGACACGGGAACTAATGATCATGGCACTCCAGATGTAGCTAGTCTAGACAACTTTGAGGCATACTATGGTAATGAGTCTTTCCTTGTTGGTAACAGTCAACCTTTACCTATTTTAAATATTGGCTCAACTAAAATTTACTCATCTAATAAAACCCTTTTCCTTTCCAATGTTCTTCATGTCCCTGAACTTCAATGAAATCTTTTATCTGTTCAAAAATTTTGTGTTGATAATGACGTTTTCTTTGAATTTCATGCTTCTTATTTTGTTATGAAGGACGAGTCTACACACAACATCCTTCTCACGGGACCAAGTGAACAGGGCTTCGATTCCGTTTGTCTTCCTCAGCTCAAGTCTTGTCCAAAAGTTGCCTTTAGTGCCACCAAAGCATCTTTCAACACTTGGCTTCAACGCCTAGGCCATCCTCACGCTCAAGGTTTTTGTTCTGTTATTTCGCATTGTTCTTTACCTGTTTTAGACAAAATATCTACTGATTTATGTACTTCTTGTCAAATGGGCAAGTCTTCTAAGTTATCTTTATCAGAGTCAACTTTTCATAGCAAAAATTTCTTGGATCTTGTTTATTGTGATGTTTGGGGCCCTGCCCCTACTTTGTCTAGTGATGGTTGTCATTTCTTTTTGCTTTGTGTCGACCACCACTCTAGGTACATGTGGTTTTACCCACTAGTTCATAAATCCGATGTTTATCCTATTTTAACAAACTTTATTAAAATGGTTGAGTGACAATTTAACACCAAATTAAAAAGTATTCAATCTAACTAGGGAGGGGATTTTAGTAGCCTCGCGTCCTACTATCACAACCGTGGCATGCTTCACCGACGTTCTTGTCCCCATACAAGTGAACAAAATGGGATTGTAGAACGTCGTCATTAACACGTTGTGGAAACGGGACTTACTCTCTTGGCAAAGTCCAGTCTTCCTCAACGTTTCTGGCAGTTTGCCTTTGAAACCGCTGTTTATTTGATCAATCGGCATCCTTCTCATGTGTAACACCACGTAAAAACGTGTTCCATTTATGTAAAGACACGTGTCCTAAACCTTAAAGGATGAAATATTTAGTTTGAAGAACTAAAGTTGACAAACAGTGAAACTATGAAACCACAAGGACTAAAAGTGTCAACATGCCAAACTTGTGCCTCTGAATGACCACACATGATGAATATATTCTTATACGAGTGATTGATTGAATATAAGAAGCCATTTATGAAAATAATCGGAAGATTATTAAATTACAAGGGTTAAACGTGTCAACATGTCAATACTGACCTCTGAGTGACCTTTTAACGAAACCGAGGCTTCGAAACATTCAAATATACTCTCAAGAATAAGTGGTATAAATTTCACGTGGTTTCGATATCGTTAAGTATGTTTTCAAGACTTTGGGCCAAAAGTGTCAACTTGATGAAACTTGCTTTCATAGAGGTATTTAACGAACCAGAGCCTAACGAAGTTAGTTTATTCATCTTAGAGCCTCAACATACTGACTACAAGGGCCCCACATGTCAACAATGAGGTTAAAAAGGGTTAAAAACGAGCAGGGACTAAAGCTGCCAGCATTCAAACTTGTTTTGCCAGTTAACCCGGTCCACGTGGCCCGCGTAAGACCCCCTTAAGTCTTACGCGGCCCGCCTGAGAGTGCCAGTAACAGAAAAGTTGTGCCAGGTGCGGGTTTTGCCTGTTCCACCGCCTTAGCCTAGTTTGTATCGAGTCTATGAGCTATAAGTCGGTTAATTTTATTAGCTAGGACACCTGGGGTGATCCCAGGGCCTCCAATAACACCTGGAAGTAATCAAGACACTTGGAAATTCCTATATAAGAAACACTTATGTAGTGTTCTTGGCACATCACTTGCAACATTTGCTTCTCTACAACATCTGGAGCTTGCTAAGGACAAGGAGAAGACTTTGAAGTGTAGAAAAGTTTGCTAGGACCTTTAGTAAGCCTCTAATTTCTTGTTTAGTTGTTTAATTTAGCTTAATTACTCTAAAGTCAAACTTATAGTAAATTTAGTTTGACTTTCGTTTTAATTACATGTGGCTTAACCACTGATCAAATTGAAAGTGGTTATAGAACCACATTAGGTTAGGTGATTAACCCTTAAAAGGGCACCTCCTAATTATCTCGTTTGACTGGTCAATTGTCGGGTCAAAGTAGTTTGACAAAAAGTCAAACTGGACAGAATGTTTGAATATGATTAAAATTAATAAACCAGAGGTTCTAAATTATATTTTAACATTCTAATGACTTGGTAACTAATATTAAAACATGTTTTATCAGTCCTAACCCGACAATTAATAGTCTAAGGTCAGTTTATAACCGAAAGTCACAAAAGCTTGACTTTTGCTTTGACTTTCAGTTCTGACCCGTTTAAGCTTAATTCTTCCATGCTTTAAGCTTCCATTAGGACCACATTACTTAGTAGTATAACCCTCTGGAGTTATATTGCATGGTTCCTAGTGGTTTGAATTATATGCACTTGATCGTAATTATGCTTAATAATGCCATAAACGCCCTTTTTACGTACAACTGAGATTTTTAACAATATGAATGGACTAACACCTTTGCTACTGAGATTTATACATGTCCCGAAAATTTGACATCAATTTGAGGTCTAGAATTGAAGTTATGCTCAATAACGTAATTAAGGAGTTTTTTATTATTTAAATGGCATAATTAACATAAAGCCTATCTAAACCCAATTTTTGACATCAAACTTTATACCTACTGAGGTAAAATAATATTTTGGGATTTTTGAAGATTTTTAATTATTTTTAAGCTAAGCATAACATAGGATTATAGCTTGATTTCGGTAATTGTCGGTTTTACCCTTTTCATGCATAAAATGAGTTTTACATAACTTTTTAGTGCCAAACCTCTTGCTACTAATTTTATATAATAAATAAAGTATTTGGAACTTTATAAACTAATCAAAAACTCAGATTTCCTGTTTTAAACCAAATACCCCTTTAAACCGACTTTTAAAGCATTTTTAGTATGAGTCAAAACTATATTTGACATATAAAACTTATTACCCACTGATGTTTTAAGCTAATTTATATAATTATACAGTAAGCTAAAGTTTTTAAACTCAGAAGTCTATTTTGACCTTTAAAGCCTATGTGAAATTACCAAAATGCCCCTACGGTGCATAGTTTGGTAATATAAGATAAATTTCACATATATAAAATACCCTACTGATATAACTTATAAAAATACATATTTTTACTGATTAAATCAGATCTGAAACTCAGTTGCACTATTAAACTCTTTTATGGGCATTAAAATTACCAAAATGCCCTTATGGGACTTATTTTGGTTTAAATTACTTTTTGGGCATATATGTTAACATCTTACTGATGTATTAACATATGTTGAGCAAAATAATGATTAAGACCTGTATATAATTTATTTGGTTACCCGTTACGCGTTTACGCGTTCGGATCGGCTTATGTGACTAGTTTACATAAAATAGCCGAAACGGGTCAAACCTTATCATTAAATCCTCAAATTCCAGAATGTGTTTAGTTTACCCATATTATACAAGTATCCAAGCTTGTCGGGTCTAAACCACATTCTATTCCGGTCTCCGCTTAATCTAGCGTTTAGAACCGTAAGGTTTCTTTTTAGCTAGCCGGTCTAAGTCCTTGACTAAATTAAAGACCCGTTAGCATCCTAATAGGTTAATAAACCTTCTATACAGATTAAATAGCTTCCGGTAGAAGGTGCCTTCAAAAAGCTTTAGGATTTTACTGCTAGCATCAGGTAAATACTTTTAACTTATTTTCCCTTATACGGGCTTGGGATATGGTATTATAATAATACCACTTGGTCGGGTATGAAATCATTTAATCGGATTGTGATTAATAAATTTGCATAACCCGTTTTAATATGTCTTGTTTGATAACATAAACATTGGGGGTTAATCTGACCGTGTCCTGGATATCCTCGGCTCATTTCATTGAAAATGGCCACGACCTATGCACGGGGTGTAGGCATACACCTGACAGATGCAAATGCTAAAATAATATATAAACCCACATATTGGGGGTAACTCCTTTGTGGGTTCTATAAGTGGTGAGTCGGTTAATCACGACCGGCTTCCAACCGACCCCAATTGTAAGACAAACATGTAAATCTGTATACAAGATTATATTTAAATAATTGTCCCAAGTTATAAAAGATTTGTGCCATGTGCACTTAAATCAATTTTCTTAAATGTTTTTAAAAGAGTCAGTTAATTGTATTTACCAGTGTAAACTGACGTATTTTTTTAAAGACTGATTTGACAGGTACCTCTCGTAATAGGCTGGAGCTATTAGGTGTCATAAGAGGATCTTGCAAATCCATAGATACCTGAAGTCTGTTGTTTTTATTTCTTTGTACATTTATGATCCGCCTGTGGATCTTATTACATTCCAGTCTGTATATTCATAAACTCGAACACTCAGACATTATGGTTTGTAATAGTTTATTCACCAGGCCTTCCGCTGTGCTATTATATTGTGTGTATTGACTATGATGATATCAACTACGTCACGATACTCCCCGCCGGGCCCACCGGTAATATGTGGAAATATCGGGGTGTGACATTGTGTCTCCTCCAACATGTCTCCTTTTGAACACGTTTTTGAACGCAAACATGATTATTCCTTCCTTCGAGCTTTTGGATGTCAATGTTTCCCTTATCTTCATCCGTATAACCACCACAAAATCGAGTTTCACTCTACCCCGTGTGTCTTTCTTGGTTATAGCCCTGTTCACCACAGTTACCGATGTTTCGACCCTTGCACCAAATTGGTGCATATTGTCCAGCATGTTCGCTTCAACGAACATGTTTTCCCTACCATAAAGTCCCATCTACCGAATCAACATCCTCACACACCAACACACCATACATCTCTATTTTACCAAACCCACCACCAGGTTTTCCCACCGAACCAACCCGCTCCCGTCCACCCTCTACTACTACCACCGACCAAATTCAGCCTACTACCACCGAACCCACTTCCATAGCTCATCATGATCCCACTTCCTCGCCGTTACCCATTACCGAACCCATCTTACCAGCCCAGAACAGTCCTACGATAGACCCAACACCACAGCCCAACACTCACACTTTACCTGTTGAGCCTACCTCGTTTACCATTGCCAATAAATCTTCAGAGTGGCGTCAAGCCATGGCTGAAGAGTTGACTGCACTACATACTAATGGGACATGGTCATTAGTTCCTCATGTTAGGAATGCTAATATTGTTGATTGCAGATGGGTTTACATGTTGAAAACAGATCCAAATGGGAAGATCAGTCGTTACAAAGCTCGACTAGTGGCTAAAGGTTTTCACCAACAACCTGGTGTGGATTATCATGAAGTGGTCACTTCGTCAGCTGGACGTTCAAAATGCTTTCTTGCATGGTGATCTTCAAGAAACGGTGTATATGAAACAACCTCCTGGTTTCGTTGATCCCACCAAACCTGATCATGTGTGCCTATTACACAAGTCCTTATATGGGCTTAGGCAAGTTCCACGTGCCTGGTTTACTCAGTTGTCCATGGCACTTCAGCAGCTTGGTTTTTACGGGTCCAAAACTGACTTGTCACTCTTTATTCTTAACTCACATGGAACTATTATCAATGTCCTTGTGTATGTGGATGATATTATAATCATAGGAAATCAACCTCAAGCTGTTGCTAATATCATTCAACATCTTAGTTCTTTATTTGTTGTCAAGGATCTTATCCGTTGGATTGGTTCATTGTGATTTGTGGGGTCCTGCTCCTGTGACTTCTATAGATGGATATTCTTATTAAGTTATCTTAATCGATGATTATTCAAGGTTTATGTGGTTCTATCCACTTAAAACTAAAACAAGTTTCTATGCGGTTTTACTTGTCTTCATTAAACTTGTTCAAACCCACTGCTCAAGAAAAATCAATATTTTTCAAAGTGATGGTGGCACCGAGTTTGTGAATCATACAGTTTGCAAAAGTTTTGAAGAAAATGGCACCCTCTATCGGTTTTCATGTCCGCACACGCCTCAACAAAATGGGTGTGCGGAATGCAAACACCGTCATATTGTTGAAACAGGTCTTGCCATGCTCTTCAACGCTCACGTTCCGGCTCATTATTAGGTGGAATGCTTTTACTTCGGCTACTTTTATCATCAACCGGGTCCCATCTCCTCTATTAGAAAATAACTCTCCATTTCAGCTTCTATTCAAACAAATGCCGAACTATTCCAATTTTTGAGTATATGGATGTAGAGCTTTCCCTTATTTATGAGACTATGCTAAGCACAAACTCGAACTAAGAAGTCTTTCATGTGTTTTCATTTGCTATAGTTCTCATTATAAGTGATATCACTGCCTGGATCCAGCCGCAAAACGAATATTTATTCCACGCCATGCTCGGTTCGATGAGTCCTCTTTTCCATTTAAAGGCTTTACTAGCCATCTCGACCTACACAACTTGGATCTTACAATCTTTTGTGAGGACGTTTCTGATCCCATCATATCCCCATCACCTATTCAGCCGAGCCCAGATTCAAACAATATCTTCACCACATCACGGCCTACATCAGATGCATGTCTACTTTGTACTTCACATACAGGCCAACTGCACCATTACCACAGTCCGATATCCCACCTACGCCTGGCCCAATTGACCCTGCTACCTCTCCTTCACCTAGCTCAGGTCTAACTGCACCACCTCCGGTTACCGCAACCCAGCAAAAAATTTAAACCTTCAGCCCAACCCCAACTATACCTAAGCCTACTAGGCCGGTTGGCTCAACTTCAGCCTTCACGACCGCTGATGACATTGCACCAACTGCTACAACTCTAATTGAACCATCTGTGGTTAATACTTCAACCAACAATACTCATCTGATTATCACAAAATCAAAGGCAAGAGTTTATAAACTAAAATATTAAGTTGATCTTGCCTCACTTCACACGTATGCTCTATATGTTGCCTTAACCTTTATTACTAAACCGCGTGGTTTTAAATCTGCGAAGGATCCACTATGGATGGCAGCAATGGTTGATGAGATAGAGGCTTTAAAACAAAATCAAACCTGGACATGTTCGTTCTATACAAATACGCTCTAAATGGGTATTTCAAGTTAAATATCATTCAGATGCAACTATTGAGCGTTATCAGGCACGCTTGGTGGCTCAAGGTTTTACATAAGTACCTGGCTTGGATTACTCTCATACCTTCAGTCCTGTAGTTAAAGCTTCCACGGTTCGTATTGTCCTATCACTTGCCATTCTTAATAACTAGAAGCCGTATCAGCTCGATGTCAAGAGTGTCTTCTTGGATGGCCACTTGGTTGAAACGGTCTTTATGGAGCAACCTCCTGGATTTGCCAAATCATGTTTGCAAGTTATTGAAGGCACTTTATGGACTAAAGCAAGCTCCACATGCTGCGTTTCAACGTTTAAGCATATTCCTTCTCTCTTATGGATTTACATGCAGCCGTGAGGATACATCTCTTTTTATTCTTCAAAAAACTTCTTGCACCATGTATCTGTTTGTCTATGCTGATGATCTCATACTTATAGGCAATGATGGCAACGTCATCCGCTCCTTTATTTCCCATCTTCATTAAGAGTTTGTTATCAAAGATCTTGGGGGCTTAAACTATTTTTTGGGGCTTGAAGTTGTTTACCCTATCTGGTCTTTTCCTCACACAAGCAAAGTATGCTAAAGACATTCTTTTACTTGCAAATATCTATAATTCTAAATTGGTTACCACTCCACTAGCCCTGCATGAATCCTTTACTGCTAATATTGGTATACCTTACTCTGATCCTACACTTTATCATTCTTTAGTTGGTCCTTTGCAATACTTGACGATTACGAGACCAGATTTATCATATGCTGCCAATCAATTGTCTCAATTTCTTCACAGTCACACTATTGATCATTTTAGAGTTGTTAAACATCTTCTATCGTATGTCATCGGTACTACTATGGTCGCCCACACCAATTCACTATCCTTGGTTATTCCGATGCAGATTGGGTATGTTGTCTGGATACACGACGCTCGACGTATGGTTATTCTATTTTTCTTGGGGGGGGGGGGGACCTAGTGTCTTGGGGTGCTAAGAAGCAACCTACGGTCTCTAGGTCGAGTTGTGAGTCTGAATATCGGGCTATGGCAAATACTCTTGTTGAACTTGTCAGGATAACTCATTTATATATTACAAGAGTTGCATGCCTTACCAGCTGGTCGTCCTACTCTACTATGCGATAATAAGAGTGTTTTGTTCATGACTAAAAACCCAGTTTCACATAAACGTGCAAAACACATCGAGTATCACTTTATTTGTGAACTGGTTCATTCTGGCAAGCTTCATACGAAATTTGTTCCAACGAATCTTTAGGTGGCTGACATTTTTACAAAAAGTCTTCCGCGTGCTCAGTTTGAAGTCTTTCGCACAATGCTATGCCTTGGACCGCCACCGTTTCGATTGAAGGGGGTGTTAAGTAAAATAGATATTGTAGATATTATGGTTTATTGTAAATATATTATTTCCCTTTATTTCTGATTCACTCTCCTTAATCACAGGAGATGATTATGTAATTCTTGTGCATTAATAGAACGCTCCATCCCTCAATCATTAGTGAGGTTGATTTCTAATAACTCTATATAATGATTGACAAACAAACTCAAAGATAGATGATAAATCAAATAATAATAACTATAATAGATATTAAAACATGTAACAGTTCATAACCCAGCAGACCGGTTTGCATACTCCTGAAACAATGCGCCAAACAGCGAAGGTCTCTCAATCAACCGTGAAGGTTTATCAAATTCTTTAGCGTAACCTGTTTCCATCAAACGAGTTCGAGTTTAAGTTCAAACCCACAAATCTAACACGAACATGTTTTTAAGACAAGAACAAGATTTACCAGCATCAATGACTAGAACACGATCACAGTCCATAACGGTTGGTATTCTGTGAGCAATGCTGATGACGGTACAGTCAGCAAAGTCCTCGCGTATGATCTTCTGAATTACAGCATCTGTTTGTGAATCCACAGAAGCCGTTGCTTCGTCCATGAACAACAGCCTGCTGTGCTTCAGCATCACTCTTCCTAAACATAGAAGTTGTCGTTGTCCCACGCTCCAGTTATCTCCATTATCAACAACTAAAGAACAAAAAAAAACATGAGTTTTAATTCTATGAACTAAGAAAATGTATCTTCAGTTCGATTTCTAGTACCTGCAGAATCTAGTTTACCAGGTTTTGAAGCGACAACATCGTTAAGCTGGCACCGTTCAAGGCTCTGCAAAACAAACACTCGCATCAGATGAACCAATGGAGAAAAGGGCATGGGGAAAGAATCTAGCAAGAATCTAAAAAAACAGGATATAAGATTACCCTCCAGATTTCATCATCAGAATGTTGACCAATGGGGTCAATATTGCTTCTAATTGTGCCTTCAAATAGGATTGGTTCTTGAGGAATGATCCCAAACCGTGACCTGAGATCATGTAATCCGAGGGTCGAGATGTTGATGCCATCAATGGTTATACTTCCACCAGATGGCTCCACCAACCTAAACAGAACTTGGATAAGAGTTGATTTCCCACCACCAGTTCTACCAACCATACCAATCTTTTCACCTCCTTTGATGCTTAGGTTGATCCCTTTGATCACTAAAGGCGTGTTTGGACGATATTTAACCTGTTATAAAAATTAAATGAGATTACTCTTAAAAACTAGTATGTAGTTTGATGTGCAACAAATTATTATGTTGGCATGTCACCTGCAAATCTTTGAGCTCTACATTGCCATGAGAAGGCCAGTTTGAAGGAGGGGTGTTATCTTTTTTCACCCATTCGGCTTCTGAGGGTATGTTTATGAACTGTTTAATTCTTTCAACAGAAACCATCCGGTTTTCGACCAAACAGCTCATGTATATAGCCCAAAACAAAGCTCCGTTGAGTGACAATCCGTACGAGAGTGATAATCCAACATTTTCTGTAATCCATTTCATGATTAATTATCTAAAGTAGCAAAAGAAACATGGTGTTTTAGATGCATATATACCTGGTTTAACAATGCTACTAGGCAAGAGGATCATGAAAGTAGTGGAAATACATAGAAATAAGCTTCCAATTAACTCCAAATGAAACCCTAACCACTCATTGGATCCATTGTTGTGGAAATCCATTCTCAAATTTCCGTTCACTCGATCAACATTTTCTTGGACAAATCTGCCCTGCTTCCTAAAACACCTTATGGTCATAACACCTGAGATACTCTCTGAGAAATGGTGAATAACAGGTGCTTTTGTGATCGAGTCAAGTCGTGTTAGTTCACGAGATGTTGCAAGAAAGAAGCCCTGGAAAAATCAGTTCATAAGTTCAACAGTTCAGATCTAATTGTTCATTAACTACATAACAATTATTAAACATACCCGGCACCAGATATTGAGCCAACCGAGTGGAATCAGTAAGAACACAGTAGGCCATGCGTACTGACAAGTGATGATAATAATGCCAATCAATGTTATGTACATAGAAAGAGCCATGCTCATTGCAAAAGGAAGGAAAACATCGATGTTGGTTTGATCACTTGATGCCTAAAAAGATTAAACAAATTAGCATAGGATCATTCAGTAACTGTTAATAACTGCTAGTTGTATGTCCAACTTGAACTTGCCAAAGAAGCAATGTTATGAGAATCTTTACCCTAGTAAGAATCCTTCCAGAAGGTGTAGAGTCAAAAAATGACATGGGAGCATGAAGTATGCTATTGAGAATCTGCTTAAAGAAAATCTGACAGGTTTGAAGCCCAAGGACCATTGAAGAAATGACTCTACTAGATACCATAAGGAAAGAAACTCCCGCTATAGCTGTATAAACTTCTATAAACAGAGAAGGGTTGAAAGAGGCTGCGCGATCATCAGAAGTTTCATATGCTAACCAGTAATCGCTTGACATCTGTGCGGCTAGCCACAATAACGAGAACAACAAAACAATAAGCACAACCCACCATCCAAATGCTTCAGTGACATAAACCTTATAGACACCTATGCTGATTCTTCCTGTTTCTCTCTCCTCTTCTTTGATCAGCTTTGATGTACCTATAATAGAACCAGATTTAGATCGTCCTATGGCCTTCTGATCTCCCTCCGGAGGTTGTAGGCTAGGGGATTTTTGAAGAGGTCTAGGTGCGGATTTATCTGAGGTAATAAGCTCCATTTCAACTAGCTGCATAGAGGTCTCATGGGCAGAAACTAAACTTTTGAAATCCAAACCAGATTCTAGTAGTTCATCATACTTTCCTGATTGAACAATCATCCCATCTCGCATAACCTAACTCAGTTCAAGTTAAATTCAAGTATGAACATACAAACAGTAGATAAGATGAGAGATTATGATATTTACTAAGATCAGATCAACATTATGTAGGAAATCAACTTGGTGAGTGACCAGCAAGATTGTCTTGTTTTTAAGGGCTCCCCGCACACAGTCCTGCAAAGATCACGAAAAAATAAATTTTGTACATCTATAAAGAAACATAAACTTTGATCCTACAATAATCACCTTGAATATTTCTGAACCCGTGTGAGCATCAACGGCGCTAAAGATATCATCAAGAAGATAAATGTCACAATCTTGATAAACAGCACGTGCAAGTTGAATCCGCTGCTTCTGGCCACCACTGAGATTAATCCCACGCTCTCCGATCTCTGTTTGATCTCCAAGTTCCATCATTTCCAGGTCTTTCTCCAAGCAACAGTTTTTTATTACTTCCTTGTATTTCTGTCTGTCCATCGGTAAACCAAACATAATGTTGTCTTGGATTGTCCCATTTTGAATCCATGCTGTTTGTGCAACATATGCAGTGCTCCCACAAACCCTCACCTATTATAACGTCTAGCAAAGTTTACACAATGTTTTCTTGAATTTGACAAAGTTTAATGGTTTACCTTTCCAGATATTTTGTGCATTTCGCCAATAACGGATGAAAGAAGAGATGACTTCCCGGACCCCACAGATCCAACAATTGCTGCAAGTTCGCCATTCTTGATCACAAAGTTCAAATTCTTGACTACAGCACCGTCAGCAGCTTCATCATCCCAGCTAAAAGAACCATCTTTGACCTCCACCGCCATGCTGCCACTGCAACCCTCCTGCCTCTCCACCGCTCCCTCATCCAACTCCTTACTCAGCATGAACCTGTCCAATCTTCCCAACGAGATCATGGCCTGAGACAGGGCTATCATTGACTGAGGCAACGTACGAATAGGATCTTGCAAGTTCTTGAACAAGGACATGGCAGTGAAAACTGTCCCTGCATCAAGTGGGATCCCAAGCAATATTGCGCTTCCAAAGGTGAGCGAAGAAACAAACAAGGGGGTACTCCATAAAACAGTTACATTTCCACAAACAGAGAACATGAATTTGGTAAGCCAACCGTATTCAGACTCGCGAAAGGCTTGAATCCTCTTGTTGAAGTGTTCTTCCCATGCATGGAACTTAATCACCCTCATGTAATTAAGCATCTCATTTGTGGCTTTCATCCTCAGGTCGCGATTTTGCATTATACTGACCTGGAACCTGTTGTTCCGTCTCGTACCCATAACCACATAGATCACAGCCACCAAGAGTCCAATTAACGCGACCACAGTTGGCAGGCCAATGTATGAGTAAAGAATAGCTAATGTCACAGAAACTTGGAGGGGCAGAATCCAAATAACATGCAAATGAACCATCATATCAGAGAGCTGTTGAGCATCTACAGCCATGTAGTTCACTATCTGTCCAACACCATGTGATTGTCGAGCTGAACACGAGAGGTGTAACCCCTTTTTGTACAATGAAGTTATCAGCGTCGACCGAATCAACATTCCAAGCTTCTGGGAATGAAAATTGAACTGGTGGGATGTCAAAACTTCAATAAACTTTGCAACAAGAAGGGTTAGTATCAAGTAATACCCCTCGTATGGTGATGTTCTCTTTCCCGAAGTGTAATCCACGAATCTATGGATCAACAAAGGCCCAACATATGTGACAGACACTCTTACAAGTGCAAGAAATGCTGTGAAGTGTGAACACGACATCTTTCCAGAAACAACGAATCAACGTGATCTGGACCGGATGTTTTGAGTTTTCTTGAGGCTTAGGCCAGTTTTGTTTAAACAGCTTAGACAATTTTTCTGCCCGATGTTCTGGCGAAAGCATTGGGATGTCCTCTAGTTTAAGAGGGGTTTCATAGCCTTTCTTCAACAATGGGTTAATCCACAGCCAGAAGACTTTTGAAACGATTGAAGCTGATGCCCATCCAGTCACTTCTGTTGACTTGTGCAACTCATCTGCCTCTAATTCAGATTCATTCATCACACTGATTCCAGTTGATCCGGTTATGGATACAATCAGTAGGAAAGCCGAAAAGGGTAGACATATTAATGAAATTATGTCGTCGGATTCGAAAGGTGAAGTGTTTTCGGTTCCAGAAACTAGCCGGACAATGCTGGAAGAAGCCAACAGAGCAATAACAATGAAATTAACTCCCCAAAACACCCTTAGAGACAGTGGATGAGTTGCAGCTTGAACTCTCTTTTCATGGATGATTAATATTGTGATTACAAAGAAAGATATAGCTTGAATTAACCAACAAATTCCATCTATCAGCTTCCATGTCATTTGGTTATCTTGTGTGAATGCCAAAATTGAAGAAACAATCGACAAAACAGTTAATATGGCTGTAACAAACACAGATAACTTAAACCAAATGTTGGTATTGACAGTGACTCTACTTTTAGTGATAAGAGGTTCATTAACAGAAAATGTGTTGGAGGTGAATCTTGAACAGAGCTTTTGAACAGCAAAAACAAAAAGGGTGAACAAGAAGATGAGATCAACGGTGGATAAGAGTGCTCTTTGTGGGCATGGTGAAAACAAGATGAATCTCAGCCATTGAAGTATGAGTGAAGCTCCTGACGCGTTTTCTGCCATAACGGAGCTTGAAGAAGAGGAAACAGAAGTTATCTAAGCATCAACGTGACTAGTGTGGCAGTTCATTTGTAAATATAATCATGCAAAGCCCGGCAAGGGCAAAGGGGTCCTATCCTTTTTTCCATCGTTGACTTCTAAATGGTTGGTTACTTGGTTTACAGGTTAGGTGTAGATGGTTGGCATTGAAAAAAATATTAGTAACTTAATATATTAGTTATAGTTTATTTATTTTATAGGTTAGGTGTAAATAATTGATACTCCCTCCGTCCCATTAAAAGTGTCCTATTTTGAATTTTCAAAGTCTTTATTTATAAACTTTGACCTTAAATAATTTTGTGTGTGTTAGATAATACTTGATGAAAGTTATATGATTTGAGTGTGTTTTACAAGTGTTTTTATCGGGTTAATTTTCATTAAGTTTTATATAACACAAAAAATATATAATTAAAGTCAAAATTTATAAATAAAGACTTTGAAAATTCAAAATATGACACTTTTAATGGGACGGAGGTAGTATTAAAAAAGTTTATTAGTAACTTAATATATTAGTTATAGTTTATTTATGTATTATAGATATTTTAATTAATGATTATACACCTTACTGAGTTTTTATTATTTTATATGGTATTACTCATAAGATATTAAGATATGGCTGCAGAAACCATTGAGTATTAGGGCCTTAAAGGAAGGGGCCGACAACCTATTAAGATATGGCTGCATAAGCCACAGAAGTGTGAACCAAAAAGAAGATTGACAAAAATCTTAAAGCTCTAATATATTGTATCTAATATATACCAATGTTGTTCTAGTCTAGTAATGAACATTGGTGTAATATTTAGGAGCAGGGAGTAGATTTAGCTGGTGTGTGAGTCAGGGCCGGCCCAATGGGCTTCCGACCCTAGGCACAAGCCTAGGGCCACCCAAATTGAAAGGCCTCAAATTTGTTGTGGGTTTTTTTTGTATAGTAGGCCCATTTTGAGTTTAAAAAAAAAACAGTCCATAACATGAAAGGCCCGTTTTGAGTTTTAATGAAACACAAAAGGCCTCACACAGATTCATTCACGCGCGCAGATCAATGAATTGAAGAACCAAAGGTCGGCGGCTGTACAATGATGGTATTGAAGAACGAATCGTCATCCGATCAGGCGCTAATCGTTGGTAAGTAATTCACTAACGGCTCTTTTTGCTTTTTTACATCTATATCTTCTTCATCTTCAGTTCTTCCATTTGATTACAACAGTTGTTACAGTTCTTCTATAATCGATTACAAACAAACCATTAACCAAACCGTGTGATTACTGTCTTACTGATTAAATCAGTTCTTCGATTAAATATATGTTGTTCGATCGATTCAGTTCTTGTTCTTCGATTTGTAGCAGTGGCAGAAGTTGATTAATTTGTGGCAGACGTTGATTGATTCGGGAATTAGGGCTTAATCGTTGGTTGTTTGTCTATTGAATTTGTTGTTTAGGGAATTAGGGCTCATTATCAATCTCTCAAATAGATTTATATTTTATTAGAACTTTTAAAGTAAATGATTTTTGGAGGTGATTTGTGGTTAGGTTAGTTTCTTGATGTGAATTATTCCTCTGAACAAAGTATGGTGATCTGATCATGAAACATAGAAAATTATTGATGTGAAGTTTTCTAAATAAAATATGGTGATCTGTTTATTAAACATGGATAATTCATGAAATTTGTCGATTTTTCGAGGTTACTTGTGCTTAGGTTAGTTTCTTTATGTTAAGTTTTCTGAACAAATATGGTGATTTGTTTATAAAACATAGAAAAAATTAGAAATTTATTGATATTTAGAGGTGATTTGTGCTTTGGTAATTTCTTGCTGTAATTTTCTTTGAACTTAGGGGAGGGGGTGGTCACTAGTGATAAAATTTCATCACTCACAATATCCAATCATGTTCCGCCATGTCAGCAACCATTTTTCCATCACTCACAACCTTTTTTAGTGGGGGTGGTAATCACTCACCACCACACCCAACAATTTCCACCCAACCAACAATTGCCTTCACAATAAAACCCATCATGGCGTTGAAAAAATAACGAAATTTTCTTGATGTAAATATTTCTGAACAAAATATGCTAGTCTGATCATACATCATAAAAAATTGTTGTAATCTTTTTTTTGGATGTTAGATCTGATATCCTCATTCTTAATAAACAAAATATGCTGGTCTGACCAACTATAAACTTTTTAGTTTATATGTTGAAAGGGTAATTTTGCGAAAAAGGCCTCCACTTCGAAGTTCGCTTAGGGTCTCCAAAAACCTAGGAACGGACCTGGTGTGAGTCTATCGTTCTAAAAAATATATGTTTGCCAATGCTATCTAAATGCGATAATGATGTATATCATTCTTGTTTTTGAAAACCCAAAACTCTGTAATGATAAAATTACAACATCAACAGGGATGTCCGGTTGATCTCAAAGGGTTGGTCCGGACGAGATCTTAAGTCGAAGGACTAAACGAGTAAAATAATAATTAAATGTATTTAATTATTATTTGAATTTTCTTAGTATTAGATTTGATTAGTGTCTAATTGTTTAGAGATAAGTATAAGTAAGAATATGAGTTCTAGTAGAATTAGATTGTTTCTAGTATTTATATTCCTGTCTTGTAGTGTTATTAATTAACAACAATTAATAGAAGAAATTTGTGAATCCCGTTTGTAATCATCTCTCTGATCTCGTACCCAAGTTTAATAAGTGGTAACAGAGCCACGGTTTTGAGAGTCATTTTCAGAGAAGAAGAGTAGCCCCCTTGCGGGGCTGCAATAGCGGTAAACTGATCGGAAAGTTTCGTGAGATCGAGAGTTAAAGGTGAAGGCAAAAGGAGTCGGAATTATCGGCCAGATTTCTTTCAAACTAGTTGAAGAAAAAAGGGGTGTTGAACTAAACCGTGAAAGTGTGTCGCCAGTTAGTGCCGTGATCGGAAGTTAGTAATCGCTGCAAATTAGCCAGGTTCTAGCTTCTGGAGCTTGAAGGTTCTTTATTTTTTTGTAAGTTAAAACAAAAATAAAGAAAAGTTATTCCTTGGTTTCTGAAATAAAACCGTGCATCGGGGAAGTTTTGATCCGTCGAAGTATTATCACTTGTGGGTTTAACAAGCGGTCATAGTCAAACATAGAAAATGATGTCATGCTACCCACGTTGGCATTGGACTTTGAATTAGGAAGTTTGAACTAAATCAAACAATAGTGGTATGAAATTTTATATTTTTGGAAGTCATCCAACAGAAGGGATCGTGAAGTGGATCTCAATTCTCATGTGAATAAATATATACCGACTGCTAGAAGATATGATTCAGAAGTT
The DNA here is from genome assembly GCA_030545235.1 of Helianthus tuberosus. Lineage (NCBI taxonomy): Eukaryota > Viridiplantae > Streptophyta > Magnoliopsida > Asterales > Asteraceae > Helianthus > Helianthus tuberosus. Next base: position 193,310,659 of record CM060352.1, on the reverse strand, counting down.
TTTTTGTGGTGAAGCAATACAACAACGACTTGTACACGTATGGGTTTTCTAGCTGCCATGTGGTGATCGGGATAGTGGTATTCCAACGGAGTTCAAGAAACGCCAACAAGTGTTAACGATGGGGGTGGTCCGAGTAGCGACCAACTACAAGCCAACAACGGTTCAATGTGGAACCAGTGACGGATCAGATTTTTTGGATTAACATTCTTAATACTGTTTGAGTTGGTTACAAATAATATTTTTTATTATTTGGGTTATTGTTCCGTTGCGTATTGGCTCCTTCGGTTACTTAGTTTGTTACTCGTGTCACGGGGAGTACCATTTAGGAAGGTTGGTGGTGACCGGTGATTAGTTTAGCGACGGCTTTTTTGGAACTAGAAAAACGAGTTTGTCGCAGAAGAAACGAAACAGCAGGAAGCTAACAATTTCGCCTGACAATCTAGGCTTGTATTTCTGTTGAATGTGACCCATCTGTTTCAGGTTTAGAGGTGTTTCCGATCGAAGGTGTCTAGGTACCAATCGCAGTAAGTTTCCGATCGCAGTAGTTTAGAAATCGATCGCAGTGAAGAACCAGTCAAGAAACCGAAACGATGGCAAAGTTACAAGTAGTAGGGTGAACAAAAGCAGAAGACTACCACTCTTTCAAAGGCAGTGGTAAAAGATCCTTATCAGATCTTGGTAAACCCTTTGATTCAAATTGATTGAAGGCAGTTGACAAGTTATCCCTTCTTCTAGTTGATAGAGTTCTGTTAATTGTCAAGTTGGTTCGATTGAAGTGGGTTTGAAGGATAGTTGGAATGCTACTTGAAAGGCGTTCGAGGGCCTCTTGAAGTCCAATAAAAAAGGTCACATAGTCTGTGACTACCAATCGAAGCCCAATGAAAAGACTTTTTTCGCCCAAAGCGAAGTGTGTTGCTCAGGTTTTCCCAGATGAAGTGGCGTTGTGACTACCGGAAGAAATGATGTTAGTACCGTTAATGATGTTATAACCAATAAGGATAGTGGAGTGTGTCTACTAAAGATGTCAGCGTAGGTCACGTGTTTGCCAAAGATGATGCGGCAGATCGAAGCAGAATAAGTCAACATTGAGAGGGAAACTTATGGAAGTTGATGTTGAGAAGGAGTGATAAAATTACAACATCAACAGGGATGTTCGGTTGATCTCAAAGGGTTGGTCCGGAGGAGATCTTAAGTCGAAGGACTAAACGAGTAAAATAATAATTAAATGTATTTAATTGTTATTTGAATTATCTTAGTATTAGATTTGATTAGTGTCTAATTGTTTAGATCTCTCAATTTCTATAGTGTAGAAATAATTCTCAGGCATTATACCCACTAAAATAGCAAAGCCCTGCCTCGTTGTAAGTATTCTAACCCCCAGTTACATATTAGATACGCTGCCCGATTGATCTAGTGCTCCGTAACGGCTGTCGAGGCTCTGCCCGACGTAGTCGTTGGAGTTCTGTCTCGGGGATGGTATAACTAATGTAAATTTGGGTTATTATACTAACGCATGTGCATTGTGTAATTAATAGATAATCACCAAGAAATCACAAAGGAAAACCCTAAGTTAGCAATGTGAGTAATTCCTCTTTTTGTAAACTGTTTTACAAAACCTCAAGTGTTTTACATTATACTAAACAGTGATTGAGTATTTGTATTCTACAATTATCATCAGTATGTTGGGGTTTTGTATACAAAATTTGTTACTACACTGTGAGTAGTAACATGACCACAAGTTGGGCTGACAGTACCGTGGGTGGTAATTAAAGTAGAAAAATAAACAAATGTAATTGCGAGATTGCCCTCAATGCTGTAAACGGTTTTACCTGTCTTGATTAAATTGGGATTCACTCACCAGTATTTCCCACTGACAAATTGTTTTTTAACGCGTTTTAGGTAACAAAATGTGAAAGCAAAATAGAAGCCAGCTGGACAGCACTGAAGGCTTGGAAAAGTGGCTATAAAGTTACCTAAAATAAAGAAGATGTTTTATTAAATAAAATAAGGTTTTCCCCTATAAAATGTTTGTAATGGAAACTTGGGAATTTCCCATGTGTTTAATATTATAAAAGTGTGATATTTTACTCTAATAAAATATTTCCTAACTACGGTCCTGATGTAATTTCCCCTGCCAAATTGATAAACACCGATACCACTGATACTGGCCGCGGCCGCCCGTTCCCGGGTAATTAGGGGATGGGGGTTGCGACAGAAAGTGGTATCAGAGCTACAACCACTTATTCAGCCACATAATTGTTCTGCTGACACCAAAATACTATTCAATATGTTAGGAAATACTTAACATGGATACATGCATATCTGTATATTATTTTCTTGTGTTATTTGACTATTTGTTAGTTTACAGTATGAGCGACCAAGGACCTTCAGACGCTTACCGTTAGTTGTCCAGCTCACTTAGGGACGAAGGCACCTCTTCACAGCCTACCCCCTAGGGGTATTCGGCTGACACCGAAGAAGGGATTTTCATGTTCAAAGCACAATCTGAAGAGCCATTCCCTCCCAAGAAAAGAGGATGGTTCAGCAGAGGAGCTCATGAACGTAGAAAAAGGATGAGAAAACTTCAGCAGCAGCGAGCTTTAGCAGCCACGAGTAGAGAAATGAATGCTCAAACACAGGATATGATCAATAGGAGACTAGCAAACTTCCATATACTAGCAACCACACCTGCATATCCGAATCTAGAACAACTCATAGCATCCCAGCCATTACCAATATTTCCCATACAACCTATGGAATTGGAGCCAAACCCAGTAGACCAAATACCAATACCTGATTTTGACCCAGCTGAGATTCCTAGAGTACCAGCACCCCATCCCCCAGACTATGACCCATGGTTGATGACCATAGGGATTATCAACAACGCTACCCATTAGAAGACGAACACATGCAAAACCTAGCACCCTATCCAAACCTTGACCCTCTGGACCCATATTTTGATAATGACCAATACATCAGGGAAATCCTAGAAAACCCGTACCCACACGTAGAACCCATGCCCCAGTTTCCTGACCCAATACCAGCACCCGCACCACCCATGAGCACTGAGAATGTGCAAGAACTCCAAACCTTTGGTGAGGAGATTTTAGAAGGAAGTGAGAGAATGAGACAAATAGGTGAAAGACTCGTCTAGAAATATGACGAGCATAACATGGAATTCTGGATGAACCCGTATCATTAATAGTAATAATATATATATATATATATATTATGTTTGTATGAAAGAAAATATCTAGATAACAACTACGGATGCATACTAGTATTGTGTTTTCAATTCTAGTTGTATTTGTAATAGATATAGATGCATAATATAAAATAGAGTAAAGGTCACAATGTTCGACGATTTTGATCAATATGCTTGTTGTGTGATTGTTTGCATTAAATATTATCTTGTGATATTAATATGTGGTAAATGTTTAAAATTCAGATGGACAACGAAGTGAATCAAGAAAACCAGAATAACGATAATAATGGAAACCAAGTAGATAACAGTGCCATCCAACACATAGTGGCACAAGGGATTATAGATGCGATGCCATATATTATCAAAACGGTTAAGGAAGCAGATAATAATAAAAGTAATAATGGCAGTAAGCGACCACCTACTGAACCAGAACACAGCGTAAACAATGGACCAATACTTCAAGTGCCCATTCCAAAAAGAAGAAGAACCATGTCTTATGGTTGTTCTTACAAAGAATTATGGTCTTGTAAACCAATAGAATTCTCGGGCAATGAAGGACCCATTTCAGCTCTACGTTGGATAGAAAAGACTGAGGCAGTCTTGAAAATAAGCAAGTGCGCAGAAGAAGATAAGATAATGTTTGCCTCCAATCTATTTAAGAACTCAGCTTTAGAATGGCGGAACACTATCCTCAAGTCTAGGGGAAGTGACAGGGTTTACAATATGGAATGGAAAGAATTTAAAAACATTGTTGAAAGGAAATTTTGTCCTCCTAATGAAAAAGAACAGATAGCAAATAAGTTCTTAAACCTCAGAATGACTGGAGTGGATAGTAAGGGTTACACTACTGCATTCTTTGAATATGCTAGAATAGTGCCAACTCTTGCATCGCCAGAACCAGTATTAATCTCCCGTTACATCTGGGGATTAATCAGTGAGATTAGGCATGTAGTCAAGACAGCTAAACAACAAATCATAGAAGAAGCTGTAGAACTAGCAAATACCTTGACTGATGAATTAGTGCGTACACAAGAAGAGAACCAGAGGAGGAACCTAGCTCAAAGGCTTAGCCAAGAATTTCGTTATGGAAATTCCAACCGTTGGAAAAATGTAGGTTCTACCTCTACACCTTACTGTAAGGCCTGCAAAAAGAAGCATTCAGGAAGATGCTCCACATACTGCAACTTCTGCAAGATAGCAGGACACAAAGAAGAAGATTGTAGGAAGAAACCAAGTAACGGAGTGTGGTTCAATTGTGGAGAAAAATGGCATATCAAGCCAAATTATCCGAAACTAGCTCCAGCCATAAACAACAGTACCACTAAAAATGCTAGAGCATTTGTTCTCACTGCAGAAGAAGCCAAAATGATTCCGGACGTGATTGCCGGTACATTTTTAGTTAATGATGTTTTTGCTAAAGTATTATTTGACTCTGGTGCAAACCAAAGTTTTATTAATACTTCATTTTGCAAACTTCTCAATCAACCATTAACTAAACTCCCACAAGAATGTCTAGTAAAGACAGCAAATGGAGAAACTATTAAGATCACCGAAATCTTGCAGGGAGCAAGAATAAAATTTTTAAATCAAAAGTTTATTGCAAACCTTTACCCAATGAATCTGGCAGGATTTGATGTGGTATTAGGAATGGATTGGTTAATAGCCAATAAAGCCAGTATTTTATGTGATCAAAAGTCAATCCAAGTAAATTCACCAAAGGGTGAAAAGATCACAATTAAAGGAGATAAGCCGTCTAGATCCACAAAATTTATCTCTGTGATGAAAACAGCTAGTTATGTAAGAAAATGATCATTAGTGTATTTGATTTCCATAATCATTAACACTAAAGAAAAAGAACTGAAAGATATTCCCGTAGTATCTCAGTTTCCAGATGTGTTTCCAGAAGAATTACCAGGACTATCGCCAGACAGAGAAGTTGAATTCAGAATTCATCTGTTACCAGGGACAGCACCAATTGCCAAAGCACCCTATCGTTTGGCACTAGGAGAAATGCAAGAGTTAAAGAAACAACTAGACGAACTGTTGGAGAAAGGATTTATACAACCAAGCTCATCGCCATGGGCAGCACCGATCTTATTTGTTAAAAAGAAAGACGGGTCAATGCGAATGTGCATTGATTACCGTGAATTGAACAAAGTCACGATTAAAAATCAGTACCCATTACCGAGAATCGATGATTTGTTTGATCAGTTACAAGGAGCTCGATTTTTCTCTAAAATCGATATACGCTCGGGATATCATCAATTAAAGGTACGGGAAGAGGACATTCCTAAGACCGCTTTTAGAACAAGGTATGGCCATTATGAATTTACTGTCATGCCATTCGGTTTAACCAATGCCCCAGCCGCATTTATGGACATGATGAACCGAATATGTAAGCCATACTTGGATAAATTCATAATTGTCTTTATAGATGGTATTCTCATTTATTCTAAGAGTAAAGAGGAACATGCAGCGCATCTGCATGCACTCCTAAGTTTATTAAGAAAATAAAAGCTTTATGCCAAGTTTTCAAAATGTGAATTTTGGTTAGAAGAAGTGCAGTTTCTTGGACATTTAGTCAATCATGAAGGAATTCATGTGGATCCTGCAAAGATTGAGGCAATTACCAAATGAAAAACCCCTGAATCACCAACCGAAGTTAGAAGTTTCCTAGGATTGGCCGGTTACTATAGAAGATTTATTCGAGATTTTTCTAGAATAGCCATTCCCTTAACTAAGTTAACCCGTAAATCCGTTAAGTTTGAATGGATACCAAAACAAGAAGAAGCCTTTAGAATTCTTAAGCAAAGATTAACCAATGCACCCATACTAGCGTTTCCAGAAGGAACAGAAGACTTTGTAGTCTATTGTGACGCTTCTAAGTTAGGTTATGGATGTGTGTTGATGCAACGTCAAAAGGTTATAGCATACGCCTCTAGACAACTTAAGAATCATGAAGAAAATTATTCAACCCATGATTTGGAATTAGGAGCCATAATATTTGCCCTTAAGATTTGGAGACATTATTTGTACGGTAGTAAGTTTACCATTTTCACCGATCATAAGAGTTTAAGATATGTCTTCAGACAAAAGGAATTGAATATGAGACAAATACGCTGGATGGAGATACTTAGTGATTATGATTGTAATATCCCGTATTATGCAGGAAAGGCAAATGTAGTTGCTGATGCTTTAAGTCGAAAGTATCACGAAAGGTCAAAAAGAGTACGTTCTCTTAAATTAAATCTACAAGTAGATTTAAATGAATAGATTAGGAAAGCCCAAGAATCAGTAATCAAAGATGATACTGAAAAATTGAAAGGAATGATTAAGGAATTAGGACAAGAAACAGATGGAATTTGGAGATTCCATAAGGAAAGGATGTGGATACCCAAACTAGGAAACCTACGCCACCGTATATTAGAAGAAGCTCGTAAGTCTAATGATGCATCCTGGAAGTGATAAGATGTATCAAGACTTAAGAAAGAATTTTTGGTGGATAGGAATGAAAAAGGATATAGCAGCTTACTTTTCTAAGTGTTTAACCTGTTCACAAGTTAAAGTTGAACATTAGAAACCCTCCGGTTTGTTGCAACAATTAGAAATGCCGGTGTGGAAGTGGGAATTGATAACAATGGATTTTGTTACCAAATTACCCAAGACAAGGAAAGGTAATGACACAATCTGGGTGATTGTAGACCGGTTAACCAAGTCAGCTCATTTCTTACCAATGAAGGAAGCTTTCAGGATGGAATAGTTAGTTAAGTTGTATGTAAATGAAATAGTTTCATTACATGGAATTCCTTTATCAATTGTTTCTGATAGAGATAGCCGTTTTACCTCTCATTTTTGGACTAGTTTCCAAAAAGCAATGGGAATCAAGTTAAATCTAAAGACAGCTTATCACCCTCAAAAGGACGGACAAAGCGAAAAGACAATTCAGACGATGGAAGATATGCTTAGAGCTTGCGTAATTGATTTCGGAGGTAATTGGGACGATCATCTGCCATTAATAGAATTTTCCTACAACAACAACTATCATACAAGTATCAACGCTGCACCATTCGAAGCACTTTATGGATGAAAGTGCCGAACTCCAGTCTGTTGGGCAGAAATTGGAGAAAAGCAACTATCTGGACCTGAGATAGTGCAAGAAACAACCGAAAAGATTGTTCAAGTCAAGGAACGACTGAAAGCAGTACGTGATCAACAAAAGAGTTATGCTGATAACAGGCGGAAGCCGTTGGAGTTTCAAGTAGGAGACAAGGTGTTATTGAAAGTCTCTCCTTGGAAAGGAGTAGTAAGATTCATCAAAAGGGGAAAGCTAAGCCCAGGTATGTTGGACCTTTTAAGATTATTAGAAGAATAGGATCTGTAGCCTATCAGCTACAACTGCCAGAGGAGATGGCAGGAATACATGATGTATTTCATGTACGCAATCTCCAAAAGTGCTTAGCCGATAAATCACTAGTAGTGCCTCTTAAGGACATAAAGGTAAATGAAAAGTTAAAGTTTATAGAGAAGCCTCTACAGATTGAAGACAGAAAGGTCAAGAATCCTAAACACAAGAGAATAGTTCTGGTCAAAGTAAAATGGGACTCCAAAAGAGGACCAGAATACACTTGGGAGCTTTAATCAGAGATGCAGAGGAAATACCCACATCTGTTCCAGTAGACCTCGAGGACGAGTTCTAAAACAAGGTGGGGAGGATATAACAACCCTCCTAAAATATTCCCGACACCCCTAATATATTTAGAGTGCCCCTATACGTCAAAAAATACACCCCGTATACGTAAATTGGCCCTAAATACCTTTATATTATTAAAAATAAAATAAAAACAAAATCTGAGTGTCGCTCGCGGGCCGCGAAGACCATCTCTTCGTCTTACGCGGTCCGCGACAGCTAGGCCACCAGGAGCAGCCCGGAGCTGCCACGTGTCGTGGACGTGTTGGGTCAAGGATTCGAGTCAGCCAAGCTAGGGCCTACCCTAGTTGGCCTCGCGGGCCACGACAAAGTCGACGATCTGCCCTATAAATTGCTTCGATCGGCCTTCAGTTTACGTCGTTCAAATCTCTCTCTCAATTTCTATAGCGTAGAAATAATTCTCGGGCATTATACCCACTAACATAGCAAAGCCCTGCCTCGTTGTAAGTATTTTAACCTTTGGTTACGTATTAGATACGCTGCCCGATTGATCTAGTGCTCCGTAACGGCTGTCGAGGATCTGCCCGACGTAGTCGTTGGAGTTCTGTCTCGGGGAGGGTATAACTAATGTAAATTTGGGTTATTATACTAATACGTGTGCATTGTGTAATTAATAGATAATCACCAGGAAATCACAAAGGAAAATCCTAAGTTAGCAATGTGAGTAATTCCTCTTTTTGTAAACTGTTTTACAAAACCTCAAGTGTTTTACATTATACTAAACAGTGATTGAGTATTTGTATTCTACAATTATCGTCGGTATGTTGGGGTTTTGTATACAAAATTTGTTACTACACTGTGAGTAGTAACATGACCACAAGTCGGGTTGACAGTACCGTGGGTTTTAATTAAAGTAAAAAAATAAACAAATGTAATTGCGAGATCGCCCTCAATGTTGTAAACGGTTTTACCTGTCTTGATTAAATTGGGATTCACTCACCAGTATTTCCCACTGACAAATTGCTTTTAAACGCGTTTCAGGTAACAAAATGTGAAAGTCAAATAGAAGCCAGCTGAACAGCACTGAAGGCTTGGAAAAGTGGCTATAAAGTTACCTAAAATAAAGAAGATGTTTTATTAAATAAAATAGGGTTTACCCCTATAAAATGTTTGTAATGGAAACTTGAGAATTTCCCATGTGTTTAATATTATAAAAGTGTGGTATTTTACCCTGATAAAATATTTCCTTACTACGGTCCTGATGTAATTTTCGCTGCCAAATTGATAAACACCGATACCACTGATACTGGCCGCGGCCTCCCGTTCTCGGGTAGTTAGGGGATGGGGGTTGCGACAGTCTGCCCCCGGATAGGAAAGTCGAGTTTAGAATTGACATCCTGCCTGGATCAGCTCCTGTAGCCAGAGCACCGTACCGTCTGACACCCACTGAGATGAAGGAGTTGAAGGCGCAACTTGAAGAACTTTTAGAGAAGGGATTTATACAGCCGAGTTCCTCGCCCTGGGGACCTCCTTTTCTATTTGTTAAGAAGAAAGACGGTTCAATGCGAATGTGCATTGATTACCGCGAGTTAAATAAAATCACAATAAAAAATCGGTATCCTTTGCCAAGGATCGATGATCTATTTGATCAACTGCAAGGAGCCAGTTATTTCTCAAAGATTTATTTGAGATCTGGCTATCATCAATTGAAGGTCCGAAGTGAAGATGTTCTGAAGACTGTGTTTCGAACTAGATACGGCCACTATGAGTTCCTATTGATGCCTTTTGAGCTCACGAATGCGCCTGCGGCATTCATAGATCTCATGAATAGAGTTTGCAAGCCGTACTTGGATAAGTTTGTCACAGTCTTCATAGACAACATACTTATCTACTCACGTAGCAAGATTGATCATGAAAAACATCTTCGATGTATACTCGGACTACTACAACAGGAGAAGCTCTACGCTAAATTCTCCAAATGCGAGTTCTGGCTCAGCGAAGTCCAAGTCTTAGGACACATGATCAGTGAGCGTGGTATCCAAGTGGATCCCGCCAAGATTGAAGCTATCTTGAACTGGGAAGCACCTAAAACCCCTTCAGAGATCCGTAGTTTATTAGGATTGGTAGGCTACAATAGAAGATTCATTGAGAACTTCTCTCGAATCGCCATTCGTTTAACTGCGTTGACCTGAAAGAATGTGAAGTTTGACTGGGGTTCTAAACAGAAGGAATCCTTTGAGATTCTGAAGCAGAAGCTAAACAATGCTCCTATTCTAACCCTACTTGAAATGATAGAAGATTTTGTCGTGTACTGCGATGCGTCGCACACTGGAATGGGTTGCGTGCTTATGCAGAGAGGCAAAGCGATTGCCTATGCATCACGCCAACTCAAGGTACACGAAAGAAACTACACCACCCATGATCTAGAATTGGGTGCAGTGGTGTTTGCATTGAAACTGTTGAGACATTACTTGTATGGCACAAAGTGTATTATATACACTGACCATAAAAGTCTCTAACACCTCTTTAATTAGAAAGATCTTAATGTGAGACAACGCCGATGGATGGAAACTCTGAATGATTACGAATGTGAGATTCGTTACCATCCAGGAAAGGAAAATGTCGTTGCGGACACTCTAAGCCACAAGGAAAGGGCTAAACCAATTAGGGTTAATGCCAAGAGAATTAAGCTACGTACTAGCTTGACTGAAAAGCTACTAGAGGCTCAGAAGCAAGCCCAGCTAGAGGCGAATGCTCCGACTGAGGGATTAGGTGGAACTGTGGAACAGTTGACACCTTGAAAGGATGGAATCCTAAGGCTAAATGTTAGAATCTGGGTTCCAACTACGGAGGACTTAGAGAGTTGATTCTTGAGGAATCACACAACTCGAAATATTCGGTACATCCCGATGGGGACAAGATGTACCAAGATCTGAAGAAGAACTATTGGTGGATGGATTTGAAAAAGCCATAGCCACCCATGTAGCAAAATGCTTAACATGTTCGCAAGTTAAGGCCGAACATCAAAGACCATCTGGTCTGCTACAACAATTAGAGATTCCTACTTAGAAGTGGGAAATGGAAACAATGGACCTGATCACCAAGTTACCCAAGACCAGTTATGGAAATGACACAATATGGGTCATAGTCGATAGACTGACTAAGTCGGCTCACTTCTTGCCTATAAAGGAAACTTACAGCTCTGACAAGTTAGCTAACTTGTATGTTGACAACATTGTATCTCTTCATAGAGTACCGTTGTCCATAGTATCAGATAGAGATACTAGATACACTTCGCATTTCTAGAAAAGTTCCCAACAAGCTATTGGTATGTGCTTAAACTTTAGTACGGTTTATCACCCTCAAACTGATGGGCAGAGTGAACGTATAATCCAAACTTTGGAAGATATGTTGCGCGCGTGCACGATCAATTTGGGAGGTAGCTGGGATGAACATCTACCCCTGATCGAATTTTCTTATAATAACAGCTATCACACTAGTATAAAGGCCGCACCTTTTGAGGCTTTATACGGGAGAAAGTGTAGAACGCCCGTCTGTTGGGCTGAAGTTGGTGAAAGCCAGCTCTCTGGAACTGAGATTGTCCTTGAAACAACTGAAAAGATTGTGCAAATCATAGATAGACACAAGGCTGCCTGAGATAGGCAGAAGAGCTATACTGATAAAAGGTGGAACCATCTTAAATTCTAAATCAGAGACAAAGTAATGATCAAGGTCTCGCCTTGGAAAGGCGTAATGAGATTTGGAAAGAAAGGTAAATTAAGCCCGAGATATATAGGACCTTTCGAAATAACAGAATGTGTCGGGTCTGTAGCTTACAAACTAAAACCAACTGAAGAGCTGAGTGGAATCCATGATGTGTTCCATATCTCAAATCTGAAAAACTGCTTGGCTGATGAAGCACTTGTCATGTCTCATCATGATGCACAAATTGACGAAAGCTTAAGGTTTATTGAAAAACCTTTGTCCATTGGGGGTGTGATGTCAAAAAGCTCTGTAAGAAAAAGGTTTCCCTCGTCAAGGTGAAATGGGATTCCCGTCGTGGCCTAGAATTCACTTGGGAGGTTGAATCTTAAATGAGACGAAAATACCCAAATCTTTTTGAATGAATCTCGAGGACGAGATTTCCTTTAACGGGGTGAGGATGTAACACCTCGAAAATTCCATCCAATTATGTGACGGCACGTGTCCAATTCTCCAGCTAATCCTGTCTACGTGGAGGGAGAAACCTCCGACTAATCCCGACTATGTGGAAGGAGGAAGGATGTACATTGAACGTTAACTGAAACGTATCTTTGAATCTCCAACTAATCCTGAATCTGGGAAGGAGAAATGAAATTTATTTGCGCGTTAGCTAAAATGCGTCCCGGATCTCCGACAAATCCCAAATACGAGGAAGGAGGGGGACAAATTATGCCAAATGGCCGAAGATGTAAAGTCCAAGGACTAAACTTGGAAAATTCTCAAAATTTGATTTTTGGTGATCGTATATGGACCGCAAAGCCATGCGGTTTACGGTTCGTAAGCTACTTGATTTTCTGCGCGCCTTAGGTCCTTACGAACCGCAAAAAATACCCCTTACGGTCTGTAAGGGACTGCCAGAGGCAGATTTTGCTTGGAGACCAAGGATTTCTCTCATAGTGACACTTGTCTCGCAATTGTGCCAGTTTCCTCTGATCCTTACATGTCCTAGGACACTTGGGGACATCTTACAACTGATCATGACACTTGGAATGATCTTGTAGAACATCTCCAAGTATAAAGAGACCTCATAATCAACGAAATTACTTGCTCATTCACTCTTCTTTCTTTCTAAACCTGCATGGAGCTTTCCTCTGCGTAAGAGGACTCCATTCTAGTGTTCTTTCTGCTCAAACACTTCCAAGTAAGTGTTTACTTTAGTGCAATTTCATTTATTTAGTTATTTTTAAGCTAAAAGTCAAACAGTTGACTTTCTGTTTGACTTCAGATTCTTACCATTTTAGTCAAGGTTAAGTTTGATCCAAATATTCCTATGTGATTGTAATAACATTGGTATGATCCCTCTGCGATCATACCTTTGGACAATCACGTTTACTAGTCGAATTGTAAATTGAGCATTTTTTCGTAAAACTTGAATTTTATGACTAAAATGCATAAGTGGTTTTTATAACTTAAAACTTAGTTGTTTTATCACTTATACAAGTTTTATAACTAATATTAACTGATCATAACATGCTCAACTTGTTCAATTTAGTTTAGGGTCTTATTCTATGTCAAAAGTCAAGCAGTTTAACTTTTGCTTTGACTTTTGATACTGACCCGTTTGGTCAACGTTTAGGCTGTTTTTACGAACACTTGAACAATCCTTGTATTTGAATATTAATCACTTTGAATGTAATGAATGTTTATTTTTACTCCTAATACTTCCGCTGCATTGTTATTTAATTAATTGTGATTGTAACTGGTATCCAACTGTCACGACTTGACCCTTCCATGCCCACTAGAAATTGGGGTGTGATAGAGTTTGTATCAGAGCTACAATTTGAGTAAATTAGACACTAGTCTTTTGTGTCTAAACTCAAATATCACAATATGCAGATCCCATAATACTTTTATGAGTTCTAGTCTTGAACATAGGACTACTCCTTTATTATATTTAGTTATTGATTTTATGAACGCTTTACAATGTCGTTGAGACGCCGTAGATGAGGCATGGAACTTATGAAGGATCACGTATTGGGAAGCCTGAAGTTCCATATGGCGAACTACACTACTTTGGAGCTGATGACTCCGATACGAGGATGCTAAACCTTGTTACCAAATATTATCTCTTTTATTCCTTTGATATAACCCTTGATCCTTCTTACTCGTTATCATTGGAACCCGCTAGTACTTCCTCTATTCCTCCCCCAGAAAACTTTAATGAATCACTAAACCCTCCAACAGTGAATGGAGTAAATCAAGAAGAGGAATAGCTTATATGACGAAAAGAGGATAACTGAAGACTCATTTCTTTATTTTGTTTTGTTTTGTTGTTTTTCCAAAAAGTCCACTTATGGACAATCTTGTACTTAAATTCCAAAAGTCCTTATAGGACATTGTGGTGTAGTCTCTTGATTAAATGAAATCAAATTTCAAGTTCCTTTTCTTTTTTCTTGATCCGCTACTAATATCCTAAAATCTTACTGATGGTGATATAGCTCCCGACTGAATCGATGGCGAGCCGAAATACTGGAAATCTATCTAGTAATAAGAACGATAGTGACTACTATGATCACAGAGACGGTTCGGACGGAGAAAATATTCTTCGATCCATAATCGCTGAGGAAGTTGGAAAAGCTATGGCCGAATTCATGGCTAAGTTAAAAGGGCCAGAACCATTAGTACCAAAAGATAAATCTGTTTCTAAACCTCACTCGAGGACTGAAAAGACTCACTACTCCACGACTAAAAGTGAGCAAAGTGTCAAGAACAATGTTCGAACTGAGCACCGCAGCTCTAAGGATGGGTGCACCTATAAATACTTCGTCTCTTGTATGCCCCGTGACTTTACGGGCAAAAAGGGAGCTATTGATGCTCTAAAATGGTTGGATGAGATGGAGACGATATTAACGACTATGCTATCAAGGACACTATCAAATATGTGTTCCAATCTTTCAAACAAGAAGCATTGACCCGATGGAAGACAGTGATCCAATCCACGGGAAAGGTTGCACTCTACAACCTAAGCTGGGCTAAGTTTGTGGAACTTATCTGTGATACGTACTGCCCACCTCACGAGGTGGAGAAAGTTGAATCTGACTGTCTCAAGCTTACCATGAAGAACCTCAACTGTCGAGCTTATGTCTCTGATTATAACCCCATTTCAAGACTCGTTTCGTATCTGATTACCCCCCAGTCCAAGCGAATTGCGCGATTCATTGGAGGACTAGCTCCGGAAATCAAGGGGATGGTTAAATCCTCTAAACTTGCAACGTTTAGATCGGCTGTTGATCTAGCGTTATCTCTCACCGAGGAAGAGATACGGGCAAGAGCCGCCAAGTTTGATGATGACCACAAGAGAAAGCGAGATGACACCCCTGCCAGGGATTCAAAGAAGGGCAAGACTAGTACGGACTATAACTAGTCTAAGCCAGCTGAGGCCAAGCCCGAGTGCAAAACCTACAGGAAAAGGCATTTTGGAAAATGCCTGTTTAACCAGCCCAAAGGTTTTGGTATCTGCAAGCAGATGGACCACAAATCCCATCAGTGCAAGGATCTTAAGAACGCCACCTGCTTTGGGTGTGGCGAGAAATGGCACATCAAGACTCATTGCCCTAAGTATGCAACTGAGGCAAAGAACAAAGCTGTTGATGCTAAGAAAGGCAACGCTAGAGCCTTTCAGCTCACTGCACGGGAGGTAGTGAACGATGTCATGGTCATTACGGGTACGTTTCTCGTTAATGACATAGTTGCTAAAGTCCTATTTTATTTCGGAGCCGATAAAAGCTTCGTTGACCATAAATTTAGCAAACTTATAATCCTACCCTTAAGAACCTTAGATGTCACATATGAGGTCGATTTGGCCGATGGTAGTATAGAAGTAGCTTCCACGATTCTTGACGGATGCGCTATATCCATCAAGAATCAATCTATTCCTATTAACCTATTGCCTATGAATCTCGCGGGATTTGATATAGTTTTGGGCATGGATTGGTTATCTAATAACCAAGACTGCATTACCTGCGATAAGAAACTTATCGAAATTAAATCCCCGTCTGGTGATATACTCACTATCCATGGAGATCGACATTACGGATTGCCTGAAGGAACTTCCCTACTTAAGGCATCCAGATGCTTAAAGAGAGGATGTGTCATTTACATGGCAAAGCCATGCGCTTACGGTCCGTAAGCTACTTAGGTCCTTATGGACCGCAAGGCCTTAACCCTTACGGTCCGTAAGGGACTGCCAGAGGCAGATTTTGCTTGGAGACCAAGGATTTCTCTCATGGTGACACCTATCTCGCAATTGTGCCACTTTCCTCTGATCCTTACACGTCCTAGGACAGTTGGGGACATCTTACAATTGATCATGACACTTGGAATGATCTTGTTCAACATCTCCAAGTATAAATAGACCTTATAATCAACCAAATTACTTGCTCATTCACTCTTCTTTCATTCTAGACCTGCTTGGAGCTTTCCTCTGCAGAAGAGGACTCCCTTCTAATGTTCTTTCTGCTCAAACACTTCCAAGTAAGTGTTTACTTTAGTGCAATTTCATCTATTTAGTTATTTTTAAGCTAAAAGTCAAATAGTTGACTTTCTATTTGACTTTAGCTTCTAAACATTCTGGTCAAGGTTAAGTTCGATCCGAACTTTCCTATGTGATCGTAATAACGTTGTTATGATTCCTCTGCGATCATACCTTCAGACAATCACCTTTACTAGTCGAATTATAAGTCGAGCATTTTTTTCGTAAGACTTGAATTTTATGACTAAAATGCATAAATGGTTTTTATAACTTAAAACTCAGTTGTTTTATCACTTATACAAGTTTTATAACTAATATTAACTGATCATAACATGCTCAACTTGTTCAATTCAGTTTAGGGTCTTATTCTATGTCAAAAGTTAAAAAGTTTGACTTTTGCTTTGATTTTTTATTCTGACCCGTTTGGTCAACGTTTAGGGCTGGTTTTATGAACACTTGAACAATATTTGTATTTGAATACTAAACACTTTGAATGTAATGAATGTTTATTTTTACTCCTAATACTTCCGCTGCATTGTTATTTAATTAACTGTGATTGTAACTGATGTCCAACCGTCACGACTTGACCCTTCCGCACTTGAAACCGGGGTGTGACACCAACCAACCTTAAAACATCACTGTCATTACTTTGGTCTTCAAGACCATTATCTAAGTCTTTTTCAGAATGTAAGTAATGGTATAATATATGATCAGTTCCGGAATAGCCTAACAAATTCATCATTAAGGAAACCTCATGCACTGAGAACAAGTCAATATCAATATGGTCCACATAGTTAATCTTACCTCCGACATAAGTACGACCTAGAGGATTCGTTAACCTACCACCATGATGAATCCTTAAAGTGAAATGATTGGGGAAGCCATTTGCATTTTTCAACAATTTTTAACATTATCAGTATTACAACTTCATCACTGATTATAATGAAAACAACAAAAAAAAGAAAAAAATTGAGGGTACATTATCGTATAGTAGCGACACTTGTTCATGATTAATTGATTCTCGTAAGTACCATCCCTCCTATTGCGACATTATAAAAGAATTGTTGCTCTTAAACCTAAAGGACAAGTTGGGGGATGATGTGAATGAATGAGGGGTTTTTGGGGTTTGAATAGAGGGAAAGAAGAAGGGTAGGTTAAAAGACTTTAATGCTCTCACGTGGGCCCTACGTGACCTAAGTTTATTGTAAAAATTAACAGAGTTTGAGGTAAAGGATCTAACTTGTTAGGGTTTGTAAACATTAAGTAGGTTTTCTGTAATTAATAAAGTTAAAGGACACATTTTGCAATCCGATACAAACATAAAAGACTATTTGTAACACCTCATAAAATCACGTCCAATGATGTATTGACACGTGTAATAAACCCTAATAAAGTCCAATGTTGAATTTAAGGGACTAATTTTTCAAAAAATCGAAAACTTTGATAATAAAAGGACTGGAAGTGTTAGAATACCTAAAATAAGTTTCCAAATAACCTCTCACGATGTTTATATTCACAAATGTGCCACTTGATGAATAAGTGTAGTCGTTTGCGTAATTAATTGAAAGTTTGCGCAATAAAGGGTTAAAAGCGTCAACATGTTAATTCTTACCTCTGAGTGACCTTCTAACAAACCGGGAGCTTAATAATATTTAATTATACTCTCGAGAATGCCAAATAATGGCCATCTAAGGTTTTTATGCCTATAAGTAAAGTTACGCGCAACTTTGCAAGTTAGAGGGGCTAAAAGTGTCAATATGTTTAATTATACCTCTGAATGACCTTTTAGCGAATCCGAAGCATCGTGATGTTTAATAATACTTTCAAGAATGTCTAATATGGATTAGATGAGGCTTCAATACTATTAAATGATGAAATGCGCAAGTTTGCGCAATAGAGGGACCTAAAGCGTCAACTTTTGAATCTACGCCTTTCGGTGACCATCTAGGGGAACGAGAGCATATTAATATTTAAGTATATGCTTGGGAAGGATAAATATGGGCCATGGAAGGCTTGTATAACATTAAACGGCATTTCGCGCTACTTTGCACAATTTAAGGACTATTTGCGTCAAACTGCAAAAGTATGTCGATTCGTATGGTAACGGACCTTACGGAAATTGTCCATGAGTTAAAAATGCCCTAATTATCATTTCTATAGCTTAGATATAGGCTTAGAGGTGTTTGGTGCGCAAAAATAAACTTTCAAGTCCACCAGGGACTAAAAGTGTCAAAAAGTGCACAAGTTTGCATTTTCGCGCATATCTCACAATCTGAATATCTCCGGACACCCAAAAATTTATGTAAGCACTAAAATATTTTATTCTAGTGATCGCCTTGATAAAATTTCATTCGTCGCCTAATTTGGACTGTTTTTCGCGTCCGTTCGTGTTTCGTCGTAATTAGACGAACAACGTGACCGTACGGCCAAACGGACCGACATCCGACATGTTTTTGAGCATGTTTCATGTCCCTCATGTTTAGGCATCATTGTAGAGGCTTAAAAATGGTTTAACGGGCCTCAAACGCATCAGAAAGGGGCTAGAAGCATGCAGGGACCAAAACTGCCATTTTAGAAACTTGATTTCCAGCTGTTACCAGCTGTTCCAGCTGTTTTGATCAATTAAAAATGGTATTCCTTCAACAAGGGGCTGCCCATAGATTGCCAAAAACAGGGGGTAAAGGTGTACGATCCAGATGTGATCACGTTTATCAAGAAACGATCCTAACGGTCCTCAAAAACCTATATATACCCATTGAATTTTTGGCTCTCATTTGCACATATCCTTCTAATCTGATCTATTCTCTGAGTTGTGAGGATCTTGAACCTTTTTGAGAACCTCCTTGAGTCCCTTAGACCCTTTGTAAGTCCCCTTTCGTGTTTAGTTTAATTATTTAGCGGTTAAAGCCGAAAAGTCAAGCGTTTCGATAAACGCTTTGACTTTTAAACGGCTAAGCCATGGTTCGTAACGAACATGGCTACGTGACCATAATTAGGTAGGTAATTAACCCTCAAAAGGGCGCCTCCTAATTACCACGACAACTTAGTTAAATTGTCGGGTCAAATGAAAGTCAAACGGGTTAGTTTTAAATAAAATGCATAACTAATAAATTAAAAGTCATAAAATCAGTTTTGCCACATTAATAACTTGGTAAATATTAGTTGAACATGTCTAAGCATGTTCAACCCGACAATTCTAGGTATAGGCTCGGTTCGGAACCGAAAGTCGCAAAAGTTGACTTTTGCTTTGACTTTCAGTTCTGACCCGATTTAGCTTAGTTTAGATATGCCTTAGGATTCCATTAGGACCATATTATAAGTTAGTATAACCCTCCGAGGTTATACAACTTGGTTCCATAGAAATCCTAGTTCATGCTTGTTTCCGTTAAATGCCTAAATGTTGACCGTTATGCCCTTTTGACCCTAAAACGAGAATTTTGAAAATGTGAGAGAACAATAATCTTTATTACTGATTTATAAACTTGTCTTTAAAATTTGACATCAGTTTGAGGTCTAGATTAGGAGTTATGCTCAATAGCGTAATTAAAAAGCTTTTTGTTAATTAAACGGCATAATTAGCGTATAGCCTATCTAAATCCAATTTTTGAAACCAAAATTTTTACCTACTGATATAAAATAATATTTTAGGATTTTTGAAGATTTTATTTATTTTTAGGCTGAGCATAACTTAGAGTTCTAAGTTTGATTCGGTAATTGTCGGTTTTGCCCTTTTGGGCTATAAAATGAGTTTTACAAATCCTTTTGACCCCAAACCTTTTTCTACTTATCTAATATGATAAATAAAATATTTTGAGCCTTCTGGAATAATAAAAATATCAGCTTTCTATACAAAACCCGGAAATGGCTCCAAATCGCCTTTTTAAGCGTTTTTAACGCATAGTATGTATCGAAACTAGTTTAAATATATAAGGGTTGATGCCTACTGATATTTTCAGTAAATTTCTATATTTTAACAGTAAGCAAAATTTTTAAACTCAGATTCTCTGTTTTGCCCTTTTTAAGCCTATGTGGAATTACCAAAATGCCCCTACGGTGCATAGTATGGTTATAATTAATAAATTTCATATATATATGATACCCTACTGATATGACTTATTAAATTAAGTATAATTACTGATTTAATCAGACCTGTAACTCAGAATGATATTTAAACTCTCTTATAATCTTTAAAATGACCAAAATACCCCTACGGGGCATAAATTGGTCTTAAACTCGTTTTGGGCATAATGGAAGGTATCCTACTGATATCACAACATATTTAGGGCATATTAACTTAGGAAACTTGTATATGACTCTTTTGGTTACTCGTTACGCACTTTTCGCGTTCGGATCGGCGTATATAACTAGTTTGCATATATTAGCCGAAACGGGTCAAACCATATCGGTTTTGTCTCAAAATTCAGAATGTGTTTAAATTACCCATATTAAACAAGCATACAAGCTTGTCGGGTTAAAACCACATTCTAAACCGGTATTCGCTTTATCATGCATTTGAACCGTGTCTTCCTTTTTAAAACTAACCGGTCTAAGCATAGGCTTAATTAAGACCCGTTAGGAATCTAATAGGTTGTTAAAAACCTTCGTTCCAGATTTGGGAGCCCAGTAAAAGCTATCTGTACTTGCTGATTTGATACGGCTGATATTGAATTTATATTTAGCTCAGGTAAATACTTTTAACTTATTTTCCCTATACAGGCTTAGGTTACGGTATATAGAATACCGCTTGATCGAGCATCAAATCTTACATCTTTGGGTGGTTAATTGAATAATTTGATCGGCTCGTTTAAACAGTCTTGTTCACTTAAAGCCTTTGGGGGCTAATGATCATGTCCCGGATATCCTTGGCATCATCTTACGAGTTGGCCACGACCTGAGCATGGGGTGTAGGCGTACACCTGTCAGTGTATAACTCAATAATGTGGTGGGTCTATTGATCTTTAACCCGGACAAGATCCGGGCTACTGAACGCACAAGTAACATGTAATTCGTTCACAAGATTATATATTACATAATTATCCCAAGTTATAAAATGTTTTGTGCCACGTGCATTCAAATCAATTTTCAACCCTTTCCAAAATGAGTCAGTTAAATTGTATTTACCAGTGTAAACTGACGTATTTTCCAAAAGGTTAAGTGCAGGTACTACTCGTAATAGGCTGGCTGTCTTCTAGCGTCCACAATAAGTCTCGCAAGCTTGGATGCCTTAAAGTCTGTTGAACAAATGATTCATTTTATTTTTTTGATCCGCCTGTGGATCCTTTACATTCCGTTTGTAATACTTGATATTACTTTATATTGGTTTGTAATATATTTTATCTTTTGCTTCCGCTGTGCATTTAAATATTGTGTTGTTTGACTATGATGATATCAACTACGACACTATACTCCCCACCGGGCCCACCGGTGCCACGTGGAAAATTGGGGTGTGACAGGTTGGTATCAGAGCCAACATTGAGTGAATTAAACACTAGTCTTTTATGTTTAATCTCAATGACACAATAGCACATTCTTTGACCTTCTGAGTCTAGACTTAACATAGGAATACTCTAGTCTCTATTCGGAGGATTATTACTTTCGATTATATATTTTAATATGTCGTCAAGCAAGAAGCTATAATGGAAATTCTCCCCATTTGAAGCCTAGGAAGGGCCGAGCTTCGTGTTGCGACTAGGATTAACGTACAACCAAGGAGAAGCATTCAGAAATAAAATGAAGAAGAAACTCCTTTTTGCTGAAGATCGTTTCCTTAAAAGTCTTTATAACGATATTTATCTTTTAGTCCCTTTGAGGACAACATTATTCCTTTCAAGTCCCGTTTAGGGCAACCATATACTTGTTTAAATTTTAAGGGAACGATTATATTTAAAATATCATTCCTATATTATACGATCTACCATTATAATAAAATGGCAAAATCTAAAAAGGACAAGACCTAGCCTCGTGTCATTATTTAAGACCCGGCCAAGATGGCAGTTCCTCAATTTAGGTTCGGATCCTTATTAACATCCCGAGTTAGGATTGTTCTGCGTTAATTATTAAAAAGAAATCTTAAAGGTAAACCTAGCCTATATGACGAGGCCAAGATGGTAGGACCTATTCAAGAGATTCGCATCCTTGTTAACATCTGTAACATATTAACTTTTCTGGCAGACGTGGTTCGATAAAGTCACATAAGTCATCCTTATACTGGATTCTCCCGAAATCCCTTCTTATTTTGTGATTTAAACATCCATTAGTGATATAATGCCTACGGGCTATAATTAACATCCTCTGAGACTAAAGATAGTCGTAGCCTACAACTCCCTGTCAAGAAAAGGCGTGAACACGTTCAAGCCTAAATACCTTGATTCTACAAAATCATGGTTTATAATTTAAAGTTGCCCTTGTGACTTGACTTTTTGTGCTATAGTTATATTTTAATTAAAGTCAGGATAATTATAATAAAAATCCTGAATGAAAATAATATCATTCCTTTCCTGCTAGTATAAATATTAAAGAGAATCTTAAAAGGTTTGACCTAGCTTGAATGTCATTGAAGACCTAGCTAAGATGGTAAAACCTGTTTAAAAAGAGATTCAGATTCTTGTTAACATCTGAAAACGTGTTAACACTCCCGACAACAGTGATACGATAAAATCACGATTGTTATCTTTATATTAGGAACTTCCAAACCCTTTATTTAGCCTATATAATCAATAGGAATCATGGCTAATAAACGTCGAACATGATGTACACATCTAAACATCCACCTGGGATGTATACCTACGGGCAAAGATGCATACATGAAAACGATAGTTTTATTTCATAACTTCTTGTCAAGACAATGAATTATGAAATTTTCCGATCCAAAGGAATCATTGATTATGTTTTAAAATTTCCCTAGTGACAAGGCATCTGTGCCATCGAAAAGTCCTTTGGAACAAGCCGTTGTGCTATATAAGATGTCAGTATGACATTGACAGTCGTGACTTATGTCCCCTGTCTAGTAAATATGAAGGATTATATTCCGTTTAAACGCTAAAGATGGTTTATTTAAAAACTTAGGCAAAACATAATCAAATAAATTAAATACTATCTGTTGGCCCATATGGTTTATTCGCACCATGGCTACTTAATTATCAAGTTCGACAATTCGCTATGTAATTAAACCAATTTATTACTACTTGGGTTGTAGCCTTCAAAGCTTCACCATGGCTGACTTCTCTGAAGCTTACAATCGTCTAGTTGATCAGAATGATGATGCAAGACTGAACTTAACAAGCACCGAGTTACAGGCTATGATAGATACAGCCGTAAACAACGCTGTGGACCGTGTGTTGAAGGATCATAAGCGAAAGTGCGATGATACCCCAAATAAATGTTGTAAAAAGGGTAAGACCGGTTCGAACTATAACCAGTCCAAACCAAAGGAGGCAAAAACCCAAATGTAAAACCTGCAAGAAGAAGCATTTCGGAAAATGTTTCTATGAGCAGACCGGGGGATGTGTCATCTGCAAGGAGATGGATCACAAGACCCATGAGTGCAAGGACTTGAAGGACGCCACATGCTATGATTGTGGCGAGAAGGGGCACATAATTAACCGCTGCCCAAAGAAGGCAACTAAAAGGAAATGCACTCTGGAGTCACAAGCTAGGCCTTGTGGGATTTGTAACAAGAAAGGGCCCAAGACCTTGGAGTGCCAAGACATAAAGGACGCAACCTGCTTTGGTTGCAATGAAATAGGGTACATCAAGACAAATTGCCCAAATAAAACCAAGAAGCCTGGGGAGGCTAAGGAGACCAAAGCTGGGAGCTCTCAAATGGACGCTCAAGAGGCTATTCAGGATGACAATGTCACAACAGGTACTTTCTTTATCAATAACGCTCATGCTAAGAGTATTATTGATTCAGGTTCAGATAAGTCTTTCGTAGACAATAGATTTTGTAAATCATTAAATCTGCTTGTTAAAACTCTAAGTGTTAAGTATAAAGTAAAATTGGTCGATAGTACCTCAGAGACTACTTCAGCAATATTAGATGGATGTTTTATATCCATTAGGAATCATTTGTCTGATGTCCTAGTTTCCGTTAAAGTATAAGGACTCAATATAGTGATAAAAAAAAATCGATTTGGTTGTCTTGAAAATCAAGCCCATATTGTGTATAATAAGAAACAAGTAGTTATCAAGACTCCTTATGAGACAACCCTCATAATTACATGTATCCGTACGTTTAATTAATATTAAACAACATAAAAAAATGGTGGAACCGGCCGTCCCCAGAATCGAACCTGGGTCTAGGCCACACCCTTTCGCGCGCCTAGCCAACCGAGCTAGGTGCCTAGTTTGTGAAAATTTCTATTTTGATTGAATATAAGCACATGTACAATAACTTCCTTACTTCTTACTATAAGTCACCTACTTATCCTCCTTATGTTGACTAAGTATTAGAATCCAAGATTTTACCTCTATGTTTTGGTTACTCTTGACTTGCTTATGTTGACTAAACACTAGAAAGGATGAAGTAGAAACCATTAAGTATATCAGTGGTTATACTAGAAAGAACATGGTAAGGTATACATCACAATCATTCGATGGTAATACCCTTGATTAGTGAGGACATTAATGAAATCCACAAGAAAGATCCTCTTATACATTATGGGATGGTCCAAGTTTTAAGGACCTTATTAGAAAACCTATTATACGCGTCACGGAATAGGAAAACATTGAGTAATAATTTTCCGACTCCCCCATAAGATTTATAAACTATCGGCAGTGTGCTGCAGACCTTGGTTCATTGATGGAAATAGTGCCCTTATTCGGTTAACCTAGAATTTAAGCATAATGCACTATATATATATATTATGATTTAGCATCGGCAATAAGAGGGCACATTAAGATTTCAAAGCCTGTTTATTATGAATCCATTATGGATCCACCTCAACTACTCACGTTTTATAGATTAAGAAATAACCAGTCGAGGCCGAGATTGCCCTACAATTTGTCAAAGGTTTTATAGCTAAGTTTAAAAGGTTTAAGAATGGAGGCGTTTAGCCTTCCTGATGTATGATTAGAGGCAGCTCACATTAATAATGACACCAGATAAATCCATTATGGTGATTTTATGGCTAGGAGTTACGTTTGGTTGCAGGTACTACTAAGTCTCTCATAAAACCATAAGCTTAGCAAACTTTTAATCTTTCCCGTAAGAACCCCAGATAGTAAGTGTAAGGTAAAACTTACAGGCAAAATCATAAGAACCTTTTCTTCTGTTCCTGTTAGAAATCTCTAATCATGGAATTCTAGAAGTACCCTCTCTCTAGAAGAAGTGCGTCAGCATGTATAGTTGATATCTCTTTGATCTCTATCGATTGCGAATACCAGATGGTATGATAAAAAGCGCCACATGAGGATTGGTGTATCTTAATATGTTCCATAGATTACTTCCATGCCTGATCAGTATGGAGGTTTAATGCATGGAACCGCAAGGATATTCTAATAGTCATATGGTACTAAAGTCAACTAATGGTATTCAAGGAAGATAGCCAGAATGGAATTGCCAAAGTAAATGTTCCTGATTAAGGAATTCATGGACTTGTGACATAAATGTGTCACTTATCTGACACAGAATATGACAGATGAACTGGAGCCTGAGAATTGGAAAATCTCTGTAACCTCATTGTATCCTGATTACCCTGTTTACCTCCTGAGAGGCAGGTAGAATTAAGATTTATATCCCATTTAGGGTTGTATTCTTATGAAATCTCAAAGACGGCTAGTGCCATTATTGGAAGAATCAAAACCCCAATTAAATAAGTTTTGAAAATAAAGAATTCATATAGCCTAACCCTATTATTCTAAGAATTCGGTATTGTTAATTAAGAAAGACGGTTCATTTTGCTTATGCATTGAATACCGCAACCCAAATTAGGCAACAATTAAGAATTTCCATCAGCTGCCCAGGATCGTCGATTTGTTCGACTAACTGTGAGGATTAACTATCCCTTAAGATTAGTTTTAAGTAATGGTTGGAATAACCATTTCACATTGAGATAAGCTTTTCTATAATAGTTGATGTATAAGTATCAAGGCTGCTCCTTTGGAGACCTTGCTTAGATGGAATGTAGAATACCTATTGTTAAATAGAAGATTGGTACGTCCAATCATCAGGATCTGAAAATTGCCTTGGAAACAACGAATAGGATCACACAAATCCATGATCATCTGTAAGATTGCCAGTTTTGGCAGAAAATCAAAGATTAAGGAAAATAGCAACCCTCCTAAGTCCTTGTTAATGAATAAGGTTCAACAAAGATATTACTCTGGAAGGGTGTGCCAATTTGTTAATTACCAGACTAGTTAAGCTCTGAATATATAAAATCATTCGAAGGAATCTAATGTATCAAAGATCAAATAACTTATGAGCTAAAACCTATTTAAGGAGCTTGGCGGAGCTCGCAATGTATTACCCCTAAGGATTAAAGGATATGTTTCGCCAATAAGTCAATAAGCACTATCACATAACGGTTGGCAGACTTGTGATATAATGATAAACCTGTATCGAATGCGGATCAACAGGATAAGAAACCTCAAAAAGGACACCTGAACCTATTTGTTATGGCTCATTTTCTAAGCATACATATCCTGACCAATATCCTGCCTTTATTTGTTTATTTGTAACCAGGATGCTGGAAGAGGATATTGCTAACATCTTGGGCGATATCCTGAGGTTTATCGAATTAACCACGTGCAGGTTAAAGGCTGAAACTTGCTAACGGTCAAGTGGACTTCTTCTCCTCAAGACTCGGACGTGTTTGTTGAAGGAGAGACGTTGAACCCGAAAGACCAGGTCTACAATGTTCGATTAAGGAATATTCGGTGGATCCCGGAAGTTTAGGATAGTTTGTTATATTATCTTTACTATAAATAGATGGGGGCGGATCAGTTTAAGGCACACAATTTACACTGATACTCTCGAACACTTTCACTCTCTAGCTCATTGCAAACACCACACTTGTATTCAAATTTCAATGTAACACATAGTCGATCCGCACCACATCCTGCACTGTATCCTGACGTTTGAAGTAATAAGAAGAACAAGGCAGCTGCGATTGTCAGCTCCCGAGGTTTTATGCCGGCGATCTAGATTGATCAAGGGATTTCCTCGTACATCTCGTGTCGTTTACTTTACTTTTGCTCATAGTTTGATCATAAATACAGCTCAATATCCTGAGCCGTATCCTGAATACTGATTTTCTAAATAACTTAACAAGTATATTTTCAATACACTTTTTAGCACACTACCTCACTTTACTAATTTGATCACTTAATTGCTTCGGTAATTTTTGACCAAAACAATTTGGCGCCCACCGTGGGGCAAGTGGTGCTCTCTTTACTAAATTTTTTTGTGAAAACGCTAATCGGCTTTCTATTTTCAAAACTTTTTGCCACATTGTCCACAATGGCCTCAAGATCAAACATGAACTCCTCCACTGTGTCTGCTATGACTTCTGCTACTACCGGTTCGGTGCTTCCACCACCTCCTCCAAGGATGCCAGCCTCTTCACGACCTCAGGATATTATCCCTACTCGCAGTGTTCAGGAATCTGCTCCCGTTCTAGCTTCTAATGATGAAATTCTTACTTTATTTGGAAGTGTGCAGGAACAAATGAGGCAGCAACAGGAAACAAACCAAACGCTTTTAAGGGAAATACAACTCCTGAAGTCTGGCTCGAGCAGATCCGCTGAGGATAATGTCACTCCATTACATCCCAGAACGTTGAACTTTAGTTCAGCTGTGTATACTGAGGATAACAGGGGGAATATTGTGCCCAGCCTTCCTCAGAATCATACTCCTGAAATACCCTCCTCGGTCAGGATGTCAACCATGAGGAGCTCAGGATATGCTTCAGGATATGGGCAGAATCCTCCAACGGGTAACGTGTCAAATAATAATAATACTCATGCTACTAACAATAGTGGATCTTTGCAGGATACAGGTGTAACATCAGCACTTACTAGGGAACTTCAGAAGTTAAAGGACATGATATCTAGTGTACCTGGGGTGGTCCAGCCGATCCCGGAAATTTCCCAAGACAGCCACAAGATATCTCGTTTTGCATATCCTATCTGTGATGCTGAGATCCCAAAGAGATTTCAAACCCCCAACATGAAGCTTTACGACGGAACTACGGATCCTGAAGAGCATATTGCTCAGTATAGGGAAAGAATGGAGATTAACCCTATCCCTCCGGAGCTCAAGGAAGCGTGCTTGTGCAAGGGATTTGGTTCTACTCTAACAGGATCAGCCTTAAAATGGCTGTTAAACGTTCCTCCTCACTCAATTACTTCGTTTGCTCATTTGGTCAATTTATTTAACAGTCAATTTTCTTGTAGTCGGAGTTTTGAGAAACTAACCAGTGATCTTTACAGGATAACTCAAGGGCCTCAGGAATCCTTGAGGGATTATGTGAACAAATTCAGTCGAGAATCCTTGGATATCCCACATCTTGATGTTGCAACAGCTGTGCAAGCTTTTAAGATGGGATTACAAAAGGATTCTCAGTTTTATCAGGATCTTGTAATGAATCCCTGCAGGAATCTCGACGAAGCTCGTAACAGGGCTTTGAGATATATCCGTCTGGAAGATGACAGGAAGATGCAAGAAAGGATGAACTCATCTAACACTTATGAGTCAACTAACAGGAAGTCAGAATCCTCATTCAAGTCATATCGGCCTAAGCCATATGGTAGAAATGAAAACAAGAGAGTGAATGCTGTCGATGATGAGGATCCTGAAGAGTATCCTGAGTTGTCTGAATATTGCTTTTCTGTTAACATTCCTGAATTGATGTATGACATGCAGGGTCTGGGAGACAAGGCTAGGTGGCCTCGAAAGAGTCAACAGAAAGCTGACTGGAAAGATAAGTCAAAATGGTGTGCTTTCCATGAAGATTTCAGACATATGACTGAGGATTGCATTGCTCTAAGGAAAGAAATAAGCTATCTTCTAAGCAAGGGATATCTGAAAGATCTCTTAGGAAGAAAGAAGAATAAGGGTCAGGATATTGAGAAGGATCCTGAGCGAGCAGCATCACCTCCCGCGGATGCCAAGATAATCAACTTCATTTCGGGAGGATCCGACATTTGTGGGACTTCGTATTCGGCGGCAAAGAGACATGCAAAGGAAGCTAAGGCCGAAAGGGGAGACAAACCTGTCAGGATGACTACCTTCACAACTGACAAAGTGATCACTTTTGATGCTGATGACAGGGATACTGTCCAGGATCCTCACCATGATGCTCTGGTAATAACGTTATATGTGGCTAACCATTTTGTACGCAGGATATTGGTTGATAATGGCAGCTCCGTTAACATAATCCAACTGGAGACTCTAAAGAGAATGAATGTATCTCCAATGGATATCACTTCAAAGTCTACCGTGCTTGTTGGCTTCAGTGGAGAGGCTAGAAACACAGTGGGAGAGATAAAGTTACCAGTATACGTTGAAGGAGTCAACTCGATACAACATTTCTGTGTGATGGATTCTCTATCCTGCTATAACATCATACTGGGAAGACCGTGGATTCACGATATGAAGGCTGTGCCATCGACATATCACCAATGCATCAAAATCCCTACCCCTTGGGGAGTTGTCAAAGTTGATAGTGATCAGCAGGAGGCGAAAGAATGCTACTCATCCTCGATGAAATCCTCAGCCAAACCTAGTGCAGCATAGCAATTAAAGACGCGGGCCCAGGATATTGTGGAGGATCCGGAGCAGGATGTGAAGAAGATTATCCTGGACCAGGATAATCCCGATATTTCGGTGCTCGTAGGAACCAATATCCCTCAGGATATTGAGGAACAATTAATTAACTTTTTGAAATGCAGGATGTCAACGTTTGCATGGAAGCATGAGGATATGACAGGCATATCCAAAGACATTATCACTCACAAGCTTGGAATTGATAAATCATTCAAGCCTATTCAACAAAAAAGAAGGAAGTTTGCTCCTGAGCGGAATACAATTATCCAAGAGGAAGTTGAGAAATTGTTGAAGTCCAGGATGATCAGAGAGGTTAAGTTCCCAAGGTGGCTAGCAAACGTGGTTGTGGTACAGAAGAAAAATGGGAAATGGAGAGTTTGTGTAGACTACACAGACTTGAACAAAGCTTGTCCTAAAGACCCATTTCCTCTTCCCCACATTGATGCAATGGTAGATGCCACTGCCGGGCATGAAATGCTGACCTTCATGGACGCATCCTCAGGATTTCAGCAGATCCAAATGGAGCCTTCTGACCAAGAGGATACTGCCTTCATGACACCAACAGGTATTTATTGTTATACAGCTATGCCTTTTGGTTTGAAAAATGCAGGTGCAACATACCAAAGATTGGTAAACATGATGTTCAAAGACAAACTGGGGGACACCATGGAGGTGTACATCGACGATATGGTGGTAAAATCAAAGAAAGCTCAGGATCATCTCCAGGATATTAAAGGAGCGTTTGATATCCTGGATCAGTATAACATGAAGTTGAATCCTGCTAAGTGCCATTTTGGAGTGGGGGCAGGAAAATTTCTAGGATATATGGTGACCAAAAGAGGAATAGAAGCGAGCCCGGAGCAGATTAAACCTATCTTGGATATTAAATCGCCCTCAAATATGAAGGATGTTCAACGATTAACAGGGCGAGTGGCAGCGTTAAACAGGTTTATCTCGAGATCCTCAGAGAAATGCAAAGATTTTTATGATATCCTGAAGAAGAACAAAAGATTCGAATGGGGAGCAAAGCACGAAGCAGCCTTGCAGGATTTGAAGCGATATCTCTCAACCGCACCCAGTGTTGCAAAAATCGCGACTAGTCGGCGATTAATCGGCGACTAGTCGCTAGTCGGACCTCTACTGAGTAATTTTTCACTAATCAGTGAAAAAATCGCTAGTCGGCCTAGTCGGCCCTAATCGGCCCTAGTCGGCCCTAATCGCGACTAGTCGGTTGGGAAAAATCGGAAAAAATCGGGAAAAAACAAAAAAAATCGGAAAAAAATCGGAAAAAATCAGAAAAAATTGGAAAAAAACACATATTCCGGCCAAAACCTCCCAGATTCCGGTCAAAACTTGTTCACTTAAAAAAATTACGTATAAAAATATATGTATATATGTATAAAAACTTAAAATTATACATAAAAAGTCCGATCCGATTAATCCCGAGTAATCCCGAGTAGTCGCTAGTCCCTACCTCACCGACCCGCTAGCGACTAGCGAGTTCTCCAACCTTGACCGCACCTCTATTGATGAAACCTGAAAATGGTGAACCACTATCCCTATACTGTAACACCCCAAAACCCGAATGTTTATGTTCGTTAAATGTTATGCTATGGTACATTAAGAAATAAATGACTAGGTTATTTAACCTAATAAAGTGTATGATAAAAACTATTTAGAAGATGAAAGTTGTGCCAAACATGAGTAAGTAATAAACATGAGGGGCCAAAGTTGAAAAAGGGGAAAGTTATGTTTTAAAAACAAAACAAACACACACACAACACACACATCGTGTGTGTTCTAGATCGATCAGGGGAACACCCCCATGAACCAAACCCTAGTTCATGCAAAAGCTTCAAATTGAAGAATGAATCAAGGCCCAAATTCACAACCGAGCATGAATTAGTGATCACCTTCACAAGGGGATCGTAAGGTATGTCTTGAATCAAAGATTGGTGATCATGTGTGAAGTGGGTTATGTTCTAATCCGTAAGCTAATGTGAAATTGATCATGTATAAGTGTTAAAATCATCATATAAAACATATGTTATGTATGGTTTGTGTTAATTTGATGTGTAAAGGTGAAACCCAATTGTTAGGGTGAAGATGATAGCATGGATATATCATCAAGGTCCAATTCTTGTCCAAAATTGATGTATCATGTTATGTATGATGGATTCTTGTTAAAAGGATGGAAGAAATGTGATGATTATATGTTTGATGATTATGCATGTATGATTCGTGTTGATGGGAAGGAAGAAATTGATGAATTATGTATGAACTAGGAAGATTATGCATAAATTAGTTGTACATTGTGCATTAAATTGTGCACGCACACCAAGTGTTTGTGAAATGCCTCGTATAAGCTAGTATGTGAAATTGTATGCTAAACATCGGATGAACATGTGAAGAGGTTGAGATTATGTCAAATTACTAGCTTTGAATATGGTTGTCAACTAAAGAATCATGAATATGTTAGTATGTGTTGGATTGACGATACATGTGCATGTATGTAGTTAGTCGATCATGTGCTTAGGTATGTGTGTGTCCTACACCATGATTATGAAATGTAAACGGTATATGGTGTATGTGACTAGGTGATCATGTAGTTGTTAGTGTCATACAACATTATGTATGAAATGAATGTCATGTCATTGATATGGTTCACTATATCAACATGAATGCGTGTCCATAAGTTGGAAGTTATATGCTAGAAGGTTGACTTTCTGAAAGTCAACCGATAATTTATAACATGGTTAGGCATTATGACACAAATGTAAGGATCGAAAGATCATGGATTACGTGTTAGACCAATTATGTGTCATGTGTGATAAGGAATTTGGATTTCGAAGGTATTGAACTATGTGGTTGACAAGTCATGTCGTATGCGTGTTAGTGAAAGTCAAATAGATAAAAGTTGGAAAAATGTGTGTTAATATGAATGAGCATGAATACTAACATAATCATGGCATGACGGCATGAAAGAATAGGAACCACACTAGCACGGACCAAGCCTGGAAGGCTAACGGGTCAAGATGAGGCAAGGAAGAGGTTATGAACACGGATGCACAAGGTAAGTGATTTCTGTAATCACTTCTTAGTATGATTAAGTGATATACCGTTTAAATTAATTAAACATGATGTTTGAGGTCATATATGTATTGAAGTCTTTCGTCGTAAATGAATGAATTAAAGTTGACCAAAATGCCCCTGATGGGTATTTTGGGCAAACGATATGAGAAGTGGTTTGAATGAATTAAAGTTGACCAAAATGCCCCTGATGGGTATTTTGGGCAAACGATATGAGAAGTGGTTTAGAAACAAGTTGTTCAATCAATGTAATGTTTCAGACAAGTATGGAAGCAAGAAGTATGGTCTTGTAAGCCATAGACCTTAAAATGCGTAAATACCCATAACGGGTCAAAATGAGCTTTTGGGCGGAAATGGGTTAAAAGAATACTAGACATCCGAGAAGTTAATCTTTTATGATAGGCGTCAATGAAATTATTAAGTTCATATGAGATTGAGGTCAATTGAATGGACTATGTTGATAAATGCACGAACGGGTCAAATAATTAGAAGATAATAATAAGCCGAATGCATGTAAGTAAGAATTTCCTTAATCCGGATGTGGGATTTTAAGTTCATATGATAGAATGTGAATCTACAAGCATGTAGGAAGAAACGGGAGCTTAAAGCGGGATCCCAAAGCCCAGGTAAGAATCCCACCTCAGGTTCCTGAACCTTAAAGCGGGATCCCAAAGCCCAGGTAAGAATCCCAACTCAGGTTCCTGAACCTTAAAGCGGGATCCCATAGCCCAGGGAAGAATCCCACCTCAGGTTCCTGAACCTTAAAGCGGGATCCCAAAGCCCAGGTAAGAATCCCACCTCAGGTTCCTGAACCTTAAAGCGGGATCCCATAGCCCAGGGAAGAATCCCACCTCAGGTTCCTGAACCTTAAAGTGGGATCCCGTACCCCAGGTAAGAATTATTAATTTAATTCTCATTGGCAAGTATGCAATGATGTGGGAAAGGTTTGTATGCATGTAGATGTGTATGTATGTATGTGTAAAGATATGTACGAGGGTATCTATGTATGCAATGATGTGGGAAAGGTTTGTATGCATGTAGATGTGTATGTATGTATGTGTAAAGATATGTACGAGGGTATGTATGTGTGTAATGATGTAGGAAAGGTTTGTATGTATGTAGATGTGTATGTATGTATGTATAAAGGCATGTATGAGTGTATGCACGTATGTAAAGTTGTAGGGAAAAGATGTACGTATGTGGATATGTATGTGAGTACGTATGTAAGCATGATTTAGAGACGATGAGGGTTAACGTTATTAATGGTGTACCTCGAGAATGAAAAGTAATGCAGGTACATTATTGAAGCCTCACCAGGAAATGGATATGCAGATGAAATGCTTAAAGCTTAAAAGATGACGAAGTGTGAAGTGTACGCGAAGGAACTTTGTTCCTTTAATGTGTGCTAATGTTATGAATGTGTGTGGTAAATGCAGGTTGTACGGATAATGAGCGATTATCAGAAGGATTAGGGATTGAAGACCGAGCCACTAGAGAGATTGTACGGGGACGTTGAATGTAAAATGTAGTAAACGTAAGCTATGTTTTTAATTAGTAAATAAGAGGATGACGGATTTAGGAATAAGAATTATGTTAAAGTTAAATTTTAAATAGGTTGAGGTATTTATAATGAAAGAAATTTTATGGTTCGTGTTTCCGCTGCGACTTTTTGTCAAATACGAATTAGGGTGTAACATATACCTTGCTGTATCAAGGAATGCTGTAAGTGCCGTTCTTATAAAAGACCATGAAGGTCAGCAATATCCTGTTTATTATGTTAGTAAAAGTTTGTTAGATGCTGAAACTAGGTACTCTCATTTAGAAAAATTGATACTAGCATTAGTCATGGCATCAACGAAACTTAGACATTACTTTGAGACACATAGGATTCATGTTAAAACAAATTATCCTGTTAAAAATGTGCTTAGGAAACCAGAGATGTCAGGCAGGATGGCCAAGTGGTCAGTGAAATTAAGTGCTTACGATTTAGTATATGAACCTAGAAATGCCATAAAGTCTCAGGCTTTAGCTGACTTTGTGGCTGATTTTAGTAGTGACATTCAGGACGAAGTAGACCTAGAAGTTCAACAGTTAGGAGAATCCTCAGGATCCTGGACATTATATACTGATGGTGCATCTAATGTAAAAGGAGTAGGATTAGGAATACTACTAAAATCGCCACAGGGGGACATATTACCCCAGGCTATTAGGTGTGAATTTCCTGCTACTAATAATGAGGCAGAATATAAAGCTTTAATTGCAGGATTGGAATTGGCTAAGAGTATGAGTATCAAAAATTTGCAAGTATATGTTGACTCTTTGTTAATTACTAACCATTTTAATGGATCCTATGCAGTTAAGGGTGAGAAATTAATCGAATATCTCGATATTCTCAAAAAATTAGCAGGATATTTCGATGTTTTTATACTTGAACAGGTACCAAGGGAGGATAATGCTGAAGCGGATGCCTTAGAAAATTTGGGATCATCGGTCAGGATACCTGAAGGGACCCAAATACCAATATTACATGTCTTATATCCTGCAACGAATCCTCAGGATAAAGAAGTAGCGGGTATTCAGGATCCTGGAGCAGAGCATCCTGAAGAGGATCCTAAATCCTGGACGGCTCCAATCATGAGATATCTCAAAGAAGGACACATCCCTGGAAATGAAAATCCTAAGGCATTTAGGATGAAGGTATCACGATTCACTATTATAAATAATATTTTATACAAGAAATCTCTTGCAGGACCGTATTTGAGGTGCTTGGAGGATCCTGAAGCCAAAGAAGTACTTCAGGATATACATGAAGGGGATTGTGATAACCATACTGGGGGCAGGTCGTTATTCTCAAAAGTGTTAAGGACAGGATATTATTGGCCAACAATGAGAAAAGATGCCGCAGAATATGCTCGAAGATGTGACGCATGTCAAAGACATAGTAACATACTGCATCAACCTGCTGAACCATTATATCCTATTGTTTCCCCTTGGCCATTTATGAAGTGGGGTATGGATATAGTGGGAAAGCTACCAAAAGCTCCGGGAGGAAAAGTCTTTATGGTAGCAATGACGGATTATTTCTCTAAGT
Organism: Helianthus tuberosus; assembly: GCA_030545235.1. Classification (NCBI taxonomy): domain Eukaryota; kingdom Viridiplantae; phylum Streptophyta; class Magnoliopsida; order Asterales; family Asteraceae; genus Helianthus; species Helianthus tuberosus. Next base: position 193,274,624 of record CM060352.1, on the reverse strand, counting down.
GGGTTGAAGCTGAAGCATTTGTTCAAGTTAGAGACCAAGAAGTAGTATCCTTCATAAAGAGGAATATCCTGACCAGATTCGGAGTACCAGCCGAGATAATCTGTGACAATGGTTCTCAGTTTATAAGCAAGAGAACTACTGACTTTTGCAAGAGTTGGGGAATCAAAATGATAACATCTACTCCAGTACATCCTCAAGCGAATGGACAAGCAGAATCCTCAAACAAGATAATTGTCAATAATTTAAAGAAAAGGCTTGGATCCAAAAAAGGAAGATGGGCAGAAGAATTACCCTTTGTTTTATGGGCTGATAGGACGACGGTAAAGAATGCAACAGGCCAAACCCCATTTTCCTTGGTATTTGGAGCAGAAGCAATGATTCCAACGGAAATGACAATACCTACTGCAAGATCTACCCTAAGTGATCTTGAGCAGAATCCTGAAGCCTTGAGTCAGGATTTAGACACTATAGATGAGAAGAGAGATGCGGCAAGGCTAAGGATGGCAGCATATCAACAGAGAATATCCAGGGCATATAACAAGAATATTAGGACCAGAAGATTTAAGATTGGAGATTGGGTGTTAAGAAAGGCTTTTCAGAATACTACTAATCCTGCCGATGGCAAGTTAGCTCCAAAATGGGAAGGACCATACGAAGTTGAATCTGAAGCAGGGAAAGGAGCATACAGACTCAAGAATATGGAGGGGGATATGCTACCGAGATCTTGGAATGCTATACACCTTAAGTTCTATTTCAAGTGAGTTTAGAATTTAATTTCTAACTCAGGATGGTATGAATTCTACCTTTTTTAAATATGTTTGGTTTAATTTGTTCTTTGTAACCCAATACTGACTTAAGCATCGGAGGGGTGTTAGCCAAGCTAACACCCACCTTAGTTTACAATTGTTTTTCAGGATATGTTTCAGGATATAGCTCCAGGATATGTACTCAGGATAACTCGAAAGATTAGAGGATTGGCCCCCTTTCTCACGTATAAGGGATCCTGATCCCTTCACAGGTTTAAAGGTATTCACCTTTCTTCCGAATTGGGTTTAAACACCCCGCCTAGAGCGCAAGTTATTCAGGGATAGTTCAAGGTGGCGGGACCAGTCCATGTAAAAGTGGCTGACAATTTCGTTACTGTTGGCTATATCCTGAATCCTAAAGGTATATGAGGATTGATCACCCTCTCTCACGAAAGGGTATTTTCATACTCTCTAAGGTTTAAAGGTTTTCACCTTTCTAAGTCTTGGAGTTTATACACTCCCGCCTGTAGCGCATGAAAATTTGGGATTTTCCCCAGGATACAAGGGATTTATCTCCAGTACATCCTTGGGTTTTACCCTTGGGATCTAGAAAATTGCCTATACGATGGAAATTGACATTCAGAAGATTTCTAAGTATTTGAAGACATTGTACACAGGGGACATTCCTACCAAGGCAGTGATATAAAGCTCAAAGGCTAAAGCTCGGAACTAGTATGTTAAATATCTCACACAGGGGACATCTTCATTGGAAAAGTTGCAAGGAGATTGAGGTTTGATAATAGGGTTATATACTACTCCGGGTATGATCTTTCCTTTGTAAACATCGTCTAAGTTTTTAGTAACATTATGTTTTATAAAAGACTAAGTATCCTGATATATTCTCAAAGTCTTTTTCAGGATATTTGATTAAGATGTTTGAAACTAGTATTAGTTTGGAACTTTAATCATTTAAGTATTATCAAAACGGGAAAGATAGATTGTTTTTCACTCTTTAAAGAACTTTCTGCAAAGTTGAACGAATCTAATAACAGTTTTTAATATATGTCACTGAGCATATTGATTAGGATATTTTCATAAGATGACAATACAAAATTTTTACAAAGCTAAGAGTTACACTAAGTAATGCAAGGCAACAGCAAATAAGTCAAAAGATAGTTATATTATTAACAAGTCAAAAGTTGTGCTTTTGGTTTCACCTCAAACCGAGGCCCATCCGCCAAAAGCACAATTAGTTTTTACCATACTTGTGTAACGGTTGCAGGATATATCTCAAAACAGGACCTGTCCACCTACAACCGTTACCACATTCAAAACAGGTTATACTAATTGATGACCAAGGGCTTCATCCTAAAACCCAGGACCCATCCACCTTCGGCTATCAAATTGTTTCGACACAGAAATAAAAATTGTTCATAAAAACATAAAATTGTTCGAATAATTTAAAGGAAATAAGCTCTAGGGGGTAGTGCCTTCGTCGTCCATAGTGGTTTCAGCAACATCCGCCTTGGGATCCGCCTCAGCATCCTTCTCAGCATCGGTTGTTTTTTCCACTGCTTTGAAAGATTCTTCGACAGCTGATTTGGAAGAGGTGCCCCCGAGGTTCTTTAACTTGGTCTCCCAAGCACCAACATCCCAAGAAGGGCATTCAAAACCTAATGTTTTGGCTTCATGGGCCATCTTCAACCTGGCTTGGAGGAGAGAAATGACGACGGAACTTTTGAGGCTTTCCCGGTAGCTGACCATATCCCGTTCGTACTGCACGTGGGCAGCTTCAAGATCAGTCTGGGCTTGAAGAGTAGCTTTGTTGAGAGCGGTTTGATGTTCTTGAGTCATAGCTTTAATTTTCTGCTCGTAATGACGAGATTTGGCGGCTGCAATCATGCCTTGATCGGAGATTGTGATTTCAGCTTCCTTTAGCTTGGTTTCAAGCGTCTTGTTGAGCTTGCAGGATTCTTGATATAAGTTAACCAAACGCTCAAGACCCTACAAAAGTAAGAGGACAGGTATTAATATTGATAAATCTTTGATAATAATGTAAATCGCAGGATATGATATGAGAATACTAACCTGGTTAAGAAAAGAAGTCATAAACCCGCTAGCTTCAATGAACCCATGCTTCTCATAAGGAAATGTGTCAGAAATGACAGGGGAATCAGGTTCTTTCCTTTTTCGGGAACTTGAACTCCGGGGCTTGGTAGCCGGTGAAGGTTTGGGAATAATGATGGCTTTGGAACTGCTGGGTTTGGATGTGGCTGTGGTCTTGGGGCTAGGCTCTTTCTTGACCTGGATCTGATCAGAATAACTATCCAATTCGTCGAGGTCAAAGACTTCAGGGATCTTGGCCGGTGCTGCATAAAGGGAAAAGTTTTACTCTTCATTTTACTATTATGCTGTCTTGACTAATTATTTTGAAAGTAATCCTTACCAGACATTTCGGAGGATGAGTATTGACTGGAACTGGGACGTGTGTGGTGAAGGTCCTGTCTATTGCTGGTAACTGGTAAACAGTATTGATTCTTTCTTCTGACTCGGCGGTAGGAGGAGCGACTTCCTTGAAGTTCACTGCATAAAGATCGAAAAGAAGGATATTAATAGAAGATAAGAATTAAATGGTCTATGAGAATATTTATAACCCTACCGGTGGTTAACCACTCCACCGGAAGGTTGGCACCCTCAGCAATGGAGTCTCGTTTGACAAAGAAAAATTTGCGTTGCCATCCGTCTTCGTTTTTGGTGGCTTTGAGAATCAGGGGTTTGCTGGAGGTCGAGAAGAGCAAGAACCGGCTAGAGCCATGGGATCGGAGGCGATAAGCAATAGGCAAATCCTCGATGCGGAGGTCGGAACAATGGAGGTTTTTGATTTGGTTAAGTACAATTAGTACTCTCCAAACCATGGGCATAGTTTGAGCAAAAGAGATGCCGGTGGTTCGAAAGAATTGCATCATGAATTCAGGAAAAGGGTATCGAGGACCTAGCGAAAAAGGATATGCTGGAAAACAAACCCATTCAGTGGAAGAAACATCCGATCGGATTGACTGATCGAATGGTCTAAAGACCGTGTTATCAGGGAAAGCGCCGGAGGCTCTTAAAGCTGCAATATTTGCGTTGTCAAAAGCACAGATCTCTTTTTCGGGATTTTTAAGGAGATTCTGCTGGGTGAAGGTCTCGGCATCCATTGCAAGTAAGGCGATGTAAATTGACAGAAAGTAAATCAGAAATGGAGAATTACCTGAAGGTTCTGTTGAAGATATCTGCTTTTCAAACAAGAAAAGAGAAGATATAGGGGCATTGTGGATCTCCATTGAGTAAAAAACGCGTTGGAAGTTACGATGTGATCTTGACCGTCGTTTCGTTTTAAATGCCTTGAGTTATGGGATAAGATTTTTGAAATATATCCGTTGGATTGGTATCCCAACTGATATATTTGGGGACAATTGTTATGGCTCATTTTCTAAGCATACATATCCTGACCAATATCCTGCCTTTATTTGTTTATTTGTAACCAGGATGCTGGAAGAGGATATTGCTAACATCTTGGGCGATATCCTGAGGTTTATCGAATTAACCACGTGCAGGTTAAAGGCTGAAACTTGCTAACGGTCAAGTGGACTTCTTCTCCTCAAGACTCGGACGTGTTTGTTGAAGGAGAGACGTTGAACCCGAAAGACCAGGTCTACAACGTTCGATTAAGGAATATTCGGTGGATCCCGGAAGTTTAGGATAGTTTGTTATATTATCTTTACTATAAATAGATGGGGGCGGATCAGTTTAAGGCACACAATTTACACTGATACTCTCGAACACTTTCACTCTCTAGCTCATTGTAAACACCACACTTGTATTCAAATTTCATTGTAACACATAGTCGATCCGCACCACATCCTGCACTGTATCCTGACGTTTGAAGTAATAAGAAGAACAAGGCAGCTGCGATTGTCAGCTCCCGAGGTTTTATGCCGGCGATCTAGATTGATCAAGGGCTTTCCTCGTACATCTCGTGTCGTTTACTTTACTTTTGCTCATAGTTTGATCATAAATACAGCTCAATATCCTGAGCCGTATCCTGAATACTGATTTTCTAAATAACTTAACAAGTATATTTTCAATACACTTTTTAGCACACTACCTCACTTTACTAATTTGATCACTTAATTGCTTCGGTAATTTTTGACCAAAACACTATTATAAAGGGGTCAGATTGGGAGCTTGGAGAGACTCCAGATATGCTATAAAAGTTAAGTCCGTTATGTGACAAAAAGTACTTCCAGCATTTTAGCAAATCTCGAGGTTGAGATTTCTTTTAAGGGGGTGAGGATGTAACACCTCGTAAAATCACGTCCAATGATGTATTGACACGTGTAATAAACCTTAATAAAGTCCAATGTTGAATTTAAGGGACTAATTTTTCGAAAAATCGAAAACTTTGATAATAAAAGGACTGGAAGTGTTAGAATACCTAAAATAAGTTTCCAAATAACCTCTCACGATGTTTATATTCACAAATGTGCCACTTGATGAATAAGTGTAGTCGTTTGCGTAATTAATTGAAAGTTTGCGCAATAAAGGGTTAAAAGCGTCAACATGTTAATTCTTACCTCTGAGTGACCTTCTAACAAACCGGGAGCTTAATAATATTTAATTATACTCTCGGGAATGCCAAATAATGGCCATCTAAGGTTTTTATGCCTATAAGTAAAGTTACGCGCAACTTTGCAAGTTAGAGGGGCTAAAAGTGTCAATATGTTTAATTATACCTCTGAATGACCTTTTAGCGAATCCGAAGCATCGTGATGTTTAATAATACTTTCAAGAATGTCTAATATGGATTAGATGAGGCTTCAATACTATTAAATGATGAAATACGCAAGTTTGCGCAATAGAGGGACCTAAAGCGTCAACTTTTGAATCTACGCCTTTCGGTGACCATCTAGGCGAACGAGAGCATATTAATATTTAAGTATATTCTTAGGAAGGATAAATATGGGCCATGGAAGGCTTGTATAACATTAAACGGCATTTCGCGCTACTTTGCACAATTTAAGGACTATTTGCGTCAAACTGCAAAAGTATGTCGATTCGTATGGTAACGGACCTTCCGAAAATTGTCCATGAGTTAAAAATTCCCTAATTATCATTTCTATAGCTTAGATATAGGCTTAGAGGTGTTTGGTGCGCAAAAATAAACTTTCAAGTCCACCAGGGACTAAAAGTGTCAAAAAGTGCACAAGTTTGCATTTTCGCGCATATCTCACAATCTGAATATCTCCGGACACCCAAAAATTTATGTAAGCACTAAAATATTTTATTTTAGTGATCGCCTTGATAAAATTTCATTCGTCGCGTAATTTGGACCGTTTTTCGCGTCCGTTCGTGTTTCGTCGTAATTAGACGAACAACGTGACCGTACGGCCAAACGGACCGACATCCGACATGTTTTTGAGCATGTTTCATGTCCCTCATGTATAGGCATCATTGTAGAGGCATAAAAATGGTTTAACGGGCCTCAAACGCATCAGAAAGGGGCTAGAAGCATGCAGGGACCAAAACTGCCATTTTAGAAACTTGATTTCCAGCTGTTACCAGCTGTTACCAGCTGTTCCAGCTGTTTTGATCAATTAAAAATGGTATTCCTTCAACAAGGGGCTGCCCATAGATTGCCAAAAACAGGGGGTAAAGGTGTACGGTCCAGATGTGATCACGTTTATCAAGAAACGATCCTAACGGTCCTCAAAAACCTATATATACCCATTGAATTTTTGGCTCTCATTTGCACATATCCTTCTAATCTGATCTATTCTCTGAGTTGTGAGGATCTTGAACCTTTTTGAGAACCTCCTTGAGTCCCTTGGACCCTTTGTAAGTCCCTTTCGTGTTTAGTTTAATTATTTAGCGGTTAAAGCCGAAAAGTCAAGCGTTTCGATAAACGCTTTGACTTTTAAACAGCTAAGCCATGGTTCATAACGAACATGGCTACGTGACCGTAATTAGGTAGGTAATTAACCCTCAAAAGGGCGCCTCCTAATTACCACGACTACTTAGTTAAATTGTCGGGTCAAATGAAAGTCAAACGGGTTAGTTTTAAATAAAATGCATAACTAATAAATTAAAAGTCATAAAATCAGTTTTGCCACATTAATAACTTGGTAAATATTAGTTGAACATGTCTAAGCATGTTCAACCCGACAATTCTAGGTATAGGCTCGGTTCGGAACCGAAAGTCGCAAAAGTTGACTTTTGCTTTGACTTTCAGTTCTGACCCGATTTAGCTTAGTTTAGATATGCCTTAGGATTCCATTAGGACCATATTATAAGTTAGTATAACCCTCCGAGGTTATACAACTTGGTTCCATAGAAATCCTAGTTCATGCTTGTTTCCGTTAAATGCCTAAATGTTGACCGTTATGCCCTTTTGACCCTAAAACGAGAATTTTGAAAATGTGAGAGAACCATAATCTTTATTACTGATTTATAAACTTGTCCTTAAAATTTGACATCAGTTTGAGGTCTAGATTAGGAGTTATGCTCAATAGCGTAATTAAAAAGCTTTTTGTTAATTAAACGGCATAACTAGCGTATAGCCTATCTAAATCCAATTTTTGAAACCAAAATTTTTACCTACTGATATAAAATAATATTTTAGGATTTTTGAAGATTTTATTTATTTTTAGGCTGAGCATAACTTAGAGTTCTAAGCTTGATTCGGTAATTGTCGGTTTTGCCCTTTTGGGCTATAAAATGAGTTTTACAAATCCTTTTGACCCCAAACCTTTTTCTACTGATCTAATATGATAAATAAAATATTTTGAGCCTTCTGGAATAATAAAAATATCAGCTTTCTATACAAAACCCGGAAATGGCTCCAAATCGCCTTTTTAAGCGTTTTTAACGCATAGTATGTATCGAAACTAGTTTAAATATATAAGGGTTGATGCCTACTGATATTTTCAGTAAATTTCTATATTTTAACAGTAAGCAAAAGTTTTAAACTCAGATTCTCTGTTTTGCCCTTTTTAAGCCTATGTGGAATTACCAAAATGCCCCTACGGTGCATAGTATGGTTATAATTAATAAATTTCATATATATATGATACCCTACTGATATGACTTATTAAATTAAGTATAATTACTGATTTAATCAGACCTGTAACTCAGAATGATATTTAAACTCTCTTATAATCTTTAAAATGACCAAAATACCCCTACGGGGCATAAATTGGTCTTAAACTCGTTTTGGGCATAATGGAAGGTATCCTACTGATATCACAACATATTTAGGGCATATTAACTTAGGAAACTTGTATATGACTCTTTTGGTTACTCGTTACGCACTTTTCGCGTTCGGATCGGCGTATATAACTAGTTTGCATATATTAGCCGAAACGGGTCAAACCATATCGGTTTTGTCTCAAAATTCAGAATGTGTTTAAGTTACCCATATTGAACAAGCATACAAGCTTGTCGGGTCAAAACCACATTCTAAACCGGTATTCGCTTTATCTTGCATTTGAACCGTGTCTTCCTTTTTAAAACTAACCGGTCTAAGCATAGGCTTAATTAAGACCCGTTAGGAATCTAATAGGTTGTTAAAAACCTTCGTTCCAGATTTGGGAGCCCAGTAAAAGCTATCTGTACTTGCTGATTTGATACGGCTGAGATTGAATTTATATTTAGCTCAGGTAAATACTTTTAACTTATTTTCCCTATACGGGCTTGGGTTACGGTATATAGAATACCGCTTGATCGAGCATCAAATCTTACATCTTTGGGTGGTTAATTGAATAATTTGATCGGCTCGTTTAAACAGTCTTGTTCACTTAAAGCCTTTGGGGGGTTAATGACCATGTCCCGGATATCCTTGGCATCATCTTACGAGATGGCCACGACCTGAGCACGGGGTGTAGGCGTACACCTGTCAGTGTATAACTCAATAATGTGGTGGGTCTATTGATCTTTAACCCGGACAAGATCCGGGCTACTGAACGCACAAGTAACATGTAATTCGTTCACAAGATTATATATTACATAATTATCCCAAGTTATAAAATGTTTTGTGCCACGTGCATTCAAATCAATTTTCAACCCTTTCCAAAATGAGTCAGTTAAATTGTATTTACCAGTGTAAACTGACGTATTTTCCAAAAGGTTAAGTGCAGGTACTACTCGTAATAGGCTGGTTGTCTTCTAGCGTCCACAATAAGTCTCGCAAGCTTGGATGCCTTAAAGTCTGTTGAACAAATGATTCATTTTATTTTTTTGATCCGCCTGTGGATCCTTTACATTCCGTTTGTAATACTTGATATTACTTTATATCGGTTTGTAATATATTTTATCTTTTGCTTCCGCTGTGCATTTAAATATTGTGTTGTTTGACTATGATGATATCAACTACGTCACTATACTCCCCACCGGGCCCACCGGTGCCACGTGGAAAATTGGGGTGTGACACTATTCTTGTAATTTACTCATCTACAAATACTATTGGACATCGCCCCGACCAGATGACACGACAATTCATTTTTAGATTACCATTCACCAGAGTAATCAATCTTAAAGATCACGCCATTTTTTCGGGTGTTCCTCAGGATGTAATCGCTGAGAATAATCCATAATGGATTGCAAAATTCCATGTTCACTACATTACCAATTTAGAACTAGTTTTCATTTAGTAAACCTCATCAAGATGCACATAAAATAATTTCGGATTTCCAAATACTTCAAGCTCATCTTTGGTGGGAATAGTACCACATAATCGATTGGAGTTATGTAAAAGAAGGTTGGGTTATTGAGGAAGCCAAACTTCAATAGGAGATAACCGGTGATATCAACATTGTTATCATAGTGAAGACATGGATGGAAAAGGCATTAGGGTTGCTATAGTTGGTAAAAATGGTGGATTTCTATGCTTAGAGTGCAATGTAGGTTTTTCGTGTTAAATTTGGTACAGGATTAGAGAGATGATTACAAATGGGATTCACAAATTTCTTCTATTAATTGTTGTGAATTAATAACACTACAAGACTTAAGGAATATAAATACTAGAAACAATCTAATTCTACTAGAACTCCTATTCAGATTTGAACGACGTAAACTGAAGGCCGGTCGAAGCAATTTATAGGGCTGATCGTCGACTTTGTCGCGGCCCGCGTAAAGGAAGGAAAGGGCCTTCGCGGCCCGCAAGGCCAACTAGGGTAGGCCCTAGCTTGGCTGACTCGAACCCTAGACCCAACACGTCCATGACACATGGCAGCTCCGGGCTGCTCCTGGTGGCCTAGCTGTCGCGGCCCGCGTGCGACACTCAGATTTTGTTTTTATTTTATTTTTAATTATATAAAGGTATTTAGGGCCAATTTACGTATACGAGGTGTATTTTTGGACGTATAGGGGCACTCTAAATATATTAGGGGTGTCAGGAATATTTTAGGAGGGTTGTTATACAGACCGGGTAGGTCTTCAGGGAAAACATCAGGATACTCCAAGATAATGGGAATATCTTCAATCTTAGGCTTAGGCTCGTCAAGGGTCACCTGTGCCACGTAAATGACACATCCTCTCTTTAAGCATCTGGACGCCTTAAGTAGGGAAGTTTCTTCAGGCAATCCGTAATGTCGATCTCCATGGATAGTGAGTATATCACCAGACGGGGATTTAATTTCGATAAGTTTCTCATCGCAGACAATGCGGTCTTGGTTATTAGATAACCAATCCATGCCCAAAACTATATCGAATGTCGCGAGATTCATAGGCAAGAGATTAATAGGAATAGATTGATTCTTGATGGATATAGTGCTTCCGTCAAGAATCGTGGAAGCTACTTCTATATTACCATCGGCCAATTCGACCTCATATGTGAGATCTAAGGTTCCTAAGGGTAGGTTTACAAGTTTGCTAAATTTATGGTCAACGAAGCTTTTATCGGCTCCAGAATCAAATAAGACTCTAGCAAATATGTCATTAACGAGAAACGTACCCGTAATGACCTTGGCATCGTTCACTGCATCCCATGCAGTGAGCTGAAAGGCTCTAGCGTTGCCTTTCTTAGCATCAGCAGCTTTGTTCTTTTCCTCAGTTGCATTCTTAAGGCAATGAGTCTTGATGTGCCCCTTCTCACCACACCCGAAGCAGGTGGCGTTCTTAAGATCCTTGCACTCTTGAGATTTGTGGTCCATCTGCTTGCAGATACCACAACCTTTGGGCTGGTTAAACAGGCATTTTCCAAAATGCCTTTTCCTGTAGGTTTTGCACTTGGGCTTGGCCTCAGCTGGCTTAGACTGGTTATAGTTCATACCAGTCTTGCCCTTCTTTGAATCCCTAGCAGGGGTTTAATCATGCTTTCTCTTGTGGTCATCATCAAACTTGGCGGCTCTCGCCCGTATCTCATCCTCAGTGAGAGATAACACTAAATCAACAACCGATCTAAACATTGCAAGTTTAGAGGATTTAACCATCCCCTTGATTTCCAGAGCTAGTCCTCCAATGAATCACGCAATGCGCTTGGACTCGGGGGTAATTAGATATGGTACGAGTCTTGAAAGGGAGTTATAATCAGAGACACAAGCTCGCCAGTTGAGGTTCTTCATGGTAAGCTTGAGACAGTCAGATTCAACTTTCTCCACCTCGTGAGGTGGGCAGTACGTCTCACAGATAAGTTCCACAAACTTAGACCAGCTTAGGTTGTACAGTGCAACCTTTCCCGTTGATTGGCTCATTGTCTTCCACCAGGTCAATGCTTCTTCCTAGAAAGATTGGGACACATACTTGATAGTGTCGTTGATAGCACAGCCGCTAATATCAATCACCATCTCCATCTCATCCAACCATTTTAGAGCATCAATAGCTCCCTTTTCGCCTGTAAAGTCACGGGGCTTACATGAGACGAAGTATTTATAGGTGCACCCATCCTTAGAGCAGTGGTGCTCAGTTCGAACGTTGTTCTTGACACTTTGCTCACTTTTAGTCGTGGAGTAGTGAGTCTTTTTAGTCCTCGAGTAAGGTTTAGAAACAGATTTATCTTTTGGTACTGATGGTTCTGGCCCTTTTAACTTAGCCATGAATTTGGCCATAGTTTTTCCAACTTCTTCAGCGATTATGGATCGAAGATTATTTTCTCTGTCCGAACCGTCTCTGTGATCATAGTTGTCACTATCGTTCTTATTACTAGATAGATTGCCAGTATATCGGCTCGCCATCGATTCAGTCGGGAGCTATATCACCATCAGTAAGATTTTGGGATATTAGAAGCAGATCAATAAAATAGAAAAGTAACTTGAAATTTGATTTCATTTAATCAAGAGACTACAATACAATGTCTTATAAGGACTTTTGGAATTTAAGTACAAGATTGTCCATAAGCGGACTTTTTGGAAAAACAACAAAACAAAACAAAATAAAGAAATGAGTCTTCAGTCATCCTCTTTTCGTCATATAAGCTATTCCTATTCTTGCTTTACTCCATTCAGTGTTGGAGGGTTTAGTGATTCAATAAAGTTTTCTGGGGGAGGAATAGAGGAAGTACTAGCAGGTTCCAACGATAACGAGTAGTAAGGATCAAGGGTTATATCAAAGGAATAAAAGAGATAATATTTGTTGGACGAGATTTAGCATCCTCGTATCGGAGTCATCAGCTCCAAAGTAGTGTAGTTCGACATATGGAACTTCAGGCTTCCCTATACGTGATCCTTCATAAGTTCCTTGCCTCATCTACGGTGTCTTAGCGACATTGTAAAGCGTTCATAAAATCAATGACTAAATATAATAAAGGCGTAGTCCTAGGTTCAAGTCTAGAACTCAGAATAGCATTATGGAATCTGTATATTGTGATATTTGAGTTTAGACACAAAAGGCTAGTTTCTAATTCACTCAAATTGTAGCTCTGATACCAACTCTATCACACCCTGATTTCCGGTGGGCCCCGAAGGGTCAAGTCGTGATGGTTGGATACCAGTTACAATCACAGTTAATTAAATAACAATGCAGCGGGAGTATTAGGAGTAAAAATAAACATTCATTACATTCAAAGTGTTTAATATAAAATACAAAGTATGTTCAAGTGTTCATAAAAACAGCCCTAAACGTTGACCAAACGGGTCAGAATCAAAAGTCAAACTGCTTGACTTTTGACGTAGAATAAGACCCTAAACTGAATTGAACAAGTTGAGCATGTTATGATCAGTTAATATTTGTTATAAAACTTGTATAAGTGATAAAACAACTGAGTTTTAAGTTATAAAAACCATTTATGCATTTTAGTCATAAAATTCAAGTTTTACGGAAAAATGCTCAACTTACAATTCGACTAGTAAACGTGATTTTCCGAAGGTATGATCACAGAGGGATCATACCAACGTTATTACGATCACATAGGAAAGTTCGGATCGAACTTAACCTTGACCAAAATGGTCAGAAGCTAAAGTCAAACAGAAAGTCAATTGTTTGACTTTTAGCTTAAAAATAACTAAATAAATGAAATTGCACTAAAGTAAACACTTACTTGGAAGTGTTTAAGTAGAAAGAACACTAGAAGGGAGTCCTCTTATGCAGAGGAAAGCTCCAAGCAGGTTTAGAAAGAAAGAAGAGTGAATGAGCAAGTAATTTGGTTGATTATGAGGTCTATTTATACTTGGAGATGTTGAACAAGATCATTCCAAGTGTCATGATCAGTTGTAAGATGTCTCCAAGTGTCCTAGGACGTGTAAGGATCAGAGGAAAGTGGCACAATTGCGAGATAGGTGTCACCATGAGAGAAATCCTTGATCTCCAAGCAAAATCTGCCTCTGGCAGTCCCTTAAGAACCGTAAGGGTTAAGGCCTTGCGGTCAGTAAGGACCTAAGGTACGCACGAAATCAAGTAGCTTACGGACCGTAAGCTGCATGGCTCTGCGGTCCGTATACGATCACCAGAAATCAAATTTTGAGAATTTTGCAAGTTTAGTCCTTGGACTTTACATCTTCGGCCATTTGGCGTAATTAGTCCATCTCCTTCCTCGTATTTGGGATTAGTCGGAGATCCGGGATGCGTTTTAGCTAACGCACAGTAAAATTTCATTTCTCCTTCCCAGATTCGGGATTAGTTGGAGATTCAAAGATACGTTTCAATTAACGTTCAATGTACGTCCTTCCTCCTTCCACATAGTCAGGATTAGTCGGAGGTTTCTCCCTCCACGTAGACGGGATTTACTGGAGAATTGGACACGTGTCGTCACATAATTGGACAGAATTTTCGGGGTGTTACAGTTGGACATGTAGAAGAGCATAAGGTGTGTATACCCAACATGGGTTAAAGAACATAAAGGGGTATTTCACATCACCAACAAAAAGACAGCTTACTATTGAAGAGATTGATGATTGTAGGATCAAAAACTGAGCTAAAAGTCTGATTTTGATAAGAATTAAAGATGAACACACACAAAAATATATATTAAGAACCCTTGGATAATGATTTGCAAATGATAATACAAGTTAGCCCCAAACCTCCCTAGATTATGTTTACTAAACCCTAATTATCTCTATCTATTTATAGTCTAAACCACTTAGGCTAATTACATTTAGGCCCATAGAGTATAATTAACAACTCACAAAAAACTATCACTTAAACATGCTTAGTCTAGAATAATATTAAATATATTTTGTCTACACAAAATATATTTAATTAACCAAAACAATATAACGATCATATCCTGAGCTTTCACACGCCGATCTTTTTGCCAAGTCTTCTAGTGTTGACTTGCACTTTGGACTCGTTGCGTTGACTTTGTTGACTTGACATTGTTGATAACATTAGACTACCAAATTAGACCCAACAATGATCCTGGACCTTATGCTTTTGTCCCAGCAGCAATAGTCTTTAAAAGTGTGGCTGGACAATCTAGTTGGACTGGTCAATCAGGTGGGGTTGGGCAATCAAGTAGTGGGATTGGGCAGCCAAGTGCATTTGAAGAAGAAGACACTGGTGACTTGGATTATGATGAAATGTTTCACATGATATCAAAGATGATATAGTAGAGGATAATGTCCAAGAGGATACTATGGTTGATGTCCAAGATGATCAGGAAGATGATAATGTCCAAGATGATCAGGAAGATGATAATGAGCATGGAAGTGATCAAGATAAACATGGAAGTGATTAGAATGATAGTGATAGTGATAGTGAATTCATTGTTGATGAAGATAATACTATGGTTGATTATGAAGTTATGTGACAGATTATAGGTTGAATATTGACTTAGATGTAGAAGACAATATCAATGTCATTAATCAACAAGATTTAGATTTGGGAGATGATGTTAATACTAGCATTAGGAGTCCCAACTTAAAAACCATTAAAAGGGCACATGAAAATAAGGCAATTAAATTTTTACCTAGGCCAAGTATTTGATACTAAACAAGAAGGGAAGAAGTTGGTTAAAAAGCATTCTCTAGAAAATAGAAGGTTGATTCAAATTGTGAAGATGATACCACTAGGGTAAGGGTAGTTTGTCATGGACTTCTACCAGATTTTGATGTTGATGAGAATGGTGTCCATATTGATAGTCAAAGAAAAGGACGGTCACGCAAAGAAAAGGTGGCAGATCTGGACAAAGCAGATCCTAAACCAGCTAAGCGGTCTTGGAAATGGTTCAACACGATAAAGGTTGTTTCATTTGATTCCGGTACAATTGATAAAGCGTCAATGATTATCCTAATATTGAAACTAAAGATATAACAATGGCCGACAAACAAACTAAAAGATAAATGATAAATCAAATAATAATAACTATAATAGAAATTAAACTCTGTATGTAACAGTTCATAACCCAGCAGACCGGTTTGCATACTCCTGAACCAATGCGCCAAACAGCGAAGGTCTCTCAATCAGCCGTGAAGGTTTATCAAATTCTTTAGCATAACCTGTTTCCAACAAACAAGTTCAAGTTCAAAACCACAGATTTAACATGAACGTGTATTTAAGACAAGAACAAGAGCTACCTGCATCAATGACTAGAACACGATCACAGTCCATAACGGTTGGTATTCTGTGAGCAATGCTGATGATGGTACAGTCAGCAAAGTCCTCGCGTATGATCTTCTGAATTACAGCATCTGTTTGTGAATCCACAGAAGCCGTTGCTTCGTCCATGAACAACAGCCTGCTATGCTTTAGCATCACTCTTCCTAAACATAGAAGTTGTCGTTGTCCCACGCTCCAGTTATCGCCATTATCAACAACTAAAGAACAAAAAAACATGAGTTTTGATTCTATGAACTAAGAAAATTATCTTCGGGTCGGTTTCTAGTACCTGCAGAATCTAGTTTACCAGGTTTTGAAGCGACAACTTCGTTAAGCTGGCATCGTTCAAGACTCTGCAAAACAAATTCACACATCAGATGAACCAATGGAAAAAAGGCCATGGGGAAAGAATTTAGCAAGAATTTATAAAAACAGATTATATATAAGATTACCCTCCAGATTTCTTCATCAGAATGTTGACCAATGGGGTCAATATTGCTTCTGACAGTGCCTTCAAATAGGATGGGTTCTTGAGGAATGATTCCAAACCGTGACCTGAGATCATGCAATCCGAGGGTCGAGATGTTGATGCCATCAATGGTTATACTTCCACCAGATGGCTCCACCAACCTAAACAGAACTTGGATCAGAGTTGATTTCCCACCACCAGTTCTACCAACCACACCAATCTTTTCACCTCCTTTGATGCTTAGGGTGATCCCTTTGATCACTAAAGGCGTGTTTGGACGATATCTAACCTGTTATAAAATAACAAGCAATCAAGAACTTTAACTGAAATCACCCTTCAGAACTGATACGTGTTTGGATTTAAGATTACATATTATCATGTTGGCATGTTACCTGCAAATCTTTGAGCTCTACATTGCCATGAGAAGGCCACTTTGAAGGAGGGGCGTTGTTTTTTTTCACCCATTCGGCTTCTGAGGGTATGTTAGTGAACTGTTTAATTCTTTCAACAGAAACCATCCGGTTTTCTACAAAACAGCTCATGTATATAGCCCAAAACAATGCTCCGTTGAGTGACAATCCGTACGAGAGTGATAATCCAACATTTTCTGTAATCCATGTCATGATTAGTTATCTAAAGTAGCAGAAAGAAGATGGTGATTTAAATGCATATATACCTGGTTTAACAATGCTACTAGGCAAGAGGATCATGAAAGTAGTGGAAATACATAGAAATAAGCTTCCAATGAACTCCAAACGAAATCCTAACCACTCATTCGATGCGTTGTTGTGGAAATCATTTCGCAGATTTCCATTCACACGGTCAACATTTTCTTGAACAAATCTGTCCTGCTTCCTAAAACACCTTATCGTCATAACGCCCGAGATACTCTCTGAGAAATGGTGAATAACAGGTGCTTTTGTGATCGAGTCAAGTCGTGTTATTTCACGAGATGTTGCAAGAAAGAATCCCTGAAAAAATCAGTTCATAAGTTCAACTGTTCAAATCTAGTTATTGTTCACTAACTACATAACATAAATGAAACATACCCGGTACCAGATATTGAGCCAACCGAGTGGAATCAGTAAGAACACAGTTGGCCATGCGTACTGACAAGTGATGATAATAATGCCAATTAATGTTATGTACATAGAAAGAGTCAGGGCCGTTGTGAAAGGAAGGAATATGTCGATGTTGGTTTGATCACTCGATGCCTGAAAAGAGTGAATGAAAAAGCGTAAGATCATTCAATAACTGTTTGTTGTTAGTCCGGCTTATATTTGCACAAAAAGGAAAGTTACGAATCTTTACCCTACTAAGGATCCTTCCAGAAGGTGTAGTGTCGAAAAATGACATTGGAGCATGAAGTATGCTGTTAAGAATCTTCTTAAAGAAAATCTGACAAGTTTGAAGCCCAAGGACTGTTGAAGAAATAACTCTACCAAATACCATAAGCAACGAAACGCCGGCTATAGCTGTATAAACTTCTATAAACAGTGAAGGGTTGAAGGAGGCGGCGCGATCATCAGAAGTTTCATATGCCAACCAGTAATCGCTTGACATCTGTGCGGCTTGCCACAGTAATGAGAACAACAAAACAATAAGCACACCCCACCATCCGAACGCCTCAGTGACATAAACCTTATAGACACCTAAGCTGATTCTTCCTGTTTCCCTCTCCTCTTCTTTGATTAGCTTTGATGTTCCTATGATAGAACTCGATTTGGATCGTTCTAACGCCTTTTGATCTTCTTCCCGAGGATGTAGACTTGGAGATTTTTGAAGAGGTCTAGGGGAGGTGTTATCTGATGTAGTAGGCTCCATTTCAACTAGCTGCATGGAGGTCTCGTGAGCGGAAACTAAATTTTTGAAATCCATACCAGATTCTAGTAGTTCAGCATACTTTCCTGATTGAACAATCATCCCATCTCGCATAACCTGACACAGTTTAAGTTAAAACGAGAACATACAAACAATAAAATTATCCGAGACTATGATGCTTACTAAGATCAAATTAACATTATGGAGGAAATCGACTTGGTGAGTGACCAACAAGATTGTCTTGTTCCTAAGGGCTCCTCTTACACACTCCTGCACAGATAAAAATAAAAAAAATAAAAAATTGTACATCAATAATGAATGCATAAACTCAGATCCTACAATGATCACCTTAAATATTTCTGATCCAGTGTGAGCATCAACAGCGCTAAAGACATCATCAAGAAGATAAATGTCACAATCTTGATAAACAGCGCGTGCAAGTTGAATCCTCTGCTTCTGACCACCACTGAGATTAATCCCACGCTCTCCGATCTCAGTTTGATCTCCAAATTCCATCATTTCCAAGTCTTTCTCCAAGCAACAGTTTTTTATTACTTCCTTGTATTTCTGTCTGTCCATTGGCAAACCAAACAAAATGTTCTCTTGAATCGTCCCGTTTTGTATCCATGCTGTTTGTGCAACATATGCAGTGCTCCCACATACCCTCACCTGTTAAAACATCAAAAGAAAGAAAGTTTACACAATGTTTCCTTGAATTATGGTGAAGTTTTATTGTATACCTTTCCGGAGATTTTGTGCATTTCACCAATGACGGATGAAAGAAGAGACGACTTCCCGGACCCCACAGTTCCAACAATTGCTGCAAGTTCACCTTTCTTGATCTCAAAGTTCAAATTCTTGACTACAGCACCATCAGCAGCTTCATCATCCCAGCTAAAAGACCCATCTCTGACCTCAACCGCCATGCTGCCACTGCAACCCTCCTGCCTCTCCACCGCTCCCTCATCCAACTCCTTACTCAACATGAACCCGTCCAATCTTCCCAACGAGATCATGGCCTGTGACAGGGCTATCATTGACTGAGGGAACGTACGAATCGGCTCTTGCAAGTTCTTGAACAACGACATGGCAGTGAAAACTGTCCCTGCATCAAGTGGGATCCCAAGCCATATCGCGCTCCCAAAGGTGAGCGAAGAAATAAACAAAGGAGTACTCCATAACACAATCATGTTTCCACCAATGGAGATCATGAATTTGGCAAGCCACCCGTATTCAGACTCACGAAACGCTTGAATCCTTTTGTTGAAGTGTTCTTCCCATGCTTGGAACTTGATGACCCTCATGTAATTAAGCATCTCATTTGTCGCTTTCATCCTCAAGTCGCGATTTTGCATTATATTGAACTGGAACCTGTTGTTCCTTCTAGTACCGAAAATCACATAGATCACAACCAGTAAGAGTCCGATCAACGCGACCACAGTTGGCAGGCCAATGTATGAGTAAAGAATAGCTAAAGCCACAGAAACTTGGAGGGGCATAAGCCATATAGCATGCAAATGAAGCATCATATCAGAGAGCTGTTGAGCATCTACAGCCATGTAGTTCACTATCTGTCCCACACCATGCGATTGTCGAGCTGAACACGAGAGGCGTAACCCCTTTTTGTACAATGAAGTTATCAGCGTCGACCGGATCAACATTCCAAGCTTCTGGGAATGGAAATTGAACTGGTGGGATGACAAAACTTCAACAAATTTTGCAACAAGAAGGGTTAGTATCAAGTAATACCCCTCATATGCCGATGTTCTCTTTCCCGAAGTGTAATCCACAAATCTTTGGATCAACAACGGTCCGACATACATAACCGAGAGCCTTACTATTGCAAGGAACGCGTTGAAGGCGGCATGTTTCCAAAAACACCGAATCAGCGTGGTTCGAACAGGATGTTTTGAGTTTTCATGATCTTTAGGCCACTTTTCTTCAAAAAGCTTAGACATTTTCTCCGCCCGATGCTCTGGAGAAAGCGTCGGGATGTCTTCGATTTTCAGAGGCGTTCGGTACCCTTTCGTCAACAACGGGTTCATCCATATCCAGAAGAATTTCGACGCGATTGAAGCCGACGCCCATCCACTTACATTAGATGACTTATGCAACTCATCATCATCGGATACTTTACCATTACCGTTTCCATTTAGTGATACAGATTCTGTTGTCACTGTGATCCCAGTTGAGCCGGTTACCGAAACAATGAGCAGGAAAACCGAAAACGGTAGAGATACCACCGAAATAACGTCGTCAGATACGAACGATGAAGCATTTCCGGTACCCGAAACTAACCGGATGATCCCGGAAGAAGCCAACAAAGCAATGACAATGAAATTTACTCCCAAAAAAACACGAACCGAGACCGGGTGAGTAACAGCATGAAACTTCTTCTCATGGATGATTAAAACAGTAACAACCAAGAAAGAAACTGCTTGAACCAACCAAGAGATTCCATCTATCTGCTTCCATGGTGACTGTGTGTTTCCTATGAACCTCAAAACTGATGAAACAATAGACAAAACAGTTAAAACGGTTGTAACAACCAGAGACAACTTAAACCAAATGTTTGTAGTAACAGTGGTTCTCTTTTTAGCAATAAGAGGTTCATTAACAGAAGATGTGTTGGAGGTGAATCTTGAACAAAGTTTTTGAACAGCAAAAACAAAGAGGGTGAACAAGAAGATGAGATCAACAGTGGATAAGAGTGCTCTTTGTGGGCATGGTGAAAACAAGATGAATCTCAGCCATTGAAGTATGAGTGAAGCTCCTGAGATGTTTGCTGGTATGACAGAAGTTGAAGAACATGAAACAGAAGATACCCAAGATGAAGATGACGTCATGTTTGATTCAAGATCAAAATTTACATCTTCTGAAACTCATGAATCAATGGATGAAGTGCATTGTTTGAGTATATGTATAAGAAGCATAGTAAACACATGGGTCAACGAGTAGTACGACTATTCAAATGTGGCGTCGTTTAACTATGCTTCTATGAAACTCTCTTGTTTTATTTCAATTACAAATACAAGTATAACTTTGGAACCAAGAGACTGACAACAAAACAAGACAAAAGATGGCTATAAAAAATCTTTGGGGATTTTGTTGGTTAACGAAGATAATACTTCAAGCGGCAGAGTGATAACATATTTTGTTTGTTAATTCTTGTATATTATATGTTAACTTGTTTAAAATTAATACGAGTTTTGTTGACTCTTGGATGTTGTCTACTAGGGGTTGTAAACGAAATTGTGTTGAGAGTTAGTCTAGTTTGGTTTGTTTCAAGCTCTATTAATAAAGTTTGAACTTGATTTGGAAGTAGTTTTGGAAAAATTACCAAAATGTTGTTTAACCAACATGATTTACTAAAATGTCACCATC